>JAOTRH010000020.1:7317559-7328295 GCA_034768845.1 Heliamphora exappendiculata | reverse complement strand
AACCATAGCGGCGGGCCATTACGGTGTCGATGGTATGGAAGCGAGAAGAAACAGAGAAATGGGAGAGTAGGGCTTCAAGTCAAGAGAAAGGGAGACAAAGAGGAGGGCATTGGGAGCACATTGATGTTTGGGTGGATGTGTGGACGTCGGGAGCACATGGCGTGAGGCCAACTCGAGGATGCCGGCGCAAGGATGCTGCGAGTACGGCGAGAGGTTGTGCGAGGGAGCTAGGGTTTGGAATGAGGAGGGTGAGGGAGAAGGAAGATGGAGAGCTCAGGTTTGGTGCGTGAGTTGGGAGCCTAGGGTGTAGGTGGAATTCCTGCCCAAATAAAACGACGTCATTTTAATTGTATATCAATTAAACAGCGTAGTTTTATTAAAATTCTTTTGTGACGGGAAATATCCCAACGTAAATATATTTTTTTTGCAACTAAAGTTTGTGCCACTATCAATTTTTTGTCATAAATAATTAATTTTTACTTATTTGCGTCAGCAACATTTGCCGTCTCAAAAAAAGTACTTTTTGCGTCGACTTTATACTTATTTGCGTCGGCTATAATTACTGTCTCAAAAAAACACTTTTTACGTCGGGAAATGAGCTGACGCAAAAAACTTGAGGCAAAAGGTACTTTTTGCATCGGCAAATGAGCTAACGCAAAAAAACTCGAGACAAAAAGTACTTTTTCTAGAAGTGTAGGTGAACGTGAGGAGTTGACTTAGATGCCTGTGGTGGCGAAAGACTTGCTGTAGTTTTTCTTTATTTTGAGACATGTAGTCTTATATGCAATGCTTGTTTCTGAAGGCGAGTTTTGTATGTCTTGAGGCGATATAATTATGCATGTATGGAACTGTATGTTTACTATTTATAAGAGATAAACCTAGGATACTCTTTTATCCAAACACTATTTTTGAGTTGATAGCTTTCCAACTAAAGATCTTATTTTTATAAATGGTGTTTTGGTGGGCATTTACGTGACCCTGGAGTTTGGGGTGTGACAACTTGGTATCAGAGTTCTCGGTTCGAATACCTAAGAGCCATGGGAAAGAGAGTGCATCACCTTGTGAGGATATGCGTGTGCTTGATTGCATGTGTTTTAGCGTTTTCTAACATAAGCATGATAGCATGTTCAGTATGATAGTTGTGTATACGTGGGTATGGAGGTTGGACCTTAAGATTGATTAGTCTTGCCTCCGGGCGTTTGGATTAACAAACTTAGAAGCCAAGTTAAAAAGGCGTTTGGCCGACATGTTTTCTAGAAAGGAATCTAAGTAGGTTATCCAAATGGACGAGTCTTTCTTGTCGGTTCTCCTCAATATGTGAGATGTGTTTACATAATTTTAAGTGGCTATGTGTTAGCATGCTATGTCTTTTATGTTAGCAATAACATGTTGTGTGGAAGCTTATTCTGTTATGTTGCTTTCGTATAGAGTTATGCCCACTCAGAGAGGATGTGGCCGTGGTCGAGGCCGTAGCCATGGCCGTGGTTTTGGCCGAAAGGATGTTCCAGTCCCAGATATTGGGGATGCAAATGCATCCCAAGCACCAGTTGACGGGGTAGATCTGTTGCGTGAGATGGTAGACTCCATCCGGCAACTAGTAGAGGCTGCTAGGGGAAGGGAAAGCGTACCCGAACCAAGGGCAACAGTCGCAATGCACGAGTTCCACCGTCTGGACCCTCCTACCTTTTCTGGGCATCCCAACCCCACAGTAGCCACAGAATGGCTGGAGTTGGTTACAAGGGCTCTAAATACGCTTCAGATAGAGGAAGATGATCTGAGGGTTACATTCGCTGCCTTTCAGCTGAGGGTAAGTGCCCATATGTAGTGGTAGTTTGCCAGGACCACAGTGGGAGATACTTGGGAGGCATTCACGAAGGTATTTCTAGAGAAGTACTTTTCGGCGACTTTGAGAGATCGTTACAGAGAGGACTTCCTTTTCCTTACTCAGGAGATGATGGCAATAGTTCAGTATGAGGCCGAGTTTACTAGCTTATCCCAGTTCGCACAAGAGATTGTGTCTACTGATGAATTCCGGGCGAAGAGATTCGAATGGGGTTTGAGGCCCGCTATTTGAGATAGAATAACAGCATTCAGGATGCAGACAGAGTTAGTGGAGACGGCCATGAAAGTGGAACATACCCTGAACGAGATGCGCATAGACAAAGATAGTAAGAGTCAGCAGGACGGGGAACGTGCACAGTCCCAGGGACGCAAGGACAAGCGCCAACGAACATCTGGTTCGAGTTCTTATCCAGTGAGGTCGTATCAGCCGTAGTTTTCTGCACCCACGCCTCCCGTAGGCTCAACGGGAAGGTCGGACCAGAGAGAGCATATTTGTCATAGATGCAGACGACCAGGGCATCGTGCGACAGAATGTCGGAGTTCAGCGCCTGTTCAAGCACAATCGCAGTCGCAGGCGCAAGGGAGGGAGCTAGTAGTGTATTTTGAGTGTGGCCAGTCTTGGCACATCCGAAGGAACTGCCCCAGGGGAGGGAGTAAGCAAAGTACAGCTAGAGCACATGTTACTCCATTTGCCCAGGGACGCCAGCTATCTAGATTTGCAGAAGGGGGCGCCTCAGTACAGTCTGGCAGACAGTCGACTGTTTAGGGACACAACGGACAGGCCAGAGCATACGTTCTTGCTAACCCTAGTTCTCCCAAAGCACCAGCCGTGCCCGATGCTACAGCTACCACATGCATAATCAGAGGTACTCTCCTAGCATATGGATCATGGGGCAGTGTTCTTATCGACACGGGAGCATCGCATTCATTTATTTTCTCTACTTTTGCATCTGCATTAGGGTTTGAGACCGACTTGTTGGGTAGTGCGTTGAGCGTGGAGACCCCAATAAGTGAGAATGTGATGTTGAGTCACGTTTGTAGGTCCTGCGAGTTTGAGGTCACCGGTCATTGTTTAGAGTTTGACTTTATCATTCTAGACGTAACCACGCTTGATGTCATCCTAGGGATAGATTGGCTGACCACTTATCGTGCCTTTATCGATTGCGATCGACAGAAGGTAACAATTTGTACATCGGCGGGTGATTGCTTGTGTTTTGTGGGCTACCAGGATGAGGGTTTGGTGTCTATGCCCGGTGCTATACGGAACAAGGGCAACCTGGGTTTTCTCTTTTCAGCTCTCAAGTTGGATGAGATGATTGGGGTTAGAGGAGAGTTACCTCCTGTGGTTTGTGACTATCCAGATATCTTTTCTGACGATCTGTTCAAATTGCCACCGAGTCGTGAGGTGAATTTTTCTATTAATCTGGTTTCGAGAGTTGCTCCCATATATATGCCGTTTTATCGTTTTGCACCGGCTGAGTTGTGTGAACTCAAGGTACAGCTTCGAAAATTACTTGATAGGGGGTTTGTACGCCCTAGTACTTTGTCGTGGGAAGCTCCTGCTCTTTTTACTAAGAATGATGGATCCTTACGATTGTGTATTGATTACCGAAAGTTGAATCAGGTAACGGTGAAGAACAAATATCCTATGCCGAGGATAGATAATTTGTTTGATCAGTTGAAGGGGTCAAGTTTCTTCTCGAAAATTGCCTTGAGATTAGGATATCACCAGCTGAGGATTAGGAACGAAGACATAGCGAAAACCTCCTTTCAGAGTCAATATGGTCACTATGTGTTTCTGGTCATGCCGTTCGGTCTGACGAATACTCCTGCTACGTTTTAGTTTGATGAATCGAATTTTTTATCCATATCTAGATAGTTTTGTGGTGGTGTATGTGGATGATATTCTTATCTATTCACCTACGAGGGAGGCACATGAGGACTATCTGCGTATCATTGTACAAACTTTGAGAGAGCATCGCTTGTATGCAAAGTTCGAAAAGTGCGAGTTTTAGATGTTTGAGGTGAGTTTTCTTGGACACGTAGTGTCGATAGACGGTGTAGCAGTGAATTCTTTGAAGACAAATGCAGTGATGGATTGGGAACAATCGAAGAATGTCTTTGAGATCTACAGTTTTTTGGGTTTGGCAGGCTACAATCAGCGGTTCGTGCAGGATTTTGCTAGACTTGTTGCGCTGAAGACGTGTCTGACGAGGAAGGGAGTTATGTTTGTTTGGAGTGAGTCATGTGAGTTGGCATTCCAGGAGTTGAAGATGAGGTTGACTATTGCACCAGTGTTGATCATTTCAGAGAGAGATTTGGGGTATATAGTGTATTGTGATGCGTAGTACGACGATTTGGGCTGTGTTCTGATGCAGGGATGTAAGGTTGTAGCCTATGGTTCTCGACAGTTGAAGACACATGAGAAGAACTATCCTACACGCGACTTGGAATTGGCAGCCGTAGTCTTTGCCTTGAAGACATGGCGTCACTACCTTTACGGTGAACACTTTGAGGTTTTCTCCGATCACAAGAGTTTAAAATACTTGTTTTTGCAGAAAGACCTGAACTTGAGCCAATAACGATGGATGGAGTTGTTGGAAGATTATGATTTTGACTTGCAGTACCATCTAGGGAAGGCTAATGTGGTGGTTGACGCTCTCAGTAAGAAATCTCATGGTTCGTTAGCTTTTGTGACTATACACGAGTGGGACATGCTTGGAGAGATGGGGGAGTTTGATTTGTGTCTCGGGGAGGCAGCGAAGGGTGTCACTTTGTTTTCGGTAGTTTCACGACCTGCGTTGATTGCACGTGTGCTAGAGGTCTAACAGACGAATCAGGAGGCTCAAATGATACGAGATCGTGTTGCTAGTGGAGAGGACACAGCGGGATGGGTTGTGTGTTTAGATCAGAGTTTGAGATTGACTGGGAGGTTATTTGTACCAGAGTCATACCACGCAGATATACTATATGAGTGCCATCACTCTCGCCTTGTAGTGTATCCTGGGGGCACTAAGATGTATCATGATCTGCGCTGTCATTTCTGGTGGATGGGAATGAGGAGGGATGTGCTTCAGTTTGTTTCCCGATGTCTTACTTGTCAGCAGATAAAGGCGGACCATCAGAGGCCAGCAGGATTGTTACAGCCATTGCCGATATCATGGTGGAAATGAGAGAACATCACGATGGACTTTGTGTCGGGACTTCCTAGGTCACCTAAGGGACACGACGCCGTATGGGTTGTGGTTGATAGGTCAACGAAGTCTGCACACTTTCTCCCCATCCACGTAAAGGATTCGGTGGATAGACTGAATAGATTATATGTCAGAGAGATAGTTCGGTCACACAGAGTGCCGGTGTCTATAGTTTCTGACCGAGACCCGCGCTTTACATCGCGCTTTTGGCAGAATCTTTAGGAGGCTTTAGGGACGAGCTTGATGTTCAGTACTGCTTTTCACCCTCAGACGGATAGTCAGTCTGAGAGGACCATACAGATCCTGAAGGATATGTTAAGGGCTTGTGTACTTGATTTCAAGGGTTCTTGGGAGGATCATCTACCATTGGCAAAGTTTACATACAACAACAGTTATCAGTCCAGTATAGGAATGGCACTGTATGAAACTTTGTATGGTAGGCCGTGTAGGTTACCAGTGTATTGGTCAGATATGGAAGAGACCACAGTCTTGGAACCCGACTTGGTGCAGGAAATGACAGAGAAGATTGCCGTGATTCGCCAACGCCTAGTGATAGCTCAGAGCCGCCAAAAGAGTTATGCAGATCAGAGGAGGAGGCCTTTAGAGTTTGTAGTGGGAGATCACGTGTTCTTGAAGGTCTCGCCACGTAGAGGTTTGATGAGGTTTGGTTGTAGTGGGAAGCTATCACTGCACTTTATTGGATCATTTAAGATCCTTAAAAGGATTGGAGAGGTAGCATACTGTTTGGCTTTGCCAATTCAGCTGGCGTCTGTGCATAACTTGTTTCACGTGTTCATGCTTCAGAAGTATGAACCTGATCCTTCACATATCCTGGATTGGGCCGAGCTGCAGGTTGATGAGAATGTCACTTTTGAGGAGCGTCCAGTGAAGATTCTAGACACGAAGGAGCAAGTGTTGAGAGGGAGGACAATTGCTTATGTCAAGGTCCTATGACGTCATCACGGGGTTGAGGAAACGACGTGGAAGCTTGAGTCTGTGATTCGTGCTAGATACCCGGAGTTGTTTATCTTGTGACCTTGAAGTAAATTTTGGGAGCGAAATTCTTTAAAGGGGAGAAAGTTGTGAGACCCAATTTCGTTTCTTTTTCATTATTTATATATTCGGCGTGTTCGTTTATGTTTCTTTGTTGTTAAACAACATGTCTTGTATACGTGTTATACGTGTTCTGTATGCGGGGGTTTGGCTTAGTTTCCCTATTTAGTTTTCTCCCAGTGTTGGCTGCTCGAGCGGTGGGTGTGTGCTCGAGCGGGTTGGTAGCAGAGCGTGGGTCGGTGAGGTGACTGCTCGAGCATTGGTCGTCCGCTTGAGCAGTGGTGTGATAGAGATGTATGTCAGTAGAGGTCTGCTCGAGTGGTGCTTGAGCGCTTGAGCGGTGGAGGAGACCTGGCGCGAAAATCTATAAAACCCACAAAAAATATCTTGAGTCCCGAAATATCTTTTTCAAGTCTATCTCTTCTCTCTCTTCTCTTCTCTACCTTCTCTCTAGCTTTCGGGAGAGCCCAAGCTTAGTTTTTGGTGATCAGATAACAGATCCTTGTTATTTGTGCCGAGGGCTTTGTATCCATTCGGACGAATTCTCGTTTCAACGAAGTTCAATTTTTGAGGCGTCGAGTTTTTGACTCTCCGATGTAGGATGCTAGACTGTATAGTTGTTACAGGGTGTTACGTGTAATCATATGCTGTTTCACTGGTTGAAAAATGCATTAAGTGTTGTTTTTATGTTTAAGCCTTGCTTTTCGGGTATACTTTGCGTTTTTCTTGGTTTATTTCATAATTCAGATGTGTTGATATCCATGGTTTTCAAAAAAGGAGTTTTGAAAGAAGAATTTTGTGAAAATCTTAAAAACGTGTTGTTAGAGATTTGGAACTAACCATTGGTGTTGAGTCTCAGCTTTAAAAATGCTTTGTTAGAAGTATGTTTTTACATACTAGTAGATCTCCATATTGATGGATATTAGATCTCTTTTTATACATATTGATGTATAACTATTTTACGGGTTTTTCGTAGTTGAGCTACGACTTGTTTTTAAATGATCCTATAGATGTACCGTGATAGTGGTGTGTTGAGTTGGGCTTCTATTGCTCCTCAGTAGAAGTCCAAAAACGTGCGCAGTGGAGGTCCCTACGTAGCTTCGGGTTAATCCCCATAAACGAGGTGGTAAGTGCTTAGTACCATCGGGTTTTGGGCTCGTAAATTAAGTGGTTACGTTTTTGTGACTCCGTATAGAACTTGTCATTAACTAGCAGGCCTTGAGCAGTTTTAGGATAATAGACAGGAGTTTATAGTTGTTGCCTCTGTTTGTGTGTGTGGCAGAGTCAGTACATAGAATTCATTTTATCTAATTTTCCTCGGCTGTATGATCCGAGTGGAGAATACTGTTTTATCACTGTTTTTCCCTTAACTGTGGCACGTTATTTGCACTATTTGCAATCCATGGTTTTAAGGACAAAAAACTGTTTTGAGGCTCGTATTAACTTGATGGAAAACTTATGGTTGCCAGGATGAAAAACCTTTTTGACTCTTGTGATGGAGTCTTTATGCTTATGATTGCATAACCTGTTTTACAACTTTATAGTCTATTTCTATTGGCCTTCGGCTCACGGTGTGGGATTTTGTGCAAACCTTTTTCAGGTATAGGTGAACGTAAGGAGTTGACTTAGACGCATGTGGTGGCGGAAGACTTGCTGTAGTTTTCCTTTATTTTGAGACATACGTGCGATGCTTGTTTCTGAAGGCGAGTTTTGTACGCCTTGAGGAAATATAATTATGCATGTGTGGAACTGTATATTTACTGTTTATGAGAGATGAACCTTGGGTACTCTTTTATCCAAACACTGTATTTTTTAGTTGATGGCTTTCCAACTAAAGATCTTATTTTTATAAATGGTGTTTTGGTGGGCTTTCACGTGACCTTAGAGCTTGGGGCATGACATAAATCGTACAATACGCGTATATATACATGATTCCATGGTGGGTACGCGCCAAGAAAAAGTAATTCATAGAGAATGATTATTCCATTTTGATACAAAAATATAACTCACTTTCAAAGGGTGTATATTGTTCTTTTACCTGCTAATAGATGTACAAGATCAAGATTTTGAATTGGGTGATTTGGAAGATGAATATTTAAAAGAGAAAATAATATTTAAGAGAGAAGCCAATATAATTAGGTTTTTAACCGACTCACCCATAACCTCTACTATCAAACCATACAAAAAACATAACATATCCAGGTTTTCAATAGGCTCACCCTCAACCTCCTAATACTACTAAGGGTTTTCAGTACAGTCACCCCTAACCTCAACTGTGTGTGTGATTGTGTATATTTAAGTTGCATATATATAATAGATACCTGTTGCTCATTAAGTCGTGGAGAAGGTGACAAAAGAGGAGAGCCCAACTACTTACTGTTGAAGATGTCATCTCCCACAGACTTCCTAAATAGTTGATGTCCACTAAATGCATCCAGAACCTACAATAT
Organism: Heliamphora exappendiculata; assembly: GCA_034768845.1. NCBI lineage: Eukaryota > Viridiplantae > Streptophyta > Magnoliopsida > Ericales > Sarraceniaceae > Heliamphora > Heliamphora exappendiculata. The sequence continues at coordinate 7,319,756 of JAOTRH010000020.1, read as the reverse complement.
GGCGAATGTCATTTTGTATGCATGAGTATATATAAAAGAATGTATAAACAATAAATATAAATTTTTTTAACTCCACCTGTCTAGAGCCATCTGTACCCTAGGACACAAATAAATCAATCTGAGCCTTCAATTGCTCGATCTGTGTGTTGAATTCCTCTCTCATGGCCTCTCTTACACACTCATAAAAACATTCTATGCATGCATCATGAAACCTATCCTCCAACTCCTCACTAACAGGTAGGTGGTCCTATTCCATTCACAAATGCAATAGCAATAAGACAAGACTCGATCAACAAATATTATAATATAATATTACATGTGACTAGCTTTTTAATGTAAACAATGAATTGATCTTACTGTTTATCTTTTTAATGTAAACAACGCATTGATTTAAATGTTAGTATTACTTCAGCTCAAAACATAAGTTCAAAAGTGATTAAAAAATACAAGCATATAAATTGCAGAAGTTCAGAAACTGGACAATTCAAGAATTGGCTCATCAAAGTTGAATACACTGACCTTGATGAGAATTCTTGCACGGGTCTTATGTTGTTCTGGGATTGAGAGCATTTCCAAAAAATAATGCTGACTTGCACTGCATACCCATCAAAGGGCTATAGCATAACGGAGCCGTATGGAGTGGAGAATCGAGGGTTTGGGTTGTAAGACCTCTCACCTAGGATCTCGTTTACTCTCGACCCATAATTGATAGCTTGACTGGCTTGGTGTGTCCATAGTTTTTCCCTGGGAGAGAAATCTTCAAGCTTTTCCATGTAAAAATCATTGCCTCTCGTTTACTAATGCGATTGAATGCTTGGATATGTACTGATTGATTGAATAGATTCGAAATGGCCAATTAATTGATAAAAATTCATAAAAATGATAAACTTCTTTTGGAATTTCTATTAATCCCCTTCTAGACACAAAATCGACCTCCTCTAATAATTTAATACATATAACTCAGTACTTATTATCACGACCAAAGCTCCATATTTGCCCACCAGAATCCTGCCTCAATTTTAGAATAGGGATTTGGATAATAACAGCAGCTTTGCTATCCAACACCAAACAGACTGTTGAATGGATAAGAACACAAAAACATAGAAGAAAATCTAAATGAAACCAGAAAAGATGGCTTCTTTCTCTAGCATATTCATAACAAGCTCTTAAAACGAGGGTACTGTCATCATTTTTTTTTGGGGGAGGGGGAGGGGGAATCCAGCTTAATATATCAATGTGGACAGAAACATAGAAGGACCCCATGCCATCTGCTACAAAGAATAAGAAGTAGAAATGGGTGCTATCATCAATTGTGAACAAAAGAAAGTAAAAAAGGCTCTGGAAGTAGCAATGGTACACATTTACAGTACTCATGTCGTAGAAGTCAGGACCTTTAAGCATCTCTAACAGTTCAGGTTATGCAGCTTTGAATACTTCAATCGAGATGTGCCCCAACCTTTTGGAAATTTCCTAATCAACTCAATTAAGCCTCGCAGAAAATTATTATCTAAGCTAGTGGAGGTAAAATGGCACGTACAACTAACATTATTAACTAATCAAGAAGAAACACTCTAACCTGATTTCTCCTGTGAAAGCCCCACCTTTTCCAATCCAAGAATTTTGAGCAGATATCTCAATCCGATCTGTCAGTGTGTTCTTGACCTGATTGATGTAAACAAAAGGAGGTGTAACAACAACATCTGTAGCATCAAACAGAATTGAGACTTAAGACACCTTTTGGATTTAACACTGACAAACAAAGTAACTGCAATCAAATGAATTCAACAGCTACTAGAACAACATGTTACATGCACCACAGAGAAAATGTTAAGTTCATACAAAAAGGATTCAAAAGAAAAGGCCTCGTAATGAAAACAGGCGCAGAGGGGATTCAAATGAACAGTAACTACAAAAATGCTTTCGATGTTTTTGTTTTGTTGGAAATTATCAAACTATGACAAGGTGAACACTTATTTTTGTTTTAAGTAGTCAAGAATTAAAGGCCGAATTTCAGCTGGTACAAATGGTATCATTCAAAGAGGATTCATAAGCTCAAATGGCTATGTGAGATTTGTTTGGAGGGAAAGGAACAAGCAAATATTTCAAGATTATATTGGGTTCATACTTAGAAATGCTTTTAACACAGGTTGAACCTTTTGTTTGAGCTACTTTTCAAACCTGAAGCTTCTTTCTCTAC
>JAOTRH010000020.1:7290652-7301716 GCA_034768845.1 Heliamphora exappendiculata | reverse complement strand
CTTTTATCCAAATGCTGTATTTTTGAATTGATGATTTTACAACTGAAAATCTTATTTTCATAAACGGTGTTTTGGTGGGTTTTTGCGTAACTCTGGAGTTGGGGCGTGACATATACAAAACGTGAGGTTAAAAGAGAGTTCAAACAAAAGTAAGCAACGAAACAAAATTCTGACTATGATTCCTAGGGTCATGCAACTTGGTTGTTATTTTTTGATATGCCACGCGTATTATTTGAACAAAGCAAAGCAAAAAATATGTGAATAAGTGATAAAATGAACAAATGGGGACCTAAGGGTCATGCAACAATGTTCTATTGCTAACATGCTGCGAACAGGCTACATAAAATAAACAGAGAAAACTCAAGCACTATTTTAAGCTATTGAACATGCATAAAAACCCATGGCCGTAATAACAAATGTTGCGACCATGACAAAATAAGTTACAAAACATGCAGTCATGACAAATATAAGGTTACCGCGAAGAATATAATGAAAAATCTTACGGCTGTGACAAATAAAAGTCATGGCCATGATTTCTAAGGGTCCAAAAATAGCATATTCAACGTACAAGGCCTAAAAAAAGACTCAAATGGATAGAATATATAAGACAGAGATGATAACTCATTTGTTTTGGGTTAAATCTACCATCTTTTATCCTCCATGCAAAGAATAACTCAAAACAGAACATACAAAATAGCAAAAATGAATGACATAGTACATAAATACACTTTTCATGTCGTTAACCTCATAAAACCTCCTGGCCGTAGCTAAAGAATATGATGGCCGTGAAAAATATGGAGATAAAACATGCGATCGTTAGAAACTAACTAGCGATCGTTACTGTGAGGTTTACAAAACACACGGCCATGGCATTGAAAAGTTGCGGCCGTTATGCTTTTATAACCACAGATGATGCAAAAATGGAGGTGTATATAATGGAGACCACAACCTACTTGATCTAGGCCAGACCTACCATTCATTAACCCAACAAGAAAATAAACTAAGGTACAGAAAAAACATAATGCTAAACGAGATAATAAAATGTGGGAAAATCTCAAAATAAATGAATATTAGAGGATTTTAAAAGGAATTTTCGTGTTTTTGGCCCTGAAATAAACATCACGGCTGTGATAATAGAATGCCGAGTTGTGAGTAAATAAGGCAAAAATGCACCAGTAAAAAACACACGGCCGTGGCTGTATGCTTAACACAACTGGCGGTCGTGGCATTAAAAGATCGCGACTGTCATGTTTCAGAACCTCATAAAGTTTTTGAAATTCTTAGTGTACTCGTGAGTGTCCAAACAAAATAGAAACGACTGTAAACATATGAAATAGAGAGTTATGAATACACTGTTTATGATGAAAACTTAAGGGAACAAATGCTTGCATTGAAATAAATGGTAAATAGATAACAAAACAACGGAAACCTTATTTAGGACACCCTTTGGAGAAGAAAATGAGGGTTTATAGAAGAGCCGTGGTCCCTCTGGTTACCTTGTGTGAATATCTACCTCGAATGGCCTCTCGGGGGTGAGAATGGACTTCTTCAAGTCAATACGAGCTTCAACAACCCCTCCAATGCAAGAAAGAACACGAACAAGGCTCAAAAAGTATGGAATAGATACGAGAATATTGGGTGGGGGAGTATTTAGACAGAGTTTTGGTATCCAGGTCTTTCTCTCTTCTTATTCTGCTTGAAAACGTCGCCTATTTATAGGCAAGACAAGCAACACAGACCCTCTCTGAGATACTGCCATCTATCCAAAATGGGGTAATAGTGACGACCGCTACCTTTTTACTTTTTCACAGTGTTGGCCGCTACCTTTATGATAATGAAAAGGACAGCTGCGACTTTCAAAAGTCACGGCTAGGATAAAAAGATGCGGTTGTGACAAAGGAAGTCACAACCAGATTTAGGGTTAGCAAAAAGGTCATAGCTATCACGGCTTGGATGTTGTTTGATGATTTTTTTAGATTTTGAGCCATATTCGGCATTTTGCTTGCTTTGGAGTATCTTTGAGTACGATTCTCATATTTCGTCATTGGAGTGGATTCGAGACGGATGCCTAAGATTCGGCTTGGTCAGATTGAAGTGTCTACATTATGCGAAATGCAACATATAATTTTGCTCTAGAAACCAATTTCATTTGTTCAAACCAAATTCCCACCACATAACCGAGTTTTCATGAAAAACCCATATTTCAATATTCTTGGGCCTAAGTGAATCCAACCGTTCAACATGTTACCTCCACCGTTTGCCAACCAACCAATAGTTTTCCAAATTTCATAATTCATTTATCGATTTAATTAAGTACAAAAATCGGACGACGCTTATAAATTCATGCGTATTTATCGCCACCGAGCCACGCAAGGTCCAATGAATAAATAGCCATTTAATAGCCCGATACAGAGAGCACATTTTTTCGATTTCTCTTAGAAATATCGATGGGTGGGGGCCCAATAGCACACTTTTACGAGAATTAATTTGAAGAAACAACCTATCTTACATTGTGCAAATTTTCAGTTTTTCACTCAGTAGCTACTTGAGCCCAAACTTAGACATTCAATTTGATTACACAGTACTTTAATTATATCATTTTCCTTAACAACCAGTACGAGTCCAACTGTCAACCCGGTTTCTCTCGCCTAACCCCACACCATTATGGTTCTAATCTCAACCATCACATATTTTTTTGTAATTCATATATTCGAATATAAAGGTTCAGAACCTCCAAAGTTAACATTGTATATGATTCATATCCAACGATGTACCGATTTTGTACAAAACCCTCAATCCAACACCCACCATTTTCACGTATCACATAAACTCATAGAATATATATGCAATAGGTTAATATAATCCCAATTTGTCCAAAATTCTCATTAATTTCAACATTTGGGTCCCTTAACCCCAAAAACTCCAATTTTCATGATTTTGACTCAAATTCAAAATCCTAACCCATCATTTTTTTTATCCCAATCACATCTAACAACAACAAAAAGATAGAATCACCTTAAATTATCCGCAAATCTAAGATTTAACTTGCTTTAACATCAAACCCTAACTTAGAAACACCATTTTCATACTTTCAAGTTTATATTATCAAATACACAACTCATATCATATGGATATTCAATGATAGTCATAGATCCTACATCTTTGATGATAATTCTACAAGAAAGAAGCCCTAGCAAGCTTCAATTGCGAGAATCTCCAACTGAAAGGCGAGAAGGAAGGTTCCAACGCCAAACTTAAGCCTCCAATGAATGCTCAACCAAGAGAAAAGCAAAGAATCTACTTAAGAGAAGCAAATAGGACTCCAACAACTCTCCAAACCCAAACCAGTTCTCAACTTCTATTCTAGAGAGAGGGATAAAAAGAATATCAAGGAAATATTTAACCCGCAACTTAAAGTCTGCTCGCCGATTGTTTGCTCGAACGGACCTGGGGACGCTCGAAAGGTCCCCACTAACTCGATTTAAAAAAAAAACTCTCTACCACTAGTTTGCTCGAGTGGGCACTTGACTGCTCGAGCAGCCAACACTGAAAGGGACCATGAACTAAACATGTGTAGAAGAATCGAATCATAGGCTAAGCACCTCAAGGCTTACCCAAACAACCCGCAACAATTGTTCTCATACACTTCCAAGCATACAATTATTGTTAGCAAATGTAATCATACTCAAGTTTTAATTCTCACATGCAATTTAAACATTTAACCGTCATCATGTAAAAATCACAACATGCTTTCGTTTATTAAATACAATTCAAACAGGATTATAGGGGTATGCTGATTTGGGATGCTAACTAAGTAGATGCGAATCAGTTGTACACATATATGGAGTTAAAAGTGATATAGAGTCTGAAGGGGATGGGATTTTCTTTGAGGCTCAAGAGATGGAATAGATAGGGTCCCACAAATTTTTAATTTACCGCTAGAGAATTCCCACAAAAAGGAATAAGGAATTCTCAACGAGAAAAGCGTTCTCTAAATTGAACGAGTGCTGTAGTTACTCGACGCAAGTAGGAGTACTTGACCAATGAGGGAAGAATACATGTATGGTAATTGTATTGAAGGCCAGGGCCAGCGCTCCACATTCTATATGGGTTCCACAAGCCGCATTGAATCAACTTTCGTAACCTTACAACAGGCTGGCAAAACGAAGGAATGGTGGGGAAGGTTAAGGTAACCTAAAGTATAAGCCACAACATCATACTTTTTCCCAGGCTATTAACGCGGGAATAGGACGAATAGCACCCGTCAAAAGGCATTAAGATATGATGGTCCTCCGGATTGAAGTGCATTTCAACTATATTGCAACTGAGATTATTATTCGTAAAGAGATTGAAGGTCCACCTCACAATAGGCCTAATAAAGAAGTTTTCTCTTTCCTTATTTATTGATCTTGCTAACTCATGAACTAACTAAATAAAGTAGTTCTTTCCCGTCCCTTACCCGTCTTTTGAAATCCAAAACATTCGTATAGAGGAGTATCTGTATCATCATGCTCCTCCACTGATGAGAAGATAACCTTCTATCCTCTTTTAGGAATTCCTATCTCTAACAATTGGAGAGGAGAAAAAAGTGAAAGAATATTCTGCATGAATATGTTTCTGCACTGGGAATATCTCATAGCGAAAAGAGCCAGAGATCAAAAAGGATGGGACGGGATGGGAATAGAGGCATTACAACCCAACATACTCCGATGAATGGGTTAAGAGCAATGGGGAGGGGAGTGGGATAAAGAAAGTATAATGAACAGTTAAGTGGCTATCCAACCAAGATACCCCAACCACCTCTGCTCCAGTGGCTTTGCCTCTCATGCTTCTTAGTGAACCAGATCAACCACTAAGGCAGGATCTACTTCTACTAGTATTGGATTCTTCCTGCATAATCAACAGATCCCAAAACTTATATCGCAACCATTTTATGTCCTCAGGTTAAACAACGACATAAGCTTCAGTTCCAAATTGGTCACAATAGTATGATCCAATTGTTTGGGCACTTTTCACTCCAACTTCTCTTAAGAGCTTTTTTTGACATAATCGACTGGTACCTTTTATATTGACCTCTGGCCTCAGAGAAAGAGCCATTATAGGACTGAATACGGACCGTGCCAAAAGTCATATTGATATTGTGCAACAAATGATTAGACTACTATGAGAGCTGACTTCTTAAATGGGAAAAGCTCTAGAACTAGCCAATACTACCTATGAAAGGAAAATAGTGAATCTTTGAAGACTTGCCCAAATATGATGGCTCAAGAGACCTCCATGACTAGATTGGGAAAAATTGGGAACAGTCCTAGCTTACACAAAGAATCCCTCATGACTTTCAATTCCTTCTTGCGACGAGCAGATTTTGAATTAGAAAAAATATGTAGAGTTCCGAGAGTAACTTATTTCTCTTATTCTATTTTTACATAATTACACAGAACTTTTATTACTATAGATGTCTCAACATATTGGAGTTCGTAAAATAGTATGAGAATTTTAGAGTTACAAAAATATTGTGACATGATTCAGCAGTATCAAATTGATTAGAACATAAAGGCGATTTTCTTGACACATAGAATCCCGTGTCCAAAACGAAACATACATCTTTTGGACAAATCATAAACTAGGAGTATTCAAAAATTTCAATTAAACCAATAAATTGGTCCAAATCGATTCAAAATAGTTTGGCTCAATTTTTTTGTAAACAATTTAGTTCTAGTTTTATATAATTAATAGTCGTTCTTTATAGTTCAATTTATGAATTCGGCATAAAAAATGGTATACAAATGAAATGATCCATCACATAATTTTATAATGTTATGTATTATGTATAAAGCAAAAACATTAAAAAATAAAGATTCACTTTTACATCTTTTTTGTTTGTTTGTTCTCTTTTATCATATAATAATTTTATTTTCTTTTCATAGCATCATAATATTATATATTTATAAATCATTAATAATAGATCTAAAATAATAAATAATAAATAAATAAAATATTATACATAATTTATTGATGTGAGATTCTCCCTTTCTAACAATACAAAGCAAGTGATAAAATAAAATCTCAAGTTATATAACATAAAGAAAGAAGTTACAAAAAATGAAAAGAAAAAATAAGGAAATAAATATAATCTTTCTAAAAAATAAAATAGGAAACAAGTATTTAGTTTTGTAGGAAAAAATTTTAGGGGTTAAACTTTTAATATAAACAGAAATTAAAATAATTATATGAAATTAAATTCAACAAGGATAAAAAAAAACTTATCGACAAATGCATGAAAAATTTCACCATCCTTAAGAATAGATTTTCGTTCTTTGAAGTGCGTGACTTAATGCAACAAATTATTAACGTTCTACTATTCAAGATTTAACTGTCGCTGCTTCATAAGCGTGCACTCATAATGTGAAAGTATCATGAACAACATCATTGATTGTACCAATATCAAACCAAAATAATATTATAATATACTTGCTATAAATTCTTATATGAGTTATCAAAAGATTTTTATGATCATCATTTCACTCACTGCAGATACCTCCCAATATATATATACATCGGTGCATGCAAAATGTCCTTAATTATAATGACTCAATAATTTGAATAAAGAGTCTAATAATGTGGCCCAACATACTTAAGTCCAAATTATTAGTAGTAGTTCACATGTTTCTTTATATATTAAGTTTAATTTTTATCTCCCAGTACCGATATGGGATGGGGTATCACAATATCCTCCACTCAAAGATGCGACGCTCTTATTGCTTGGCTCAAATTCTTTCCATAGTTAGGAAGTAGATAGCAATTCATTAACGGATACAGAATAATTCATTAACATGCACAAGGTATATAACCTTGGAGCCTCTATCATCTCTGGATTCTCTACTCTTATATCCACATCACTACCGAACCCTACATGTGAATTAGGATTGGCTCTCATACCATTTGTAATAACCCAAATGGACTACTGACCCAATAACTTTAATATAAATCTAACGCGGCCAAAAAATTTAAACTCAAATTATTAGTAGTAATCCACAAATTTCTTTATACATTATATTTAATTTATATTTTCCACCGATATGAAATTGAGTATCACACCAACTAAGACTAATAAATATTATATTTAAGTGATATAAAAATATTATAGTGAGCTCTAATTGAAAACTATCAATCCTTTTAATGAAATAGCATTTACTCTCCATTATAATAACATTTAAATATATTAAAAATACAATTGAAAGCCATCCTTAATATCATTAAATAAAATTATAACGGTGCAAACTTTAAAAGCATTTAAGGCATGGAACCAAAACCTTTTTCTTTCTTTTTAATTCTTCACATTGATAACACTATTATTAATAATTTTATATTTTGAAATATTAAATTAACTTATATTAAAATTACAACAAGTTTTATAACTGCGATTCAAACTGAAACTAAATTATTCTTTATAGGTTTGATTCTCTTCTATGCTACACATAGTTCGGCTCTAATTCTTACATTTTGAGACTATTTAAAATAATTTAATTATTAATTTAGTTCAAAATAAAATCAAATCGAACCCTACACCCGCTATTATAAACAAAGAAAGAAAACAAGTTGCTAATATTGTTTACTCCCCCAAAAATTCCTTAATTTAGCATACTCCTTTCCCAAGGTGATACTTGACAAATCCCTCTTTTCTTGGTGCTATTGGAGGGAGATATGGCTTAAATGCATCGGCAGCGGAAGCGTGAAATTGGTGGTGTTTGTCATTACTCAAATTAGTATTTTATATGTCGTAATTTGTAATTAAAATTATAAGTATTTAATAAAAATTATAATTTATAATTAAAATATAAAAAAAATAGTTATAAGTTATAGTAAAAATTACGAGTATTTGAAAAAATTTATTATTTATAACTAAAATTAATAACAAAAAACTAAAAGTTATTAGCAATAGTTTTGCCAAACACCCTGAGCGACTGGCTAATTGAAAAATTTAGTTCTCGTAATTTTCTGATATCATTTGCAAACTTGCTTGGGCTGCTACGGTTTACCACATTTATATCTATTACACTACTACGAATTAAAATACTCAACTCGCAAGTGAGATGATCAAATCGACGATATTATAAATTCTGCAAAAAAGAAGAGTAAGACACACGCACGCAAGCAAGCAAATTCAATAGCAGAAGAAGGCAGAAGACAGTTTATGTAATTGAGCCTCCCAAATTTACAACCAAGACCAATTAGAGCGTTGGTATAATAATCCTGCACGAAGCTAGAAAAAGTATAAAATAAAATATTACTATAAATGAAATTAAATAATATAAGATTTAGCTTAATAAGAAAAAACTTACTATTTTGACTCATCTCAATAATAAAAAATAATAATTTGATCAAACGATAAAAAAATATAAATTAAAAATAATAATAAGCAACAACAAAATAAATGAAATTAATTGCACATGCATTTACCATTTATGGCCCTATGTAACCATTCCATTGTGAAAAGGCCAAAGGACATGATTGTTTCATTGCAATTTTGGGGTCGCCAGCAAAGTAGTTAACTTCTTTTCATGTGAGCGTAATGTAATGTGACGAATTATTTAATAGTTTCAGAGCAATATATGATATTATTTATTTAGTATTTTTATTTAATAATATAATAAAAAATATTTTAAGTAAAATAATATAAATTTATTATTTTTGAATAAATAATAAATAAAAATAATTTGTTAAATATGTATTAAATATTTTTATTTATTAAAAACACCGCGCGATGACTACCACGTGTCATCGCGTAGGAAAAACTCATCTAACAATTTGCCTGCTGCGACATAATGGTGGGAGTTTGATGTCCATGTTCTTCTATGCTAGGACGCCACCTAAAATTTCTATTAATGGCACTCAATAACTTCTAGCACGTGACAATGGGGGTATTTTGACAAAGTTATTATTAATAATTTTTAATTTTTTATTATTAATTTTAGTTATAAGTTATAATTTTTTTTAAATACTTATAACTGCATTAAGTTATATCTATTTTTTTCTATTTTAACTGAAAATTATAATTTTTACTAAATACTCCCAACTTATATAACAGGTTATAATTCATAAATTTTAATTTTTGTTACAAGTTATAATTTGTGAGAATTGATTAATTATTAATCATATTTAAAAAAATGATAATAGAATTGGTAATATTCTATGATTTCCAAATTCAGCGTTCTATCTTTAAATATAATTTTTTTATTATAACAAATTTATTCATATTTAAGTAGTTTGTGCCCAGTTAGTTACATGTTTAATTGAAAAATTTTAGATTTTCATAATTTTTAATATATAGATTTGTTTTCAATAAAAATAATATTTAAGAAAAAAAATATTGGTCAATATATATCAAACAAAATCTACATAAAATATAAAATTATATAAAAATAAATAATAAAAAGTGATTTTGACCCTCTATTTTAAACTTATCGTACTATCTTTTATATCCATTGGCCTTAAATTAAAGAAATAATGGGAGAATTTAAAAAAACGAAGTTTTACGATCTTTCCCCTCAATGTAAGCTTTGTTTGGTAAAGTGGTTTAAGGTCATACTTCTTGCTTGTATTAGCTTTAAATCGAATAAAGTAAAAATTTATTTAGTTATAAAGTGAATTTAAGCAACCATGTAAAGAGAAAAAGTAATAATTTAATTAATAATTGATATTTATAACTTTAAACAAAATGACTAAAAATCTAACTTTATATGGAAACCCAACAAAACCTTAGCTTATACCTTAGTTTATCTGACACCATGACCATTGCATTTAATTGAATTGCCCTATCAAGAGTTGCCCATCTATTAGGGGAAATAGGTGGCCTAAAACCCTCAAAATAATGAGACTTTCAAATTTATAAAGCCTTTTATAATATATATATATATGAGATTAAAATATGTTATATTATCAAAAATAAGAAAAATATATTATTCTTTAGCTTACAAATAAAGTGGGGTAGGGCTCATTCATTAGTCAAATTTTAAAAAAAAAAACTTACATATTAAAATATTTGAAATAAAAAAGAAAAATAAAACAAAACTTTTCAGAACTTCAATATCTCTCTGAAATGGAAATTTTTAATCCAATGAAGTAGGCCACCCAAGATCAATGTGGTTGTTGAAAAGAATAATGAAATTTTTGAAAAGTAAAAATTAATGAAACTTGAATAGTGTAACACTAAAAGCATCTTTTGTAATTAGTTATTTCTTGTTTATTATAGATCATACAATTTTTTTAATTGATAACTTATTTGAACAATTTCAAATGTATGGATATATTTTCTTTTTTTATTTAATTTTAAAAATTTGAAGTACTAAATGGTTATAGTTTGAAAAGAAATTGTTTTAATCTTAAAAGATTTTTAAAAACACGACACTTTTAGTGATATTGACGGTTTAGATTTTTTTAAAAATAAATTTTATATAAAAAATTGTACCAATAGGAGGAGAAAAAAAGAAAACTACAATTGATGCACTAATCTATATTAGAATAATAAATTCTTTTTCAAATTTATGCATTATTTATAAAATATTATTAACAATTCCAGTAATAGTAATTTTTGTAGAAAGAAGTTTTTTTTCCAAACCATTTCTTCAATTAAAAACTTGTTTGAACAATTTTAAATGTATGGTGATATTTTTTATTTGGGTAAATTACACTGATCCCCCTGAGAGTTCTGACAAAAACAAAAACTTTCATGTAATTTCAAAAATTGAACTAACACCCCTTCAGATTTGATTTTAACATTAAAGACACCCTAACCGTTACAATTTTCATTCAATTTAACGGAAACTACCGTCCCACACCAAAATCACCCTTAAAACTGTTGCGAGATAATCCAACGCCATAAATATATACATGCTCGGTGATCCAAAGAATACATCTTTATTAACTTTCAACAATTACAATAATATAAAATTATAGAAAAATGAAATAACAGAAACAACATGAATAGAATTTGCAAACCGAGTCCTGCAATCGCAATTTTCTTAAGAATGATTCGCCGCCTACCGAGGGTGTTGTAGGTATTCC
>JAOTRH010000020.1:7270612-7290552 GCA_034768845.1 Heliamphora exappendiculata | reverse complement strand
ATAGCCAATTCAATTGCAATTGAATTCTGCTATTGAATTCTGAAATTCAATGGCCAATGAATTCACAGATTCCAACAACAATAATATAAATATATGCAAATGATCAAAACTAAATACATTTTTTAGCTATGTATATATGTGTGTATATATCTTAAGGCCATGTTTGTTTCAATAAAAAAATTTTGCATTTTTTGGTGTTTGTTACGGCATAAATTAAAAGTAAAAAAAAAATATTTTTCAAGTCAATAAAAAATAAGTTAATTTTGGTATAAAGTATTTTTTTATTTTTTTAAGGCGAAAAATATTTTCCACCATTACCATTGCACCACCGTCAGCACAACTATTACACCACCAGTATCACCAGTCTAGGATTCAGAGGGCCGAGAGCATGAGGGTCTGAGGTCCTGGCAATCTGAGGGTCCAAGGGTTTTAGGGTCCCGAGGTCTGGGGTTTAGGTTTTCGGGGTCCCGATGGCCGAGGGTTCGAGGTTCCGCAAGTCTCGGCATCCCAAGGTCCCAAGGATCCCAGGGGTCCTTGGGTCAAAGAGTTTGGGGCTCCAAGCTCTGATGTCCCGAGGTCCCTTGATAGACTTGGGGTTTTTAAGGTCTAAGAGTCAAGGGTCTAAGGTTTCAAGGGTATAGGGTTTTGAGAATTTGGCATCTCGGGGATCTAGGGTCCGAGATCCTTGGGGTCCAGGGTCTTTGGGTCCCATGGGTTCGGGGGTTTAAGGGTCTAGGGTTCTTGGGGTCTTGAGATTTGAGGATCTAGGCATTAAGGTTCCGAGGTTCGGCTTTTCGAGGGTCTTCGGGGTTCTGAGGGTCTCGAGGTCTGGGGTCCTGGGGGTTCGAGATCCTAGGGGTCCAAAGTCCTAGGGTCCTGGGGTCCGGGGTCTTGGGTGGCGATGGTTCTAAGGGTTTAGGGTCTCGGGGGTTTTGGTGTTTTGGATCCCAAGGGTCTCGGGGTCTCGAGAGATCGAGATTCTAAAGTTCTAGAGTTCCGAGGGTCTGAAGTTTTGGGGTCTTAGGGTCTGGATCTAGGGTCCCGGCATCCCGGGGATCGTGATCTCTAGTAATTGTCCAATTATTTTTTCAGTAAAATTACTTGATTCATATGATTCAAAGTGCTCAATTGCATCCATAGCCTTGCGAAGAGAAATTGAGACATTACTTAGAAGCCAATTTTGTGTGCAAACAAGAGTCTCTACCATTGTTGTAGACAATGTACTATGGAATGGGTCAAATATACGTTCTTTAGTGCTAAATGCTAATTCGAACGCAATGGTAAAGAGAAAAATTGCCACACATCACGTGCTACTTGAGATAAGACTCTATACTTAACAACATTATTCTTCCACCATCCCAATATGCCAAAATTTTTATCTTTTGATCCCTCACAAAAATTAGATAAATGCCTGTCAACTTCAAACTTACACAACATGAAATACTGCTCCCCATATAGGAATTAAACTGAGACGTTATAAGAACATGCAGGTCATCACAATCATCATCAATATTTATTGGTTATATTTCGCACACATTATGCACCACTGCACCATTTGAATCATGTTTATCATAGTAGTCAAACAAACGAGTCAAACAATCCCTTACTTTACTTGTCATTTGATTGACCATATCACCAATAAATATGTGTGAAAAACAAAACTTGACATAATTGAGTTTCTTCCTACGATCAAGTACAACTGCAACATATACAAGGAGATTGATTTTATCACCATTGCCCCAATATTTTTTAAGCTTTTCTTTCATACTTCTTGCCATTAAAGCCAAGAGTGGATATTTCTTCCTGATTAATTGCTGAATTTCACTTTGAATAACATACATTTTATCAAAAAAATAATTAAAAGTGACATATAGAGAACCCGAAAATCTCTTGGTTGCATTGTAAAAAAGCCTAAAAAATTTAACAAACATTCTACAATTATTCCAATCCATTTCTGGTGGCTTCCTCTTTACCCCACTTCCCTCTTTTCCTCCTTCACCCACCTCAACATACTTGAAGATTGTCTTGAAATAAGTATCCTCATCCTCTAACCGTTCAAATGCCTTTTCAAACTTTTCAGCCGCCTTAAGCATTTGATAGGTGGAATTCCACCTAGTGGGAACATCAAGGCATAAATGTTTTTTGGACTCAATTTTTTCTTTCTTTAACACATTTTTTAAAAGTCTCAAGTCTATTAGGAGAAGACCTCACATATCTCACAAGCTCGCGTATGCAAGCAATAGATGCATCAAATTTTTTCAAACCATCACCCACAATAAGATTGAGGATATGTGCACAACAACGCATATACAAGAATTCATGCTCTAAGACGGTTCCCTTCCAAGCTTTTGTCTTCTTCTTCTTCTTCAAATACTTGATGGTAGTGTTATTTGAGCTATCATTGTCTATCGTCAAGATAAAAATACTACCAATATTCCATTCAAGTGAACACATTTCAATTTTTTTCTCAATTGTCTCTCCCTTATGGTCTTCAACATGACAAAAGTTAAGAATTCTCTTCTGGAGTTTCATATCATCATCAACAAAATGAACCGTAAGACACATATAATTTAAGTTTTGGATTGAGATCCATGTGTCGATAGTGAGACAAACCCTACGACCAAGGAGGATTTTCTTTAACTTATCCCTCTCGCTATTGAAAATTTTGACAACATCTCTAGCAACAGTCCAACGAGTTGTGACCGTTTTGAACTTGGGCTGCACAATGTTGCAAAATCTTCAAAAATCGATTCCCTCCACAAACCTAAAGGGCAGTTCATCAATTATTATCATCTTTGCAAGTCTATTTCTAGCCGCTTCCACACTAAAGTTCCTCGCTACAAGATTGAAACCCTCTTCTCCATCTTTTTTAGGTTCCAAATTTAGAACCTTCTTCCCATGCTCCTTATCTCTATATGAATATTTAGTACAATTATTGATATGACTCAGTAAGTTACTTGTCCCATGGTTCTTTGAATGAGTTAAATACTATTTCTTACAGTACTTACATACTGCCCTTGTAATATTATCTTCATCCGTAATTTTTTCAAAATGGTCCCAAACTTGAGATAGTTTTTTACATGTTCCTTTCTCATGCACCTTACCTATTGTGGTGGGTGCTGGACGCTTTTTACTTTGACCACTAGGTTCAACAGTAGCTTCTGGTTGAGTTGCATGTGTAGAACCTTGAGCATCATTAATAGAATGATCCATGATCTGTAAATAAATAAATAATATTAAGTTAGATGTAAAATACGAAATCTAAACTGTGACGAATGAAGATTAAAGATAAATAATTAGATACAAATTACAAATGGTGGCCCCGAGCATGCTAACTCAGTTAGTTAACTGGCAGGTAAAGATTCCATAAGAATTAAGGGAAAAAAATAGAAAGCTTAAAGTTAATTAATTAGTTAATTAAAATTAACTCAGTTAATCCACTACTGCCATCTTCATCTTCTTCATCTTAAATTAGTTAATTAAAATGAAAAAACATCAAACCTTCATAATTAATTAAAATTTTATTAATTAAAGTTCCATCTTAATTTTCCCGAGAAAACCAGATTTGAAAAATCAAGAAGACCAAAGTAATTTACCGCAATGAAGAAACATTTCTTTACAATCAGTGCCCAATCCAATAACCAAACGCAAATCATCAAAGCCCACAATGGGGGAATTTCGTGTCAATGGAGCTTGGGGGAAAATCATATATTTATGGGGTCTCACAAAGTTGAAAGTTGGGAGAAAACCTTAAAAAGGGATATTATTTTCTGATGTTGGACTCAAAATTTTAGCAAACCAAACTTAAATCTTTAGTTCATCAATGTCGAGAGACAGATAGATGAAAATTATGGGAGATTTCTTATTCGTCGGCGATAGTAACTGTACCAACAATCAACAATGTAAGCGTCGACGATTGGTGTGAGATAGAGATGAAAATCAACAATGTCGAGAAATGAAAATTTGGTGAACTTTGACTTACCGTGAGGCGTGGGATAGAGAGGCCGGTGTCGACGACAGTAACTTTTCGATCTTCGACTCGACGACGATTGGCGATGATACAGACTAGAGAGAAGAAAGAGAAAGGAGAAATTGAAACACCAAAGAGAAGAAGGGAAAAATAATTACTCATTAGTCTCTCTCAGAAAGCCGAAGAGTGAAGATCAACCGAAAAGGAAGTTCAACTGAGCGGCGCTTATGTCACGCTCCAAACACCAGGGTCACGCGAAAGCCCACCAAAACACCCATTTGAGAAAATAAAATTTACAGTTGGAACACCATCAACTATAAACTATTACAATATTTGGATAAAGATTCCCAAGATTGTCTCTCATAAACAAAAATTATGTAAACTCATACATGAAAAAATATATCGCCGAAAGGCGTACAAAATCAGGCTTCTGAAACAGGCAACACATGTATAAGTACATGTCCAAAACAGGAAAACTACAACAAGCTCTCCATCACCACAAACCTCTAGGTCAGTTCCACGTGATCACCTAAAAATATTTTTGACAGCAAAATTCTACACCGTGAGCCGAAACCCAATAAAAAAAGACAATAAAGCTGTAAAGCAAGTTATGCAATTATACACACACAGACTCAATCACAAAAGCCAAAAGGGTTTTTTTCTTAAAAATTACACGTTTTCCATATGAAAACTACCATTTTCATCCTTGAAACTATGCATATTATCCTGACAGATATCATGCCACAGTTAAGGAAAAGCAGTAAAACATAGAATTCTCCGCTCGGGATCCGCAGCCGAGGAGACATGATAAAAATGTAATCCTATATGCCAACTCTGCCACACTGATAAAGGTAACAACTATAGACTCTCGTCAATTACCCTAGACCCATAGGCTTAGTAATGACAAGTTTTATACGGAGTCACGACAATAGCGCCATTCACGGAGGCACCGGACGCCATTAACGGAGGCAACCGACAACCGCTTAATTTACGGGACCTAAGCCCGAGGGAGCTAAGCACCCACACTCTCAATTTATGGGGACTAACTCGAAAGAACTGAGTACCTACACTGCGCACGTTTTCGGACTTGCACCGAGGAGTAATGGAAGCCCAACTCAATATATCCACTGTCACGGTACATCTATGGATAACATTTAAAATTCAGCCATAGCTCAACTACGAAAAATAGTAAAACAGTTTTACATCGCATGTATATAAAAAGGGATCCAATCCATCAACATGGAGATCTACAAGCATGTAACAACATAGTTTTACAAAAGTGAGATTCAACCCCAAGGGTTAGCTCCAAACCTCCACAAATATATTTTTCATAAAAACACCTCGTTTTCAAAACTCCTTTTGAAAATCACAGATCTCAACACGTCCGGATCATGTATAAAATCGAAAAAATGCGTAAAATCCACTTTTACCCATAAACCATGGTTTACAACATATAAATAACATTTCATGCATTTTTACCTGGTGAAAGCAAATATAATCACATAAATCACTATTTTAACAACAGTAGGTTTAGAATCCTATCTAAAAGAGCTAAAAGCTTGACACCTCAAAATCCAACCTCGTCGGAACAAGAATCCGTCTGGGTGGATGTGAAGCCCATGTCGCCGACAACAAGGATCTGCTATCCGTCTGCGAAAAGCCAAGCCCCGGGGCTCCCGAAAGCTAAAGAAAAGGTAGAGAAAAGGAAGAGAGAGAAAGAGATTTGCTTTGAAAAGATATTTTAGATCTCAAAAGATATTTTGTTCTCTTTATTGCTTTTCGCGCCCAGGACTACCGCTCGAGCGCTCAAGCACCACTCAAGCGGACCCTTTGTTGAGATACACTATGCCACACCACCGCTCGAGCGCCCAAGAACCGCTTGAGCGGACCCCACTCCGAGCCACGCTCTGCCACTACCCCGCTCGAGCGCACACCTATCGCTCGAGCGGTCACATCTCGGACCAACACTCTGCCACCAGCCCGCTCAAGCGAGATCCCCACCGCTAGAGCGATAGTCGCTGGGAGAGAAAACTAAAAAAGGCAACCAAAATCGAACCCCTGCATGCTTAACATGTATAGCACCTATACAAAATATGCTGTTCTACAACGAAAACATAATCCATACGACACAAAGATACATATATGAAAAGAAACGTATCAACATATATAAAGATATCAAAAGAGACGGGTTCGGGTCTCACAGCTTAGGGTTCTCCGGTTTGACGGTTTAGGAATTTGGACTGAAGAGTTAAGCCTCACTTTTCAATTTTCATAGCAACATATTCACTTTCGTGAGTCTCGGCATCCTAAGGGCCCAAGGATCCTAGGGGTCCTTGGGTCCAAGAGTTTGGGGCTCTAAGCTCCGAAGTCTTGAGGTCTCTTGAGGGACTTGGGGGTTTTGGGGTCTGAGAGTCTAAGTGTCTAAGGTTCGGGGAAATGGGGTTTTTGGGATTTGGCGTCTCGGGGATCTAGGGTCCGAGATCCCTAGGATCTAGGGTCACGAGGGTCCCAAGGGTTCAGGGGTTTAGGGGTGTAGGATTCTTGGGGTCTTGAGATTTGGGGATCTAGGCGCTGGGGTTCCGAGGTACGGCTTCCTGGGGTCTTTGGGGTTCTGGGGATCTCGATGTTTGGGGTCCTGGGGGTTCGAGATCCCGAGGTCTAAGGTTCTAGGGTCTAAGGGGGCGATGGTTCTAGGGGTTTAGGGTCTCAAGGGTTTAGGCGTTTAGGATCCCAAGGGTCTTGGGGTCTCGAGAGTTTGAGGTTTCGAGGTTCTAGAGTTTCGAGGGTCCGATATTTTGGGGTCTTAGGGTCTACATCTGGGGTCCTGGCATCCCGAGGATCATGATCCCTAGTAATTATCCAATTATTTTTTCAGTAATTTAATTTTTATATTTTGTCTTGCTTAATAGGATGGTGATAGTTGGATTATCCAATTATTAATTTTTAGAAATTATGAGTTATAAAATATTAATGATTTTTCATAGAAATCAAATAACAGAAAATACTTTCTAAAATTTTTTCAAAGCACACCAAACACAAAAAAGAAAGTCGTTTTCTAAAAAATATTTTCTATAGAAATTATTTTTGTTGAAAAATATTTTCAATCCAAACAAACGGGACTAAATATATTTGTTATACTTTGACTCTTTCTTCTTCTTTTTTTTATCGAAAAAAAATTTGAATTAAAAATAGAAAAAAAAGTTAGATTTACAATTAAAAGAGATGAGAGTTTATTATTGAGAGAAGATAATATAAAGATAAAAAAATAAATATAAATAAACAAAAGTTTAGCTATCAAAAGTTTAGCATGCTGAATCTTGTATTTTTTTAATACAGATAATATCTATATTATTTATATTATTATATTAAAGCGACAAATCACTCAAACTCACATTTTTATCATTTCAAAATTATTTTTCAAAAAAACTATATTTTCACTTTGCCATCTATTACTATAACTCTCATTTAATAACTATACAAAAATTAAAGTTGAAGTTTTTTTTTCCATGTAACTACTAATTTTTGTTGAAACTACTACCCTTATTTCGAATCTTACTTTTATTAAATTTAATTTAATTTCTTTTCAAATTTAATATTTTTGTAATAAATTAAATATTATATATATATATATAAAATTAAAAATTAACCGTTAAAATGAAATAATTTTAATTTTTCATTTTGTCTCTCTCATCTCTTATTTTTTTTATATTAAAAAGTAAAAAAAAATATTTATTACCATTATTTCTCATTCTACTTTGATTATTTTTTCTTATTTTTTTTACTTTTATAAATTAATAAAATTATATTTTTAATTAACTAACTTAAAAGTGACTGAATAATTAATTATTAATATTATTTTATATTTTATTTTTAAATTAAATAATTAATTACTTTTAGCCACTTGATATTATATAACTACTTTATGCATGTGGCAGCAGACGAGACAAAGAAGGTGAGATGTGTTGGCGGAGTTGTGCCAACACGTCATCCAACATCCAACAGTTGAGTTGAGATAATAAGAGTGTTTGAAATTGTGGCCGAAGGAGTGTGTCGGTAGTATTACTCGTTCATCAAATGTTTAGGCTGCACACAAAATTTAAAAAATTAATAATTCAATCCAATTCGAAGGGATTCATATGATTCGATTTAATTTTTATGCCTCACAATTTAATTCTAAATTAAAAATTTTAAAATTCGACGAGAACAATTAAATTATCAATTTTAAATTAATTTTTTTATGATTTCAAATCGGATCAGTTCTCTTTAATATTAAATATATATATATAATATTAATAATTCTTATTTCTTATGATGTAAAGTATGTAACCCTAGGTCCATTCTCCAGTCCATTCACGCCTCCAGTCCCTTCTCGACCCCCTCCACCTCGCCGCCTCCTCCTCGCCACCTCACCGCCTCGCTGCCGTCGACCACGGCTTCAAACCCTTCAGTCTTCTCGCCGCCTCCACAATTCCACTCCCTCTCAGCCGCCGGCCTCGCCGCGCCGTCGCCGATTGTCTCTCGTGTATATGTAGACACACAGAGCGATCGTACCGCCATAGATGTTGTCGATGAGCTTTAGCCCTTCGCGAAGCCCTGCAAGTTCGAGGTTGCAGTTGGGCGGTGCCTCCGGGCTGAGATCTTCGTCGCTGAAGAAGCCGCCGGAGCCTCTTCGTCGCGCCGTCGCCAATTGTCTCTCGTCCTCCGCGCCCTCCCACAACGGAATCCCCTCCGCCGTCTCCTCCGACGCTTCGAGGATTCTTCAGGTTCGCATTCTCGTCGTGTTTAAATTTTAAATCTCGTGGCTATTCTCTGTTTCACGAAATTTTGGTGTTGAAATCTAGGGTTCAATCTGGTTAAACTCGCTCTCCTACGTTCAATCTAAGGAACTAAGAACCGATCCGAACTGATCCGTTTTCACGGATCGGCTTTGAACTGGTTCTACCTAATCTAACGGTTCGAATTAATTTCAAAAAATTAAGAACCGACGATTCAGTTCAATTTCAAAAAATTAAGAATCGTTAAAAATTATAATTTATAATTAAAATAAAAATAATAATTATAAATTATAATCAAAGTAATATATTTAAAAAAATTTATAATTTATAATTAAAATTAATAATAAAAAATTAAAAACTACCCAGAAATTTTGTCAAACGTCGCCGTACTTGGATAGACATTGCTCATGTGTTGTGCTAGCTTTACTCAACGGCCGATGTTTTAATGTCTCTCTGAATAATGAGATTATTATATGTGAGTGAATCTTATATACTCTTGTGGTGTCCACAAGACAAAAATATTAGGAAGCTTCTGGAAAATTGACAAGCTGGCAAATTTATGAACTAAAATTTTTGGCCCATACATGATATTAAATATTTATATATTATATATATTTAATTGATAATGATTAAATAAAATTAATATTACAAAATAATATATAAGAAAGTTTATATTCAATAGTTTTACTTAAAAATACGTCCCTGTAGATTTGTTTCAAACTTATAAAATATTTAACAAAAGAACTAACGAAATAATTTAATGCGAAAGAATTAACAAAATTGTTAATTTTGCGTATAAGTAACGAATTGTTAATGTAGGGGTATAAGCAATAATAGTAAAACTTGAATATAAACTTATTAAATTTATTTCGTAATTCTTTTAATTGTAATTTATTTTTTTTAAAAGTGTAGTAGTTATTATTTAAAAAATATTAATTATATATTTTTTTCGTTAATTCATTAACATTTTAAATTTTTTTCAATCTTATAAATTATAATATTTTATTTTATTAAGTTTATTTATAAATCCAAATATAAGTTCCATTAACGAAGAGAAAGATATTTTTACTAGTTAGTCGAGAGTCTTATTTTTACTAATTGTTTTGTGTTAAGTTCCATTGATAAGTTGACTATTCTATGAGGTCTTATTTTTAAATATTTTAATTATTTTGGATTTTTATGCATTCATTTTAAAACTGAATCAAAAGGTAAAGATATGCCCATATTGTTTTGGACCTTTATTCATCGCAATGCGGGGTTGGGATGTTAGAGCAAATGTGGGAAGCAACGATGAATCACGCCAAAAAATGCGTCCTGGGAAACAAATTGTATATTTCGAAGGGACCATATTACGTCGTCATCTTCAATCCCATCAGCGATGTTGTCAAGGCGGTCATTAATGGCCAAACATTCCCTGATTAGGACTTCATTGTCGAAAATTGGGTACGCACGAATTTGTTTGATAAATGAGTTAAAAAGTGACGGCGGGGGCGGCAGCGCTGATGCCTCTTTTTGGTTATTCACTGTCGACTCGCCAGAGACAAAACCACCGTCGTTGCTGTGGTCTCCTCGCCATTGCCGCTGTAAATATTCTCATTTTGAACCAGATCTGGTTGCGTCAGCACCACCTCGCCATTGCCGTTGTGAATATTCTCATTTTGAACTTATATGACACGGCGGTGGAAATGAGAGAGTGAGACGGAGAGGGACGGAAAGCATCGGATGTTAGACGGCGGTGGCCGGTGACAGCGCTGGTGGGGTCGCCGGAGGTGGTGGCGCGCTGGGATGGCGGCGGTTGGTTGGTCGGCGGTGGCGGGTGACTGTGTGGAATCTTTATGGTAAACAAGTTGGAACGGAAATGTTACCATTTTGTTTGTCGCCTAATGAAATGCAATTGAGAAGCATGGGTAAAATGAAAATCTTATTTGGAAATATGACTGTGTTGAAAGCAAAATTTAGAATAAGACCTCTCTATAAGTAACTTATAAAAGTAGAACTTTGGTAAAAATGTTCCTTTCATATTTTCACTAAGTGATTCTAATCACATTCCCTCTATTCCTCCTAATTAATCTACTGGTTCATCATCTTCTGCTGTTAGTGCTACATCTAATAAAAATGCGACAAATGTTTGGAAATTTTTTGAAAAAAATTATGATGGCACCGTAACTGTTAAAGTGAACTGTAAATTTTGTAATAAATTTCTTTCGAATAACACATCTAATGACACTAGTCACTTAATTAGATATTGAAAAAGTCACTTAAAAAATGTAGCTCTTAATTTGAACACACAAATACAAATAGGTAGGAGTTCAACAAGAAATATTTTTAATATTTCTTATGATTCTAAACGTATACAAAATTATGTTGATTATATAATAATAAAAAGAATATCCATTGTCTATGAGTGAAGAACCAAAATTGGAATATATGGTAGAAGGGGTATTTTTGCCTTAATTTTAACGTTTTTCTAAAAATAATATTAGAAACAGAATTTTGCAAAAATTTAAAGAAATTAAAATAAAGTTGTCAGAATTGTTTAAAAATTTAAAAGGTAAAATTTGTTCAACTTTTAATTTATAGAGTAGTAGAACTAATATAAAATATCAATGTATTATTACACATTTTTATCGATAATAATTGAAATTTATGTAAACGTATTTTTTCATTTACGCCTGTAAATTTTTTCTACACGGGTCATAGTTTAAGTATAACTATTAGACAAGAATTATATTTGTAGAGTATTAGTTAAAAAATATCTTCTATTATTTTAGATAATACTTCTTATAATAATGATTGCGTTAACTATCTAAAACGTAATTTGGAGCTTCAATTATCTGATTTTTTGTTTAATGTTCGTTATTTTACATATATTTTAAATTTAATTGTTAAATAAGGGTTTCAATATTATAATGGGTCTTTTACTAGAGTTAGGCTAGCTGTAAAATGTATAAATAATAGTGCTAAAAAAATTAATTTTTACAAAAAAATATATGATGAAAAAATATATAATTTAGAAAATTACAATATGATGTGGAAATTAGATGGAACTCTACATATAATATGTTATAAATAGTAATAAAATAAAAAAAATAATTGATTTATTTTTTGTAATTAATCAAAAAAAGTAATAAAATGTTAATTTATACAAAAAAATTTATAAAATTTTTGATGAATCAACAAAATTATTTTCTGATATTTATACTCCTACTATTCTATTTGTTTGACAACAATTCAAAAAAATAATGCAACTATTTATTGAATATTTAGATAATGAAACATATTTTCATGTGATACTTAGTTATGAAAGATAAATTTGATAAATATTATAAAAAAATAATACATATTTTTAGAATAGTTTTAATATTAGATCATAGGAGTAAAAAAATTGGTTTATCGTAATTTTTAAAAATGATTTATAATAATATAGATTACCAGGAGCTAATAAATAAAATACTTAAAAAAATTATATAATGAATATAAAGTTAATATAATATCGCAATCAATACAAACGCCTACCAAGATTTCATCTTGAAATCGTATGGATGATTGGTCTTTAACTAAAATGAGAAGACTTTCAGAGGTTCAAGAGAGTTCTATAACTGAATTGCAACGATATTTTGATCCAGTAGAGAGTATAGATGAAAATAATTTTAATATTTTAGAGTATTGAAAACAACACGAGGTATCGTAGTCAGTTTTATCTACGATAGCTCGTGATATTCTTGCAGTTCTTGTCTCTACAGTTGCTTCTGAGACAGTTTTTAGGGCAGGTGGACGGGTTTTCAACGAGTACGGATCGAGACTGACGCTGAAGATGGTACAAGTTTTGATGATCTCACGCGACACAATCTACGTATCAAAGAAGATACAAGAAATGGACGAGAAAGATCGAATGATAGCTGACTTGGAAGATATAAAATCTGAACCGGTTAAAGAATTGTCTGGATCAGACTAAGTTTTTTATATTTTGGATCTGTAATTTTAATATCCTTATATTTGTAATTTACCAATTTAACATTTTATTTGTAATTTTATATTTTATTTATAATTTTAAGTAGAGAATAATACAAATGATTGTTAAACTTGTATGTGCCAACCTAGTTGGAATATATTTGATCTATAGTGATGTAAATTTTTTATTTTATTTAAGTATAAAATACACTTATAAAGTGTAAAATATAATGCCCCCGTTTCGATAATTTATTTATTTGTTTATTGACAAATAAGTAAAAACATGACTAAGCAACGATATTTGGCTCAATTGGCTTATTTGCTTATTTACTTCGTTTGGGAGAATATTTACTCATTTGCTTATTTTGGCTTATTTTTTGTTTATTTAGTTTATTGACTTGTTTGTTTATTGACTTAAATTTTACTTATTTTGCAAATCAAACGAAATTGCTTATTTGACTGTTTATAAGCCAAATAAGTCAATAAGTCATCTATCCAAATAGGGACAATATTTATGTAATTGTTCAAATTTGATTTTTTATTAATAAAATTTATATTATATTTAATTATTCCAAGCGCTCAAGCTTATAGCATTTAAATTATGTAATTATTTGAAATGTTCAAACTTATTGCAAAAAATAATAATGTTATAATAAACTAAGTACTAATAAACTTATAATAATATAAATTATAAACTTATAAAGTAATAATAAATTTATAATAAACTAATAAATTTCTAATAATTAATAATATAAACTATAAAGTATAAACTTATAAAGTAATAATAACAAACTTATAAAGTATAAAATATAAATTTAAAAACTAAAAAACAAATAAAATTTAAAGTTATAAATATAACTAATAAATATAATTAATAACTAATAACTAATAAAAATAATAATAAACTATAAATTATGAAGTTTAAACTATACAGTATAAAGTTTAAATTATAAAAATAAAAAACTAATAAAGTAATAAATTTATAATAATAATAAACTAAACTAACTTATAAACTTCTAATAAACTAATAAACTAATAACTTATAAACTTATTAATAATATTAATAGGTTATAAACTTATTGTTAGTTTAAGGGTTTTTTCATTTAGAGTTTGATGATTTTCATAGTTTTTTTTATAATTAAATTGATTTAAAAAGATTATATTTTAAGTATTTTTAAAAAGATAAGTGTTGACACTACATGTCTAATGAATAGATACATATGGCATTTGTGTTGACTCTTTGTATTAAATAAGTTGATACTGAGTGTTTTGAATAAGAATGTTTTGAGTTGGCAGAAATTGATATTTAAATCGACACATTAAGGAAAGTACACTTAAAACTTTCAAGTATGTTGACACCAATAAGAAATTGAGTCGATACCCTAACATTTTGTCTAAGACATTTCAGAAACTCGGATGAGTCAACACCAAATGATTTTGGGTTGACACCTTCAGCATTGGACTGGGATTCATTTTGAGTCGACACCAAAGTATTTTGAGTCGACACTAAATGATCATTCGGGTTCCAGACTTTGGGAGTTAAAACTAAATGGTCGACACCAAAAGTTTTTGAGTCAACACAAATGTGTCCGTTGAAAACAAGAGTTTTTAGTTGATACCAAATGAAGTTGAGTCGACACCAAAACAACCGAGACTTCTTAAAAGTTTTTGAGTCGATACCAAACAAAAATGAGTGGACTCTAAAATTGTATTCGATTTCAGGGTCAAAGGGAGTTAAAACTAGACTGGAAGATCGGAGGCCGAACATGCACACAAAAATACCATGGATGGGTTACAAACCCCCGAAATTTAGTTTTTTCTTAATTGAAAGCAACTAGACTGGAAGATCGGAGGCCGAACATGCACAAAAAAAATAGCAGGGATGGGCTGCTATAAGCACCCTAAATCTAGTTATCTCTTAATTGAAAGCAAAATAAAAAATTTAAACTCACAATGCGTAGACAGTGATCTTCTTGCCTGTTTTTGCGCTTATTTGTTTCAACTCTTGCTTGTTGTCAATTTTTGAAAAACAGTGCGTGAGCATAGATGATCCTCCTGCTTGTCGTTGCACCTGTTTGTTCCAATTTCTACTAGTCATCAATTTTCGAAAAACTTGAAAAAAGAAAACTTGTAATGTACCGCAGTATTATAGTAACCAAAAAATCAATAACAATATTTATTGAATAAATCTTAATCGTAATTTAATCCCCGGCAATGACAGCAAAAATTGGTTCGTGTCGTATCGTATAAAAAATAATTACTTAAAGCCTTATTTTAACTACTAACCCGTAGAATAGTGGTTAATGTTCGGATATCGTCCACAGGAATTTGAATGCAATTATGATTTATTTATAAATATTTAATTAATAATTTTTTTTTAGAAAAAAGGAGTTTGATTTTGATTATTATTCTAATTAAACTAAAAGAGTGCTGCTAGTCTTACCAAAAATTCTTACCAAAATTTTTTACCAAAAATGTTTAAAACATGTTTCAGCTCACGCAACTCTCTGCTTGTCTCTCTCTCTCTCCCGTCACTCTCTTTCGCCTCACTTTCACACTTTATAGCCATGGCCTCACTAATAAGCTTTTGCACATCCCTAGCAAATCCAAACAGCTGAGCTTCCTCCATCTTTGCCGCATACGAAACCAGAACCATCCCCGTTCAAGTCCCACACAACTCGCCGCTCGCCCACCACCTTGCGCACCATTCCCAATTAGGATTATTTTTTACTTTTTTTTTTCTTATTTTTTAATCATATGATTTCTGTCATCTATTCATCATCCATTGCTAGATGCAAGCTCAAGCTCTTCCATTCATCATGTTAGGTTCTTAGCGGTTAAAAACTGTGAGAACATTCTCACTGGTAATGCGTGTGAGAATGTTCTCAGTGGTAATGCGTGTGAGAACATTCTCAGTGGTATCGCAGAGTCTAGCATAATGAAAGGAGGAGGCTTGAAGGACATTCTTACACCTAATGTTCTCACTGGTAATGCATGTGAGAATGTTCTCAGTGGTAATGCGTGTAAGAACATTCTCACTGATATCGCAGTGCCTAGCACGATGAAGGTAGGATGCTTGAGTTTGCATTTAGCCATAGATGATGAGGAGATGGTAGAGATCATATGATTAAAAAAGAAGAAAAAAAATAAAAAGTAAAGACATTCTCACACTAGTGAGAATATTCTCACTGGTAATGCGTGTGAGAATGTTCTCAGTTGTTCAGAATTTTAGATAGTTATAGAATTTGCTGTTACTTGAGTTATGCTCCGAGCAGTAAACAAATTTCAAATGCCACAAACGTGAAGGCAGAAGCTGCAAAGCTGAAAAACAAGGCAATCCTCCCTTGATAAAGCAAGGAGGTGAAGGACGAGATGTAGTTTATGAAAGTTGAGAGTAACATGAATGATATGGTGACGGAATACCAGCACAACCAGGACGCTACGACCGACGACGAGGAAGGAAGAGTACCGGGAGGGGATGGAAGAGCATAACGAGGAAAAGTAATCGAGCGGTTTGGCCGACAATTGAAGAACTGGCCATCTCAACTGCGCCTTCTACGGCGCGGTTTCATTCAATTCTTCTTTTTTCTATTTTGAAAGATGACGTGGCAAATTTCGGTCGTTTTTTCAGTCGTTTCTTTCGTGCTGAATAGACTTTCCGAAACTAACAAGATAGAAAAGTCAATATTAGAATTCGAGTAAAAAAGAGATTCTTAAGAGTTTAGAATTCTCTCTAGTCAGTGATTTTTAGTTTTATTCAAACTCTAACTTATCTTTATTCGATTCAACCAAATTCTTAAATGTTTAGAATTCTCTTGTAAATGGAAAACTTCTTTTCCATATAGGTGTCTCGTGTTAAAAATTGTCACCACTAATTAATTTCACATCAATATTAATTTTTTAATAATTTAATAACTTCTTTTTCATATAACTATATGTTACAGTATCGTGTCAAAAATTACCACCACTAATTAATTTCGATCTCAATATTAATTCCCTTGTAAATGAATAACTTCTTTTCCATATAGGCGTCTTTGGAGTGAAAGAAGACTCAAATTATGAAATTATGAACTTGTCGATCTTAAGTCGGTTTCTAAGTAGAGTTTTTCATTTTTTTCTTAATTTTTGTCTAATAAAATATATATTTTTTGCTAAAACATGTCTTTCAACTGTAAATAAAAAATGAAAGGCTCTTTTTGAATAGTTGCTTATTTACTTATTATATATGGATATATCTTTTATTTTGAAGAACGTTTTTAAGTGTTTAGCCAAGCTATTATATTTATTATGTTCGCTCGTCAAGACGAGCCAAAAAAATTAAAAAAAAAAAGTTATATTAGCATGTGTCTTTAAACTTTTTATAATTAAAATATATAAAAAATTCAAAAAAGATGAAAAAAATTAATAAACAAAATTTTATGTTACTTGTTTTCGTATTTAGTGAATTTTTTTTATTTTTTGATAATTTGTTTTTTATATTTTTGGTTTATTTTATCAAAATGATTCGAAAAATTAAAAATTTTTAATCAAAAGATAAAAAGAATTAAAAAAACAATTTCTTTTTACGAAATTTATCCCAAACAAATCGAAAGTTACATGATATTTTCTTTTGTTTTTTGTTTATTTTTCTTAAAAAACTAAAAAGCTAATGAGGTGCAAGCCAACCCAAGTATGTAAATATGCAAACAAGCAAACATCTATATTTATATTAATATATGATGAGAGTGTATTCATTTAACTTGTGTTTGGCCAAATTTATTTTTGTAATTTTTTGACTTAAAAATCATTAAAAAGTCAATTGGTTTGCCCTATGAGGTTTTTTTTTTTATTTTTTTTACATGATTTAACATCTATTTTTTTACAAAAAATCAAAAATTTTAAAAATTATAAAAAAAAATTAGCCCAAATATAGGCTTAGTATTCCTCTTAAAATAAGATCAGGTAAATTTTTGATCACTAAAAATACATTTAATTATTTTTTATTTTTTTCAAAATAACTATCAAATTTTTTTTCTATTATTTAATTAAAAAATTATAATTATTTTTAATTTTAAAATTAAACAATTTCTTATTTAATTTTTTTATAATTATATTAATTTTTAAATATACACTTATAGTGTGTGGCAACCATAGTTGTACATACCGTATTGGTTTGAAATAAAATTGGTACGCTAATTACTTAGTTTTGTACCGGTCAAAATATCGATTACATCATCTTATACCGAGTTATATCGGTTACGTACCGGTTCATAATTAATTTATTTTTAAAAAAAATAATTTTTACTTATTTTTTTGTTTTTGCGTTTGTTTTTTATTTTTTTATTTCAGTTCAAGCATCAAATATAATATAAGAAGGGAGTTCTAAAATTAATTAATGTTAAATTATTATTAAAAAATATAGATGTTAAATTTTATCGCTTTTAAATTAATTATCTCACTATAAATAATAAGATTAAGTTTTAATTTAGATTAATTAATTGAAATATTATTTCAAATAAATAATTATATTATACTAAATTACTTATTTTTCAATAATATTTTTAAAAATATTTAAAATATATTTTATAATGATAAATTCAAAAACAATACGTGAAATTTTATTAATACTGATAGGAAACATACTAATAAGAATACAGATATATTATTTGCTGTGGTATTCAA
Source organism: Heliamphora exappendiculata (assembly GCA_034768845.1). Taxonomy (NCBI): domain Eukaryota; kingdom Viridiplantae; phylum Streptophyta; class Magnoliopsida; order Ericales; family Sarraceniaceae; genus Heliamphora; species Heliamphora exappendiculata. The sequence goes on along the minus strand of JAOTRH010000020.1, from coordinate 7,272,195 downwards.
AAATACGGTGGCAACAGAAAAAAAGTGCCCAAACCGCAAAACCAGACACGAAAAAAGTGCCCAAACTGCAAAACAACACACGAACATAAATTATCGAGAGTCAGAGAGAGAGAGAGAGAGAGAGTACTCGGCTACGGTGGATACCAAAGCAGAGGAGGACGATGAAGAAGGCTTCGGAGACTTCACATCCGCGTCCTTCCCTAATCACGCTGTCCATTCCGATTCGATCAACACCCGAAAATCCATCGCCGACAAAGACGACGACGAATGGGGCGATTTTGTCGAATCCCCACTTCGATCCGAGCTCTCCATTGGGCTCTCCGTCACCCTATCGCCTTCCAACGCCTCCGAATCCTCAAGTCCTTTCGACCTATTTATGTTCTTCCCAGATCACTCGACCAAACCCTCACAATCGGTGGCAACTCCGACTGGATCGATGTCGAGTAGCGCCGAGACAGGGAAGAGTCAGTGGGAGAAGCCCAAAGGAGCTTTGCCGCTGTCGATATTTGGCGACATGGAGCAGGAGGAGGAGGAGGTGCAATCCGGTGTGGTCGATCCTCCGGTTGGGGATGCTAAGGTTTCTGTCGGTGATAAATTTGGCGTCAATGGTAGACATGGTTCGGATGTGTGTATAGGCCTTAATGATATTATTGGTAATATGTACAATCAGAGTCAGCAGATCAAGGCCGAGAATAAGTTGAAGTCGGATTCAAATGGGTCGATTTCGAATGTAATTGGGACATATCCGAATTTGAATGGAATGAATTCGAATATGAATGGTTTGATATCTAATTCAGGTGGATTGAATTCGAATTTCAATATATTAGCTGGAGCTAGTGATGGTCAGATTCCGCAGGTTGAGAATGCCAGCGGCTTGAGTTCGAATTCTGATTTATTTGCTGGAAACAATGATAGTCGGAGTCCGCAGATGAAGAATGTAAGTGGGTTGAATTGGAATTCGGATTTGTTTTCTGGAAACAGTGATAGTCACGGTCAGCAGATCAAGGCACCTATTGGGTTAAGCTTCTATTCAATTGGGTTGAATTTGAACACAGATTTATTTTCTGGGAACATTGATTTTGATGCATTTACAAATTCTTATATTCAGCATAATAAGGCTGAGAATTCAAATGGGTTGAGTTCGAATTTAAATGCATCTAGATCAAATCATCCTAGCACGGAGTCAAATTTTGATGAGTTGATTTCAAGCTCGGGTCCTCTTGATGGAGATGAAGAATTTGATAGTGATGATGATGGATGGGAGTTTAAGGATGCATCTTCAGAATTGATGGTTGGTAATGGGATTGATGAGGTAAAGACTGTCTTGCTTAAACTTGCGCATTGGAAGTTGTGTGGAATCTACATTGATTTTGAAATTCGTATTAGGAACATTCTCTGTTCCACTTGTCGAGATTGGAAGTTCAATCTATGATAGGACTGGAATGCAGCGCTAGTATCTAAGTTCGTAACTGTAGGAATGCTGTTTATGTTACCGCTGAAGATACATTTTTATTAGGGAAAATTGAATTACTTTGCTCAATTATGTGACTAACATCTCCTCAACATTTTTAGGACTTAATTTT
>JAOTRH010000020.1:7226569-7263324 GCA_034768845.1 Heliamphora exappendiculata | reverse complement strand
TTGATCTTGATTCTCCTCCTGCACATCATGACTCTCATAGACCCTTTGACACCCTGGGTCCATCACATTCTACTCCTCCTATTTTTGTCTCTACCCCATCAATTCCTAATGCTGCTCCGTCATCCTCCTCTGCTTCAATCCATGTTGACCTTTCTGAAGTTCTCTCTTCCATCAACGCTCTGTCTTTCAAGGTCACCTTAAATCAAGCTAAGGTAGACCAAAATTTCTTCGATCTTAATCACATCGTCACCAACCTCTCCTCCAAGTTTAAAGACCTTGAAAGATCAAATTGATCCTTGTGCAAAGAAATTGAACGTGCAACTGATGCTGGACGATCATTGTGTTGCACAATGGATGACGGCATTGTCTCCATTGTTAATGCAAACAATGCTATCCTTCAGCAAGTTCGCAAAGAATACGCCGAATGGATCGTCATGGCTGTTCAAGCCAATTCTCAGAAAGTGGAAGAGCATTTGAAATGGATTAAAGAAGCATGGGTCAAGCAGTTCAAGCCCAAAGAAACCAAAAAAGAAAAGGCTGCACGCCTTAAAAGGGAAGCTGACCTAGCTTTGGCAGCAAGATGGGAGGCCCTTATAGGGGGTGAAGCCAAGGATGAGCGATCTCGCGCGGCAAAGGAATGAGCCTCAACAAGCAAGGAGAAGGCCAAGGCAAAGAAGGATTTCAAGCACTTCATGGACAACCCCAAATTTTTTTTTTATAATAACAAAATGGGAGAAGAAAAGGGGAATAAGTAGAAATGTAGAGAAGCGAAGGGGAGAAAAGAGAGTTGAAGTTGAGTTGAAGTTTGAAAACAATTTGTTTTAAGTTTTTAATGGAAGATGAAGATGTAAAGTTTTAACATTTTTTTGGTTGGTTGAATGGTTGATGTTGTGGATGTTTGAACAATTTTTGTTTTTGAATGAATTGTGAATGAATGGTTTATATGTCTAAATAATTCTTCTTGAATAAATTATAGTGTTCTTAAGCTCATTATATCAAATTCATTTGTCCATGAATGTTTGATTAATTAGATATCAAATTGGATGTGTTTGAGTAAAATCACCTTACACCCATTCACTGTTTTGCACAAATTCTAATAAATTCTGAATGCTTCTTGATCTCTAGTGCAAATTATGTCAAAATTTGCATGTTTTCACTCTAATGTATGCCTAACTGATATAATTGCTTTTAATGTTTAAGGCATATTGATAAGGGGAGAACCCTTGTTGATAAATATTTTAAACGATTTTCTAGAAAATGGTAATATGGTTGTAATCATCAAAAAATGGGAGATGGTTAGCCCAAGAGCTTTTTAATTTGATTTTGATGATTTTCATAATTCATTTTCTAAGAATAAATGATTTTAAATGGATAATATTTTATATTTCCAAAATGAAAGTGTTAACACATTTTGAACAATCTAAGTTGACAACTTAACCAAAAATAAATGACTTTTATCTCAAAATGTTCAAACACTTGAGAATTCTTTAATTAGAATTTTTTTTTGTTCTTAATTAAAAATTAAGTCAAACACTTAAGGCAAAGTATACTTGAAACTTATCAAGTGTAACAACACCAATTGATCAAATGCTTTGGCACCCTAACTATTTTTCAAGTTGATCTTCAGGTACCAAAAAGTTAGTGTCAACACAAACTAGTTTTATGTCAACATAAAAAGTGCCGAAGTGCCCAAGACTCATTTTGAGTCGACACAAATCAATTTTGTGTCGACACAAAAGTAATCCTCACTTTTAGTTTCCGAAAGTTTGGGTCGACACAAATGAAAATTGTGTCGACACAAAACAACCGAGACCTCCTGCAGATTTTTGGTGTCGACCCTATGACAAATCGTGTCTACCCAAAAGTTCCAAGCCTGCCTGCAGAATTTTGGTGCCGACCCCAAGAAGATTTGTGTCGACACAAAATTATCGAAACTAACTGCAGAATTTTCGTGTTGACCCCAAAACACATTTGTGTCGACACAAAAGTACCGAGGCTTCCTGTAGAGATTCAGTGTCGACACCAGAGACAAGTTGAGTCAACACAAAACGGTTCCTCCGGATGCTAAAGTTTCAAATGAGTCAACACCAGATTCATTTATGCCGACCCCAGAACGTTTGAAGGTAAAGTGCAGAATTTGTGTCGACCCCACAGAAGATTTGTGTCGACCCAACTCCTTAAAAAACCCTGCCATAGAAACTTTATGTCGACACCAAAGCAATTTATGTCGACCCTAAAGACAGAAATTCAAAATGCGACAGTTCTTAACAGTTGAATTTTTGGCATTTATTGTCCCCACCTACCTCCAACGGTCAAGAACTCACAAGAACTTATATAAGGAGTTACCTCTTAGAATTTAAGAGAGAGAGACTTGCATTTACTATTCTATTGCTCAAATCCATCTTAGAAATCATCAAGCTCATATTTATTGCTGCAACTCCTGTTCTTGTTCCTCATCTCTCTTTACCCTTTCAATCATTGTAAATCAATTTTGTAAATAGAGTGAGTGTTCTTCATTTATTATATCTCATTTATTGTGATCAAGGGTGAGTCACCCTTTAGCCTTTGAGTGAGTGAGTGAAACTCATCAAAGAAGAGTTCAAGAGAGATTAGAAGAAAACAGGGGCTTGTTTTCATATGATCTTTTTGAAGCTGAAACAGGCTTATGAATGTGCCCGTAAACATTCAGATAACTCAAGTAGAATCTTAAAACTTGTAAAGGCATGGAATACGCCCAGAAGTATTCTGAATAGTGAAAATACTCAAGGGAGATCTTGAGGAGTGGATGTAAGCTAGGATAAATCTGAACCACTATAAATTCCTAGTGTCTGGTTCTATTTCTCTATCCCTCATCTTTTAATATTTGCTTTGGTTATATATCTCCATATCTTGCTTTATTGCTATATTAAAATATTTCTAAAAAAGTAATTTTTAAATTACTATTGCCTTTTTTAAAAGACCCAATTCACACCCCCCCTCTTGGATTTCCTAGTTCTAACACTTTGAGTGAGTGAGAAAAATTCATCAAAAAAGAGTTCAAGAAAGATTAGAAGAAAATAAGGGCTTGTTTTCATATGATCTTCTTGAAGCTGTTAGGCTTGTGAGTGTACCCGTAAACATTCAGTTCATTCAAGCAAAATCTTGAAGATTGTAAAAGCTTAGAATCTGCCCGTGAAGTATTTTATATAGTGGAAATACTCAAGGGAGAACTTGAGAAGTGGACGTAGGCTAAGATAAAACCGAACCAGTATAAATCATTTATGTCCGGTTCTATCTCTCTATCCCTCTTCTTTTTATATTTGCATTGCTTCAATATTTTCTTAATTTGTTTTATTTGATTGCTATATTAAAAGGGTTTTGAAAAAAGTTTTTAGATTGTTATTTATTTTTTAAAGACTCAATTCAACCCCCCCCCCCTCTCGGGTTGCCTTGTTCTAACAACTTGTTGGTTCCCTTATGGGTAACCTCAAGTCTATCCCATATCTCCATAACAGTGTCACATGTAAAGATCCTATTGAACTCATTGGGGTCAAGAGAACAATATAGCAGGTTCATGGCCATGGTATTCTTTTGTATCTCTCTTATGTCATCCTGAGTCCACTTACTTTCAGGCTTAAGGATAGTTGCCCCTTCTACCACTGTGGTAGGCCTTCTAGGGCCATTTATGATGACGCTTCATAGCTCATAGTCAACAGCCTGGATGTAAATCCTCATCCTGGTTTTTCAATAATTGCAATTTGTTCCATTGAATAAGGGAGGTCTATTGGTGGACTGGTCTTCAGGTTAAACTGATCCAATACTGGTTGTCATGGATCCTCTTTGACTATTAAGTCACTAAATAAGAGACCGAGCTCTAATACCAATTGTTAGTCCTAAGCAACCTAAGAATGGGTAAATTGGATTTTAAAATAATAATTACAATTTTAAAAACCTTTCTAAAAACCTTTTAATTTCACAAAGTAAATATAGCAATAAATTATCAATAATAAAATTAAAGAGGTAAGAGAGAGAAAATAGAACCAGATACCGAGATTTATAATGGTTCATCTTCTTCCAAGTCTACGTCCACTCCTTAAGACTCCTCTTGAGAAATTACATTAAAACCGAATGCTTCACATTCGCATTCAAAAGTCTTTACAGCTTGAAGAAGTTTTTACAAACGCTCCCTATTTTTCTAAACTCTCTTCAGCTCTTCTTTAAGAAGCTAACTCATTCTCTAAAAGGATTACAAAGGTGACTCACCCTTTACAATAAATGATAATGAATTACAGATTCATAAATAATTACTCCTTACAATGATTTGATAATAAATGATAAAGGAGGTGAGAGTATTTGGTTGGAGGAGTAAATATAATAATAAATGCTCTAAGAGAAGGAAAATAGCTTTCAATGCAATCAATAGAACAATAATCTAGAAGTTTAAAACTCTAAAATTTACTCCTTATATAAACCACTAAAGTAAATGCCTACTGGTAATTAGTGGAGACAATTAATGCTTCTGAAATTTACTCCTCCGTTGACACCATCTCAGAGGCAGACCGCGATAAATTCGCGAACCTGGCCTCATACTGGACCACGGTAAGGTTCCCCTGAACAAGGGAGAGGAACTCCTCCCGGTATGTGTCCCTCGAAGATCTCAAAAAGTACTTCTTGAAGAAGACCCTCGTAAAAGTGGCCCATGTTTCATCTACTGTGGTCTTAGCAAACTTCCACCACTCCCTCGCATATTTCCGCAGTTGGAACGCTGCCAACTTAACACGCAGAACATCCTCCTCGATCTCTAGAGAATCCATAATCGTCGTGGTTACTTCTAACTACTCAGTAGCAACTTTGGGGTCCAACTCCCCAGAAAAGGTTGGAGGATCCAACCGCCAGATGTCCCTCATTGCCGTAGATGCACTTGGCTCAGGAGCCCTCACTCCAGCTCTAGTCACCTCAGCCATCGCTCTCATAGTAGCCAGTATCTCCTGTACCATGTCAACACCGCCCACTTGTTCCTGCGGGGCCTAACCGTCCCCCTCTTTTGGAACCTAGACATATACTCGACTTCATCCATAGCCTCGACCTCGGTTACGACCCCGTCTCCGTACCCGCGTAAACATAATTTTATATATATAAGCAAGATAATAGGATAACCTTTCCTATTGCATGCTATTATTAATGTAAAGGTATAACATACATGAACATGTTAACACATAGCCACTTAAGACTCTTTAAACATGTCTCACATACCGAGGAGAGCCAACAAGACAGACGTGTCAATTTGGATAACCTATTCAGATTCCTTACTAGAAAACACGTCGGCTAAACACGTTTCTAACTTGGCTTCCAAATTTGTTAATCCAAACACCCGAAGGCAAGACTAATCCATCCCAAGACCCAACCTCCATACCCACATATACACCAACTATTATGCTTAACAAGCTATCAGCATGTCGTAAAAACATTTAAACACATGCAAGCAAGCATACACAGTCATCCTCACTAGGTGATGCACCCTTTTCTCATGGCTCTTAGGTATACGAACCCAGAGCTCTGATATCAAATTGTCACGCCCCAAATTCCAAGGTAACGTGAAACACCGAACAACCCACCTGTTTGTAAAAAAGCAGGATTTTCACTGATAAACAACCATCTAAAATAATATAGCCTTTGGAATAAAAGAGTACCCATGGTTCACTCTCAGAACAACATGCAAGCATGTTCATATAGTTATAATATACAGCCTCAAGGCTTACAAAATGTGCCTTCAGAAACAGGCGACATATGCATAAATACATGCTTCTGTAACAAAAGGGAAAACTCTACACTAGTATTCCTGCCACCACGGGCAATGCTAAATCAACTCCACATTATCATCAACACCTGAAAAAGGTTTGACAAATCCCATTACGTGAGCCAAAATTCAATAGAAACATACTATGATGCAATAAAGCAAGATATACAATCACATAGCATAAAGTAAAAGGTTTTACAACAGAAAACCCCAAGCTGTCAACGTGTATGCACGCACGCACACACACAGATCATGTCCATGTGATCCTACCAACTCGTGGTTTCAAAACATAGGCACCGATGTCGAACGGGCATATAGACCCCACCACGTTACTACCACCCGGCCAACACGACGCCCGTGAAATAACTGGACGCCCTGTACTTCCGACACGACCTACGTCCTTTCCTAGTTCACTAGCCGGCGGGCAGAGAAACCCATTCTGTGTAGTTTTTCGGTCTTTCACCGAGGAGCAACTCATGCCCAAATTTACCAGATCTGAAGATCCCAATATGGTCCTTTTTTATTATCACATCAAAATCCAAAAACACATGCGTGAGTCCAACCCATCAAGGTTCCTCTCACCAAACCCACAAAACTATGAGTCCAACCCCAAAGGTTCCTCTCACCAACCCATAATATCTCACCGCATGTAATATACCAAGAAAAGCAAATAACATGCTTTTTATCCGTATAAACATGATTTGAAACATACAATATGCTATGAAAACATTTTTAACCGATAGAAAAGCATAAAATTGCACGTAGCACCCTTTAAAGACAACATAGTCTAGGATCCTACCTCGAAGAGTTAAAAAACTCAGCGTCTCAAAACTGAACTTTGCCAGAACGAGAATTCGTCTGGATGGATACAAAGCCCTCAGCACGAATAACAAGGATCAGCTATTCAACCACCAAAAACTAAGCCATGGGCCTCCCGAAAGCTAGAGAGAAGGTAGAGGAGAGAAGGGAGATAAAATTTGATTAAAAAAGATATTTTGAGACTCAAAAGATATTTTTGTACGCTTGATAGATTTTTGCGCCAGGCCTCCACCGCTCGAGCGCCCAAGCACCACTCGAGCGGACCCCTACCGACATACATCTCTGTCACGCCACCGCTCGAGTGGTCACCTCACCGACCCACGCTCTGCCACTTGCCCGCTCGAGCGCACTCCCACCGCTCGAGCGGTCAACGCTGGGTGGAAAACTGAATTTAAGGGTCAAAACCAAATAGGCCTAAACGAAACCTGAGAAGGGATAAAACGTATCTACACATGCTATTCTACAACTCAAAAGCATAAATCATTCATCGATGATATACATATAATGGGAGAAACATCAAACATATATTTATATACCACAAAATAAAACGGTACAAGGTTTCACACAGACACTTGTCGACCACCACCAGCACTCACCGACCACCGTAACAACTCATCAGCCACTCGTCGACCACCACTAGCCCTCCGACAACCAGTCTCTAGCACCAAAACTTCTCGTTAGTCTTCGCCGTGCACCATTGCCGGCGTGGTCTTCTTAGAGGAGGAGAGAGATTTGTTTGGGTTGCCTGTGGGCTAAAATGTTTATAATTGTATCATTTGGATGTGGTTTATAATTGTATCAGTTGGGTCTTCTGACCTGAATGTTTGGTTTGAAGTGATAAATGCATTGGCTGTAAATTGTATCAGGTGAGTGTTCTTTTAAAAATCTCTGTCTTAGTTGTGATTTTCACAAGTGATGAAATCCTAAAAGTATCACTTGAAAAGTGAGTAGTGACCTTGTGATAAATGTATATGTTGTAAATTGTATCAGTTGGATGTTCTGAGCTAAATGTTTGGCTTGAAGTAAAAAATGCATCAGTTGTAAGTTGTATCAGTTTGGTGTTCTTACAAAAATTTCTGTCTCAATAATGGTTTTCACAAGTGATGAAATTCTAAAAGCATCACTTGAAAAGTTGTGGTTTTCTGGCATCATATTCTGTTTTGATTTTTTATTAAACAGAGAGAGAGAGAGAGAGAGAGAGAGAGAGAGAGAGAGATGCTTATTTTAAGGGATATGCCAGTTTTGAACAAAATTTGGGAATCAAATTTAAAAATTTCAAATTAGGGAAGATAATCTTTTTAATATGGGTATATTAGCCATAATAAAATAATTTTAAACCTAATGAGACCTAATCTATTAAAAAAAGTGCTGTAACTAATCCTCTTACGGTATCCAAAAAAATGACTAATCCTTAAGTTTCTCATAATAATATGGCTCGTGTATTTTTAAAAGTTATGTATTTTTAACCAATCTTGATCATACTTTATAAACATATTTTTTAGATTTTTTTTGGAAATATTTTTTAAAATTGGTAAAAGTTTGTAGAAAAAATATACTTGATTTAGCTCATATGAGATTTTTTTTTTTTTGGAAACTGATATTTTTAAAAATTGGTCGTCAGGATATATACTTGATTTAGATGTATCAAATTCAAATTTTAAATTCTAGACTTAATTAAGTAGCCATAGTTAATTTTAACTAAAAAAATAAAATTTGGACCAATCACACGAGGACATGAATTTATTCTAAAACGTAAAAATAAAAACTTGAGACAAGAAATTGAGAGTTTTGAGAATAAAAAGATTAGGATATTTTACAATAATATAATACATAAATATATATTTTTTATTTGAGATACTTGTTAAGAAAAAAATTTAATTTATAATTACTTTACATAATTTCACTCTCGTCAAGTGAGCTTTTATTATGTAGGTCAGATTCATTTAAGATAGAATATATCTCTTAATTACTTTCTTATTTAACAGAACACGTGTTGATTTAAACTATTTATTTATTATAAGTCTTATTTTGATCAAGGCACACGAGGTGATTTAAATTTATTTATTTTAGAGACTGGCCCTAGGTAATGACCTAGCTTGCCTATAGATCCATTATTAATGGGATCAAGCCAAATATAGTTCACATGATGAAGATAAATTTATTTTAATTCTAGTTTCGGGTTCAGCGAGCATAAAACACATTTGATTTTTTTATTTGACTTAATTTGATTTATAACAAGTAGACGATCCATTATTTTTATATTTTAGAATTTATTTAAATTTTAATTTGGGTGAACATTTGAATGAACTAATTTTATAATTGCACCTATTTAAATAGGTTACGTACGTATCCGAGTCGAGATTAGTTTTGAACTAGAATCAAGTCAAACATACTTCAAAGAAATAAATTTATTTATTTTATTATTTTTTACTTTTAAGTTTATTGAGTATAAAACGCATTTAATTTTTTGAATGCATCACATTTGGGTGGGTCACAAGTCGTTGAATGCATCACATTTCGAAATATGTATAATGGAAAAATAAAATTAAATTCTTGATTTTTATTTAAATTAATTTTTTTAAATAAATAAAATTTAAAAATTTTATTTGTTAAACATAAAACACGTAAAAATAGTTTTAAAATCAGAGTCTTTTGTAACGTGTGGTTTTCAAAAATTATAAATTTATTTTAATTAAACAGTTTTTATAACCCTCAAAAATATTTTAAAAACTAGGTGGGTGAGAAAATTTATTCACAAATAAATCTCACGGTCTCCATCACTAATCCGCATGTGATGTAATTAATTTTATGTGTTGGCATTAGTGATTTCCTTCCCATCCAACAGAATTAATTCTATGAGGCCCGGTTCTTTTTAATTTTGTAATATACATATTCTTGACATGTTATATATTGTGGTTAATTGTTATAGAAATGTTTATTTCTATGTGATGTATGCATGTTGTGACTTGAAAATGCATAATAGAGTTATTCCCAAAATCGTTGGGCATTGTGGTGCAAAGTTGGAAGTTTTCTTAGCAGGACTGCTCGATTGGTCCTGAGACCCATCGATCGGTCTATCGGGGGTAGTTATACACGGGACAAACCATTGTATTGAAATTTGGTCCCAAGCTTCCTACACAAGTTTCCCTCTCTCTCTCTCTTTCTCTCTCTCTCTCTATCTTGGAGTAAAGTGACACCCTAGCCTTCTCTCTACCCTTTTGCTTGCTTTGGGTTTGTTTTTTGGCATTGTGAAGGTGGGACGGCGTTCTCCTCGCCAAGGGCTTTGCTTTCATCTAAACAGAATCTCGTTTCAACGATTTTGGTTTTTCACCGGTGGTTAAAGCTTTAAGTTTTTAACTCCATATGGTATGATTATAGACTATCTTGCTTTAAATAGGTATTATATGTAATTATACGTATTTTTACCGTGTTTAAATGCTATAAATGTTAAATTTTGTGATTAAACCTTGTTTGGTTAGACAAAAAGCATGTTTTGCATTTGTAAGTTTTATTAGAAAGTTGGTGGATGCATGTGCATATGATTTTCATGTATATGTGTTTTGAAAATCGGAGGAAATTATGTGATTGTTGCAAAAATATGAATTTTGGTGTTTGGAGCTAACTCTTGGGATTGAGCATGGGTTTTAAATGATTTAGTTGAATTAAGGACAACTTTGTGCAAAAACGTTGGTTTACCTCCGTGACTTTTGGATGGTTTGGCTATGTACCTTTAATAGAATTAATGGTTTAACTGTGTCTTTAATCGAATTAATAGTTATGATGTGTGCCTTTAATGATTTTGTGAATGTAGCATAATAATATGGTAAATATAGGTCTCAAATGTTCCTCGATGAAAGTATAGAAATTTACACAAATAGATGCTTTGCTCCTTTGGATTAATCCCCATAAATGAAGTGGTTGCCCCAATGGGAGGCGTTATCTGTTGTGGCAAGGTATAGAACTCGTCATTGCCTAGCGGGCCATTGGATGCCCCAAACCTAGGTCAATAGATGAGAGTCTATAGTTGCTACCATTATCCCCAGTGCGACGATATCGATACGTGTAAATTATTGATGATTGCATGTGAGGCTTTTTGGTTAGAAAACCTTGTTTTGGTTAATGTTATTTTCTTAAATTGTAGGACATCTTTGGGTTATGTGAACAATCGTGGTTTTGAGGAAAAACCGTTTTAAAAATTTGCGTGGTTGAGTTGTTCATATAACTGATGATTGCATGTTATGCTTTTAATTCATGCTAGTTTATTTCTATTGGGTTTCGGCTCACGTTGCTGGATTCAAACAATTTCAAGTGATTCAGATCGTTTGGCTTAATGTGGTGGAGTTTGGAGGGGGATGACTAATTAGAAAACTTATAGTTTTCATACTTCGGTTATTTTGATTCATGTAATCTTTACACTACGTTTTGTACATGAAAGCATATGTTTTGTAAGCCTTAAGGCTATAGCTCCAATGTATGTATGTTTATATGAGAACAAGGGAACCATGGGTTGGTTGTTTGGGTTTCATAGTTGTTTGAAACGGTTTTTGGTTGGTTTATGTTTAATATCAACTCTTGCCCCTCGAGGGAGGTTTTGAATCAAGTTTTAGCACTGTCAAGTTTATTCCTTTTTTTTACCTTGAAGGTGTTGAAAAAGCTGAAAAATATGTTTAGTGTTGGATTTTAAAGGTTTGATTTTTGAAAAGTGGTCCAGGGATAGACCGATCGATCGGTCGATCGAGCAGTTTTATGTATGTCTCAATTGTGTGCAGGCGTGGAGAAAAACTAAGTGCTGTTAAGGACCGCTCAATCAATCTTTTAACCGATCAATCGATTTGAGCAAATTTTGAAAAAAAAATTAGTTTGTTTTTAAAGCTTGGCTCTCGGAACCTTGACCTTATTCTCTTGAGTTATTCTTTTACCTAAAATAAATCCTCGAAAGTGCATTTTTCAACTGTTTTAAATTCGTTTTTGGGTTAGTTCTTTAACCTGTTTGGGCTCGGGTGGTTTTGGTCGGTCTTGGTTTCACAAAATAGGTATTTTTTGAGTGGTTCGCGTGATCCTGGTTTTGGGGCATGACAGATTAATATCAGAGCTCTAGGTTTGAATACCTATGAGCCGTGGAAAGAGGTTGCATCACCCTGTGAGGATGGTTGCATGTGCTTAATTTACATGTGTTTAAATATTTTGGTAACATGAGAATGTCATGTTATACATGAGCATGGAGGTTGGACCATAGGATTAATATGTCTTGCCTTGGGGCATTTGGATTGACCAACTTGGAAGCCAAGTTAAAAATGCATTTGGCCGACGTACCTTCTAACGAGGAATCTGAGTGGGTTACTCAAACTAGCTGTCACTCTTGTTAGTGCTTCTCGGTATGTGGAGTTTGTTTACATCGTCTTGAATGGCTAAGTGTTAGCATGATTATGTGACATGTGTTATTAATAACATGATGAATCAAATCTTATGTTGTTATGTTCTTTGTTTCTTTCATATAGAAGCTATGTTTCCGCAGAGAGGTCGAGGTTGTGGTCGGGGTTTAGGCCAAGGGGATGTGTCAATCCCTAATGTCAAAGATGCTAATGTTCCCCAATGACTAGTAGACAAACTAGATTTGCTACGTGAGATGGTGGGTCCTATCCGCCAGTTCGCTAAGGCCACTAAGGGAGGGGCGAGAGTACCCGAGCCGAGGGCGACTATTGTGATATGTGAGTTTCAACATCTTGACCCTCCTACCTTTTTTGGGGATCCCGATCCCAAAGTGGCCACTGAATGGCTAGAGCTCGTGACCAGGATCTTAGACACGTTGTAGATAGTCGAGGATGACTTAAAGGTTGCATTTTCCGCATTCCAACTGAGGGGTGAAGCCCATAAATGGTAGAAGTTTTCCAAAACTTCTATGGAGAGTATGTAGGTTGCTTTTACGAAGGTGTTTATGGAGAAATACTTTCCCAACTCTTTTAGGGACATCTATCGAGAGGAGTTCTTTTTGCTCACCTAGGGGATGATAAATATTGTACAGTACGAGGCCAAATTTACTAGTTTATCCCGCTTTGCACAGGAATTCGTGGCTACATATGAGCTACGTTCAAAGAAGTGAGGGGTTTGAGGCCCGTGATTAGGGAAAAGGTGGCAAGATTAAGGCTACGTACTTTTACTAAGTTTGTGGAATCGACAGTCACCATTGAGAATACTTTGAACGAGACCCGTAAGGCTAGGGAGGCTAGGGCACCGCAAGGAGAAGTGAATGCACAGTCAGGTGGATGCCACAATAGAAGCACAGGTCATCGGGTCCCAGCAATTTTTAGCACTCGTACCCTTGATGGCTTCATCAGGATGGTTGGAGTGGAGGGAAAGGGCCACCAGTATGCTTTGGGAGTGCTCAGTTGGGACATTTTCGCAAGAACTGCCCTCAGGGAGGGAGTACACAAAGCACGGCAGGTCCACCACTTGTTCAGTCAGCGGAGGAACGACAAACTTATCGACAGCCAAAATAGCAGCCAGCAGCTCATACTTTTAGGGTTGTAGAAGGGGGCATTTCAGCCCAGTTAGTGCGACAGCCCACAACACAGAGCCATGGTGGGCAGACTAGAGGACCACAGGGGTGAGTGTTTTCCCTCACTGATCCAAGTTCTTTGAAGGCACCGGTTGTGCCTGACGCTTCAACGACTACTTTAGTTATTAGAGGTACTCTCTTAGTGTACCATTCATAGGCCAGTGTTCTTATCAACATAGGATCATCGCATTCTTTTATCTCATTTGCTTTTGCGTCTGCTTTGGGCTAGAGATAGACACGTTGGGTAGCACGCTGTGTGCAGAGATCCCGATCGGTTACAACATAGTGTTGGGACAAGTCTGTAGATCTTGTGAGTTAGAGGTCATCGGCTGCTATTTAAAGTTTGATTTAATCATTCTTGATATGACCATGTTTGATATCATCCTATGGATGGATTGGCTAACTACCTATCATGCCTATGTCAATTGTGATCGACGGAGGGTATCGATTTGTATACTTGAGGGTGATCGGAACAATGGTTCAGTGCCCATGCCTAGTGTTGTGCGAAATTCATTTTCTCTT
Source organism: Heliamphora exappendiculata (assembly GCA_034768845.1). Taxonomy (NCBI): domain Eukaryota; kingdom Viridiplantae; phylum Streptophyta; class Magnoliopsida; order Ericales; family Sarraceniaceae; genus Heliamphora; species Heliamphora exappendiculata. Next base: position 7,249,651 of record JAOTRH010000020.1, on the reverse strand, counting down.
TTTCGCTCTCATAGTGGATGAGGTTGTTAGTGTTCAGAGAGAGTTTTCCCCTGTAGTTTGTGATTACCTAGATGTCTTTTCTGACGATCAATTCGAGTTGCCACCACCTTGTGAGGTAGAATTTTCTATCGATCTTGTTTCGGGAGCTACTCCTATCTCGATGCCATCTTATTATTTCGCACCAGCATAGTTACAGGAGCTTAAGATACAGCTTCAGGAGTTGCTAGATAGGGGATTTGTATGCCCGAGTACATCCCCGTGGGGAGCTCCGGCCTTCTTTGCTAAAAAAAAGTATGGGTCCTCGAGATTATGTATTGATTCCCAAAAGTTGAACCAAGTGACGATGAAAAGCAAGTATCCTATGCCGAGGATTGATGATTCGTTCGATCAATTAAAGGGTTTGAATTATTTTTCAAAGATTGACTTGAGATCAGGGTACCACCAGTTGAGGATCAAGGAAGGTAACATAGCAAAGATAGCCTTTCGACAATTGGGGTGGTCAACCAAAAATTCTGTCACAGCTCTTTCTTTCACTAATTTCTTTATGACATACCGTAAATCAAACTCTGCCAACATTAGTAACCATCAGGCTAACTTTCTTGCCAATGCCAGTTTCTCGAATAGATACTTAAGCAAGTCCATCCGTGAAATCAGAACGAATTGGTATATCAGCATGTAGTGGCGTAACTTTCTGGATGCCCAAACTAGTGCCCAACAGGTCTTTTCAAAAGGGGTATACTGAAGTTCACAATCCGTCATCTTTTTGCTTAGGTAATAGATAGCTCTCTCTACCTTAGCTTCATTTTCTTGTGCGATCATGCACTGTTGGGGTAAACTATTAAAATTCTAAGATTAAGTCTATGATTTTAGTAAAAAAAAAACTCGACGAGCAAACGCAGAAACTGGTTCTAGATTAAAACTTTTGATATCAAATGTTCAAAATAAAACCCAGTAATACTCTCAAAATTAGTTTTAGGATTATACCTTTCAACATCTAGTTGGATGATTGCAGTTGCTACAACAATTTTTACTCAACATTCTGCTGCGATTTTTGACTTCTAGTCAAATTTTCAACATAAGCCTTCTACTGTATTCCCGAATGTTAAAACACGAATAAAGTGTAGATTTTAATCTATTGTGATTTTTAAAACCTGTCTAGTCACCTATTTTTTGGATTCACAAGACGTGAAAACCCTAGAACTGATATTGATTAACTGGCGATTAAGTTTTATAACTGATATAAATAGGTTATAGCATGGATCTTGAGAGTAAATAAGATGTAGGCTTCTAATGCAATTATGAAATTCTACATCAACCTAGAAGTAATTTCATAAAAACATAAATTATAATTCATTCTACTAAAAAATTATAATTGCACTCACAACTTTATTCTCAAAACCGTAGTATTCGAGCTCCAGTTATTAAATACTTATTTATTCTCCCTACGTTAAAATTACAGATACATGCTAATTAAATTAAATTACTGATAATTATATTTAATCGACTTCTTTAAAAATTCTTTAAGATCTTTCGCTTAATTTATTTGACTGTCGGAATATAAAATCTACATGTAGGATTTGGCTCGGTTAAAACTTATAAGCTTCCTTAAGGGGTATCATCAATCTCGATTTTTCATGACGTAAATTCCTTCAATAATTAATATTCACCATATAATTAATATCATTATCTAACTCACCGGGATTATTAACCCATAAAAGATTATACCCTCTAATAAATAAAAATAACAAATATTAAATATACATGAATAATAATTATTTTAGAATTAAGAGTATAAACACATGTAATAATCATGAGTGTGAATTAATTTATATAGTTAGTACAAAATTAATTATCCTAACTTGGTCATGTTCAATAGATACAAAGTGTACTAGCACAATGAGTCGAAACAATTACTATTTTCTGTAATTAATACAGATCTACTAAAATATTGTGCTACATCGTACCGATGGTTTGTCCAATTCTATCTAAGACTGTGAACCCAAAACATATATTCTACAAGAAATTTTAATCTGGTATTCTATGTATAACCCAATACTATACACTAGATTAAAAATTATATCGAATAAAAGACATTTAATCACAATATTAAATAAATAAGAAAATACATACATTGCTCATTAAGATTCTTATAAAATAAAAAAACTAATTTTATTAATAAAATAAAATTAAATACTAAAATTAAAAACTATGATTTTTAGTATACAACCCTAACAATCTTTTATTTATACTCAAAACCATGCTGCAATACACCTGACTCTCATGCCCTCTACATAACTATCAAAAGTTTTAACCAGTAAGCTCCTTGTAAACGGTTATGCAAGATTGTCTGTTGATGTAATCTTAGTCACGGTTACATCACCTTTCTGTACGATCTGTCGTATTATGTGATATTTATGCACAATGTATTTCACCTTTCAATGTAAACACGCATCCCAAGGTAAATTTTTAAAAATTCTTATCTGACTAAAAATCTGTGTTTGTGTACCCCAAATGTACTAGACCATATATCTAGTAAACCAGCATATAATCTCTAATCCTTTTTAAGTACTTAATTATATGCTTTACCGATATCAAATGATCTTACCCTGAATTAGACTGATATCTGCTAACCATGCCAACTGCAAAACAGATGTTAGGTCTAGTATAAAATATAGCATATATGAGGCTTCCTACTGTCGAAACATAAGAAACTACCTTCATCTTCTCTATCTCAACATCTTTCTTAAGACACTGATTATTGGATAGAGTGATTTCATATCTGAAAGGAAAAACCCTTTTTTGGAATCCTGCATGTTAAAACGAGCGAGGACGGTATCGATATAAATAACTTGTGATAAGCCCCAACGTCCTCTATTTTTTATCTCGCATAAGCTTGATCCCAAATATGTGACTGGCTTCTCCCAAATTTTTCATATCAAACTGGCTAGATAACCATACATTTACTGAAGATAATCCCCCCACGTCGTTTCCAATGAGCAAGATATCATCCACGTAAAGTCCTAGAAATATCACCACATTTCCATCACGCTTCTCGTGGACTCAAGATCGCTCGAGCAGTCACCCACCCGAGAGCACACCATAAAATCTATTTTTGACACCTAACCTTTCCCAACTCCCACCTTTCTTTCAAAAAGGAAAACGAAAACTCTCGGGGCTTTCATTTGAGCATAAGGGGATCTCGGGGCGAAATCTAGATGAAAAGACACTTTTATAACATAAAAATAAAAATTCCAACACAACCCAGGGGAGTCTGCTCGAGCGGAACCAAGACCGCTCGAGCGGCCACCTAACAAAGCCAAACCCCCTTCACTCGAGTAATAGACCGCTTGAGCATACCCAAGACCGCTCGAGTGGTCACCCACCCGAGAGCGCACTAGAAAATCTATTTTTGACACCAAACCTTTCCCAACTCCCATCTTTCTTTCAAAACGAGAAAGCTAGTATACAAAGCATTGTTAAAACTAGTTTAAAACTAGTTTTCAACCACCCAAATGCAACCTAATTAGCCTCTCAACATCTCTCAAAAGAATCAAATGGAATCAATCATTCATCAAACTTAAGGATTTCACCAAGATAATTAGATTTTCATACAACCATCATCTAATTAACACTTCAAGTCTCCAACAAAAATTACGTAAAATCAATTACCCATCACACTCCCAATTTATACACCCAAACTCATGATTCATTAAACTCATCCCCAATGATGCTACAACTCCCACAAGAAACTCAATGCATAACAACATATACCACTATAATTAAACTTTAAATTTCTCATTCAAACTCTATTAACATACTCAAACCCAAAACCTCAACATCATTCCTTAGCTAGGGTTTTTCAAATCAAAACAAGTTTTCACCTCTAATCAACACCCAATCCTCATGTAACTCATTTAATTTCACAAAATGTCATTTAATTCCTTTCAAATACCATCCCTCAAATTCCATAAAATGAGAATTTTCATGATAAAAATGTTTTCATATACTTTTTTCATAGATAAGAAAGATTAATCACATATCCAAAAGAGTTATTCAAAATTAGTCAAAATTTTATCTCGGTGAATCGAAACTTGAAACTTTTACCCACCTGAAAACACCCAAACTTGCCGAATCAAAAATTTACTTGGTGGAGAACGTAGCTCTTAAAGCGTAGAACACCAAGTTTTTGGCCTTCAAAATGTAGAGAGAAGGGAAGGAACCCTAAGTCACCAATAATGGTGGAAGAGGAAGACAAGAGAGATGATGGAGAGATGAAGACATGTTGAGAGATGAGAGGATGAAAGACTTGTGTTTTACTTTTGCTTCCTAAAAAAGCTAAAGGTGTGGGGGCCCACTCAACCCACAAACCAAATGTATTCTAACTCTAATACATACCGGGTCGACGCTACTAACAACACAGTGGGGTCAATTAACTCCATCAATTTTTTTTTTAAAATTATTAATATAGTTAATTTTTAGTTCATATATAATTGACCCTATTAAAAAATATAATTGATCTCATAATAATGTAAAACACAATATAATTGTCTTCAACCCGTTGTACCAGATTATTTCTCTTAGTATGTTCATTCTGAACATGAATGATACATTTGTAGTTCTTGAAAAGTAATGATACAAAATTTTAAAAATTACAAATTAAATTATACCACTACCGTATTAAGCTACTTTTCACAATCATAAATACGCAATTTCAAGAGTTTAACACCCATTTTATAGAGTTGAATACCAAGTTAGTTAATTGTGTGATTTCATGCAATAATTACTTGCTCGCACATATTAAAAATAATATTTTTTGTATTATTAACAATTAAACTATTATGTGCTGATTTTAAAATATAAATTTACGTCCAATACAATTGTAAAAGTTTATATATTTATTTATTTTTTTGTCAAAACAATAACATGATTATTTTAAAAGTATATTCTACAAATTAATTAATATATATAATTTAATATGTAGTATGTTAATAATAGATAATTAATTATTAATTAATATAAAAATTATTATATTATCTTAGAAAATTAATATAATTTAAATTTTTAAATAACTCTATTAATAAAAATTTCTAGACTCGTAACTGAATACATAATTATGAGTCCTATCAACACTGTTGCGTTTCGCATTAAAAAACAATACTATTGGCGTACTCTGTTTTTTTCTTTTTGTTTTTTTGGACGTTCAATCAGAGGTAATATAATGTAAATTCGACAATAAATTTTGTGTTAATAAAGTACATTAAAAAAATCAAAAAAAAGAAAAGAGAGATGCTAGATGTCCTCGAATCTTTTGACCGAAATAATTTACAGAAGGAGAAGGAGAAGGAGCAAGTGAATTGGGGAGGATGAATGGACAAGTGCATCTCTTGAGTTCTTTTAATTTTTTTTCTCATTAAAAAAATATTTTATATTTTCAAAAATTACAAGATAAATGCAAACTATGAAGAAAAAAATTCAATTTATTTTTTTTAATTTTGTTACTTATTAAAAAAAGGTTACTTTAAAATTTTTATAAGAGCTTCTTTGTCGTTAGTAAAAATTTTTTAACTTTAATTAAAATAATTATACTTCTAAATTCGTTCTATTATGAAAAAATAAAAAATTAAAAAATTTAGAGAGATCGAAAAAACAAAAAGATTAGAAAAAAAAGTTTATTAACTTTTAAATTATATTTTTAAGTTCGTTGATTAGGTAAAAAGTTGAGTTTTTTTTTTATTCAAAATGGATTCTTTTCATATCACTATATGATAATATTCTCATATGCATACATATTATCAGAAACTTCTCATATATCACTACATGATAATATTTTCATATACACATATGTTATAAAAAAGATTTACATATCACTATATGAGAATATTCTGATACACGCAAGTTATGAGAAATTTTTCATATATCATTATATGAAAATATTCCTATACACACACATGTTATTACAAGATGAGAATATTCTCATACAAACACATACTATAAGAAACTTCACATTGAAATATTAAGAAAAATATGTATGTCTCATACATGTAAAAAAAATTATACTGAGAAATTTCTCATTTATAAGTTGCTTATTTCATTTAAAATTAAGAATAACAAAATTAAGAAAAATATGTATGAGAAGTTTGAGAAATTTCTCATTGATAAGTTGCTTATTTTATTTAAAATTAAAAATAAAAAAACTAAAAAAAATATGCATAAGAAATTGATTATACTGTGTATGAGAAGTTTGAAAAACATCCAGTAAAGTGTAATCAATATGAGCAAGTCATATAATTTTTTACTCCCCATGGGAAAAAAAACATCGGTACACGATAAATTTCCTTTTTAACATACGTCATTATTCAACAAAAGAGCAGATAATTTCCTCTGCAATCGGAACTTCCTACTAGAGAGATGAAACCTGGCTCTTCGAAGGTCCTCTGTCTTATTCATCACAAAAGAAATCATTATTCTCACATAATCCATGCAAAAGTACATTCGCTATTACTACTTCTAAGGACTCTTTAATCTACCCCGAGTCAGCAATAGATACCTTCCCATCGCAAGTATTAGGACCCAAGTTGTCGCAGTGATTTTCTCCTTTATCATCAAAAGCAACGCTGAACTCAAAACGGTCTTCAAGATCTGAGCATGGAGCCCCTTAAAAAATCCCAACACCCCTTCTTTCCTCCAAATAGTGCAAATAACTCTGGACACAGTCTTGTGGGACCTTCGTTTAGCTTTCGTTGCCTCATCATCATCATTTGGATCTGCAGCTTGAATCATAACTTTACACCTGTTCACAGTTCATGTCATGAGCAGTTTAATACATGTTTTTGTATGCAAATGAAAACATGAGAGAATGAACATGAACCTGATAGCTGGATATGTCAAAAAGGTGGCAATACTCTTTGAAACTGCACCTAACACAAAAGCTGACAAGGCAGAAAGGGATACAGAGGATGATCCCTTATCGGTTTTATTCTGATTCGCCTTCAAGAGTCTTTGTTTTAGTTGATCAAAAACCGTATACTGGCACATAAAAGTTCTATTATCAGCCTGATTTCTCCTTGAAAAGGCCAATCTCCATGTTCAATGTAGGGAATTAGCAACTACTAGTGCCTAAGGCATGTTGATCATAATTTCTCATAAACTGACTTTTTAAATAATTAATGATTTTTTTATTATTTAGGGTAACAACATAATAAATATTTTTCAATAGTCTCACTGCAAATTCCAAACATCACCAATGATTTGCATTAGACTTACTTTTGATTACAATCAAAAATAACAAAATATATATATATATATACACAAAATCAACTATATTTTTCAAATAATGCGTATGCACATATAGTAAAAATGCATTTTTGATGGGAGATAAAGAGAAAAGTTGAATTTCAAATAAAGAGAAAGATAAAAAGTTGGATTTAAAATGAAGAGAGAAAAAATTTGAGTTTTAAATGAAAAAAGAGAGCCGAGAGTTAATTAGTGAGAGAGGAGAGAGAATGAGAAGTACCACGTGGGACAAATGTCTCTTCAAGTCCCTTCTCCCATCCATATAATATATATTATGGGTAGACGTGATTACTTGAGATTTGAATAACGTCGACAATTTCAAACGCATGATGAAGACATAAAGTACCTGAATTGCGGGGTTGGAAGTCAACAGAAGAGAGATACCAAGACCATCGAATGCCTCACTCCAGGTGCCATCAGCAAGGGTTTGCCTAAGCCCCTTTGATTTCCCAAAGGCACTTGTCTGCATTTTTGAAGATGCCGTATCCAGTGGCTGCACAATAATTACTACATACATTATTATTTGTTTGGATTCAGGGGCAAAGCAATGACACATAGGATAGTCAAACATTAAATCTTAAGTAGTGATAGATGTATTTCCATTTTGATAACCCAGGTGTCTTCTCCTCCCCCCGCCCCAATTGGGCTCGAGTTACATCGCATCTGATCAGTCGAGAACTAATCTTGGAGGCACTAAAGTTAACGACCGGATAAACCTCTAGTGACCCCCAAAGGATTTGAACTAGTAATCCCTTGAACACAAAGATGTATTTCCATTTTGGTTCAGAAAAAATGAAACAAAAAATGTGGATGTTGCTGCAATCAGTAATTCTACTATTCCCAAAATAAAACCCAGAATATTGCCCAGAAAGTGCCATCTCAGGCTTTGTGGATCCCATAGCTAATTAATTCTTAATTATTTATTGTATAAGTTACTTCCGCCATTATTTGGCGCGTATTGACTCTTCCCTTTCTTTCCCAACAAAATGCCTGATTTCATTGGAAAACACAAGCAGCGGAGTCAGCCTCTGGCAGAACCAAAGTGACCACCAAATGTTTGGAAGAACCGAAGTGCCTCTAGAAGAACCTGATTTCTACTTTCCCTCCAATTGAACAAAACCCGATTTCCAAACAAATTAACACAAGTAAATTATCAAACTTTTTTTATATGGGGCCTGTTTAGGCTATTTTTTATTTTTTTGTTTATTTTTTGTCTTTTTAAAACTTTTTTCATCTTTTGATTTTATTTTTTTATTTTTTTGAATCGTCTCGAGGAAATGAACTGAAAAAGTAAAAAATATTTTCTGCACTGATATATTCATGAAAATTTATAATAAATTTGTTACATTGCTATTTATTTTATGATAATTTAATAGTAAATGTCAATATGGTCACGATGGATGTATGTCTATATATATTACGTATGCTACTATCAATCAATAGAATATACTTCAAGAACCAACTTCACTATAAGGAAGTTGCGAATATTGTTAGAGTAATTGATACATAATGAAAAACCAAACATAACCTTTTTTCAATTATGTTTTTTATTTATTTTTTCTTGAAACTAAAGTGGTACAAGACTTTCAGGATTGAAAACTGAAAATGGAAGGGGATTTATTACGTGATTAATCAAGTGGGGAATTCAACAAAGAAGAAATTGAGGTTGAAATAGAGAAATCTGGTAGTGAAGAAGACAATGTTGAAGAAAATAAAGTTGAAGATCCTAAAGTGGGAATAAAATTTAATTCTATTGATGAGATTTATGAATATTATTCTAGATATGCCAAATAAAGTGGTTTTTCAGTGTTCAAAAGAAATTTAAAAAGGGGAGCCAATGGAGAGAAGAAGTATCCAACACTTTCTTGTAGTCATCCGGGAAAACAAAGGATTAAAAGTACCAACCTAGTTAGGCTACGACCACAAACAAAAATAGAATGCAAAGCTGGACTTAATGCAGTTCTATGTTCCAATGGAAGTTAGATGTTGAGTTCCTTAGTAGTTGACCACAATTATAAAATGAGTCCAAGCAAATCCCAATTTTTCAAGTCTAACAGAGTACTTCAACCGCATGTGAAAAGGAGGCTTGAAATAAATGGCTGGAATTAAAATGAATAAGAATTTTAATTCATTTGTGCTTCAGGCAAGGTGGACATGAGAATCTATCATTCTTGGAAGAAAGGATTGTAGAAATTATATTGAAAAAGTCCGCCGTTTACGGCTTAGGGAAGGAGATGCTGGTGCCATTCACAGCTACTTTGCGAGAATGCAAACTTATAATTCCAACTTCTATTATGTTATGGATTTAAATGAAAATGGTCAATTATGAAAGGTATTTTGGGCAGATGCAAGAAAAAGGAAAATATTCAAAGAGTTTGGTGACGTGGAAACTTTTGGCACTACGCATTTGGTGAATAAATATGACATGTGTGAGACACTGACCTGTTCTCTTTTTTTGGCGTTTTCGGACGCGCATTATGTATTTTCGTTGCAGCATGTTTCTACTGCTTTTGATGCATGATCGGGCTTAGATATGCATGCGGGGTAGGTTCCCGGGGCCGTGGGCCGGTGTGGCGTGAATCTCAAAAATTTTCAAAAAAAAATATTTTGGAGGCCTATAAATATCTGGAGTTGGATATTTTTATAAAGATATTTTCCAAAACTTCTCCAGTTAGTTTTCTGTTTTCTCTCTACCTTCTCTCTAAGTTTTTGGGGGCCCGGAGTTCGGTTTTCAGCGATCCAACAGCAGATCCTTGCTTTTGGCATCGAGGGCTACACAACCATCCGGTCAGATTTCAATTTCGGCGAAACTTGATTTTGCACGTGGTTCGAGACGTCGAGTTTTAAACTCTTCAAGGTAGGATTCTAGACCCTACTACTGTATAAGGGTGTTGTGGGTAAACGTGTGTGTTTATAACGGTTAAATCTTGGTAGATCTGAAATTGTATCAAAGTTGATTTTTGGATTAAAATTGGGTTTTTGTTGGTTCCGGTGGATGGAATCGAGTGCCGAGTGTTTCTGTAGTGGCCTTAGTGTTAAGCGTAGGTGTGTGTATGTTTGAGAATGTTAAAAGGGAGTTTCGAGGCTTCAATCTGAGGTTTGGAGGTTGAACCCGTAACTCGGAATCAGTTTCTGGGTAGGTTCAGTCGACTGGACTCATAGGTTCAGTCGACTGGACTCATAGGTTCAGTCGACTGGATTGGTGTTCTTGAGGTTCAGTCAACTGAACCTCGAGGGTCTGTCGACTGGACAGTGCTTCTGGGCGTTTTGGGCGATTCCAGTGGGTTTTTCAGTCGACTGGGGGTTGGGTCCAGTCGACTGAATTCTGGGCTGTTTTGTTGGTGGTTTTGGGTTAGTTCCTTAGTTTTCAATTGGTGTCCTAAGGTATTCGATTGATTAATTTATGGGAATTACTTGATTTAAATACCTATGGATTCCTTTGGGGTTTGGTTGGTTGTGTGGTGGTTCGGTGCTTGGGTTTTAGTTTCCAATTGGTGTCCTTTAGTATTCAATTAATTGATTTATGGGAATTAGTCAATTCAAATACCTTTGGGTCCCTTTAGGGGTTCGGTTGGAGGTGTTATGGCTTCGGGGGTTGTGTCGTGGCCTCGGGTGTGCGTTTGAGTGTTGCCCTCGTGGGTGATGTGCATGGTAGATGCGATTTGTTGGTGCACGGTTAGGTGCGTGGGTTGATGTTGGGTTGTGTTGGCGCGGGTGAGCATCGTGGGTCTGTGATGACCGTGTTGGTAGTGTTTAGGCCAGTGGTGGTCATGTGGGTTATCCCCGTGTGTGGATGTTGGGTTACATGGCAGGTGGTGTCGTGACGTGGTTTTATATGGTTATGTGCATATTTATAACTGTTTACTTATGTACGGAATATGTAAGTGAATTACATAGATGATATGGTTATGTGTAACGTGGTTTATACTTTAAAATCTAGAGTTTTATAGGTATGTGACGTGGTTTGTGGAACGTCATGTTCATACATGGTTATATGCTTTAAATCCTAGTTTAGGTTGCATAAGTGTATGAAATGGATTAGTTGAATATGTGATCCAGTAGATGTAAATCCTTGTTGATGTTGCACGTGTGCGTGTGTGGGTGAACGAGACAGGCTGCGAAAGTCGATGTCTGAGACAAGCTATGGAAGCCGATGTTTGAGTTAAGCTGCGAAAGCCGGTGTGTACGATATCTGATGGATTGAAATGAGATCCTCACGAGGCACGGGTGTGTGTGTGTGTGTGTGTGTGCGATATCTGACGGATTGAAATGAGATCCTGATGAGGCATAGGTGTGTGTGTGTGTGTGTGTGCGATATTTGAAGGCTGAAATGAGGTCCTGAAGAGGCATGTGTTCATAGATTGCATGTATTGTATTTTTGGGACGGATAGACCAATTTTCTTAAAAATCGTATTATCGGCCTACGGGAATCGAAATACTGTATTATCGGTCTACGGGAGTCGTAATACACGAATTGTTTTCAGGGCTCTAATGAGTCGACAAATGATTTTTATCCTTTCTTTCCCTTGCATGTGAAAATGGTTTTCTGGCTCTGGTGAGTCGTGATCTAAAATTGTTTTCAAACTGTTTTAATAGCTTGAAAGAGAGTCAAAAATTACACTTCGTTTATCAAGCATGTTTAGCTTATACTACTTGTGTTGTTTAGAATCTGCTGCGTTTTGGCTCATGGTGTGGAATTTGCTTTTCTTCATGTACAGGTCACGGAGGTTGATCCAGAGGTGCAGGAGGGCAGAAGATGTAGTCTTCCCTTTTGTTAGCTTTTTATATGTATGATTACAACATGTTTTCGGGCGTTAGTGCCGTGTACTGTTGTCGTTTGGCGTTTATATACAATGCATGTATTATTTAAATTGAGAGTATATTCTCGGGTTGGGTATCTTGTATGGTTATTTATGGGTGTTTCACGTGGCCCAGAATTTGGGGCGTGACACAAAACCTAGTGAAAATTAGATTTTTGGCGTAGAACCGCTCGATAGACCGATCGATCAGTCTATCAAGCAGTCAAAGGTTGCTCTCGGTATTTTCTACATGGCAAGCCGTTGGATAGACCGATCGATCGGTCTATTGCGTGGTCTGTTTTATTAGTTAAAATTTTATTTTTCAAATTAGCGTATCTCACTTATTCGGACTCCAAATGGAGTCAATTTTATACTCAAATCGAAGCCCCAGAAGTCTTCTTTCCAACAAGACTACTCTCACAAGAAAATTCTTTTCATAAGAAAAGTTATGATTAAAATAGTGAGAGTATGTTAAAATTTCATAACCAAATTTTATCCATTTTTAGCCGAATGGTTTAGAAAAACTTATTTTTATTATTATTGGCCCTTTTTACTAAATTCCTCGTCCCTTGAACTAATGGCAAACCTATATATATATATATATCTTGATTGAGTTGGGAGGCATGCATTGGACCAGTTGGCTGGGCTTTCTTTTACAATAAAAGTGGATTTCAAATTGATATGTATATATATATATGATGGGTGTTACCTTTTTAAAATGATGTGATCTTCTTGCTATCAACTTTGTGTTAATGGTACTTGGTAACATGATAAAAACGATGTGAATTATGAGAAACTATGTAAGGAAAGTTGTGATACATGTGATTTGAAAACTTAATGGAAAATTAGGTTTGGAATCAAAATGGTATATTAAGGCAATAATTGGAAGAGGAACCATTTGTGGGTTGAACTCCCGGGTATTTTTTTTACAAATAATGAACTGTATGGATTGATGTAGATTAAGTTGGGCTAACGGCTCCACGATAAAAGACCAAAAACTTGCGTAAGATGGAGACCACATGCCCATGGGTTAGTCTCCGAAATGTGGTGTTGTGTCGTGGTGAGTTATAGAGCTATCTATTACCCATTGACTTCGCGTAGCCTATTGGGAATTAATAGGGAGGGGTTTCTATAAGCTGCACCCGACATCGGTTTATTAATGTTGATACGGTTTTGTGAAAATCGAGAAAACAAATGAAATAAAAAAAATTAAAACAAATTTTGTGTGCGCGAGTGTGTGTTAAAAAGGAAATGACTTGGATAACGTACATATTTATTTCGGTTACACCCATCAAACCTCACAAATCATACATTATATATGAGTTAATCTTTATCCTACAAATTTTGGCTCATGTATATATGTCAAACAATTTTAGGTTTCGAAAAGCGGGGTGACACCAAAGCTATAGATTCTTTTGGGAAGGGCCAGTAGATGGAGCTTTGATGTCTTTGTGGTCTTTTTGTATCTTTTTGTACTACATAAACTTAAGGAAAGTGATGTAATGAAAGTGATAACTTAATATTGAATGTGGATTGTCTCAAACATTTATAATATATTTCGAAATGTACATTTTGGAACTTGGTTCGTTTTATTAAATCCTTTGAATGTCATGTACAATATTGTCTTATATTTTAGGGTTTCACCTATGGACATGACTTATGTATGCTGAGTTTAGGGGTTAGTTCACGGACCCAGGTTTGGGTCGTGACAAAATAGTATCAGAGCTCTAGGTTCGGATACCTAGGAGCCATGAGAAGTGAGGACGACCTTTGTATGAGAATTGTTTGATGATAATTAGGCACCACTACACCGCATGATTTGTGTGCTTGCATGGGCTTACGGTTGTATTGTCTTGTGCATGCTATGTGTTTATATGAGCATGGAGGTGGAGTCTTGGGGTGATGTGGCTTGCCATTTGGCGTCCAATCAACTATTTTGGAGTTCGAAATAGAAAAGCATTTGGACGACGTTCTTTCTATGAGAAATCTGAATTACTTGCTCGGATGGTCACGTTACTTTGAGGCTTTCTCTCGGTATGTGTTTATGTGTTAGTGTGATTAAGTTTGAGTGGGGTTAGCCCTATTTGCATTTAAAATTGAATCTATGTGGGAAGGGAGTGTCGATTTGTTTACGAATTATGTATTGACGATCGTTTTCTTTTCGTATAGAGATGCCTCCTAGGCAAGAAGGAGGTAGAGGTCGAGGTCGAGGTCGCGGTCGCGGCACGGAAGAGCGCCAGTTCCTGAAGAAGAGGATATCAATGCCCCGCATGAATTAGTTGGGGGTGCATAAGTGAATCAATAGATATTGAATACTTTGAGGACTTTAATTGGGGCTGGGGCTAACCAAGGGGGAGCACAGGACATGGGACACTGGACACGGAAGCAAGGGCTGCAATGATGATGAGAGAATTTTAACGTTTGAACCCTCCTACTTTTGCTGGAGAACCTGACCCTAGAATGGCAACGAAATGGTTAAAGGTAGTCACCCTAATCTTAGATACTTTACAAATAGTGAAAGATGACCTTAGGGTGGGTTTCGCTACTTTTCAACTCCAGGAAGAGGCAAATGACTGGTGGGAGTTTGCTAAGACGACAACGGACGGTACATGGGTAGCATTTACAACGGTATTCTTAGAAAAATATTTTCCTGAGTCTATTCGAGATATGTATAGAGAGGAATTCCTATCGTTGATACAAGAAAATCTATCCGTTTTTCAATATGAATCAAAGTTCACAAGCTTGTCAAAGTTTGCGCAAAAAATGGTGTCAACAAAAGAATTGAAGGCTAAGAGGTTTGAAAGGGGTTTACCACCTATTATCCGAGAGAAAGTGGTAGGGTTTCGATTGAGGGTTTTCTCGGAGGTAGTTGAGATGGCTATGGTAATAGAAAGTGCTATGGAAGACAATCGCAGGATCATGGAAAAGAGGCAACTATTGGTGGCTAGAACAACACAATATGAGGGACAACCTTATAAGAAGCGTAGACTAGAACAGGGCAATACAAGTTCAGCGCCACAGAAATCTAATCAGGCCCAACACTCCGCACCCACCCCATCTGTAGCCTCGATGGCACATTTGGAGCAAAAGGAAGTTGCGTGTTTTGTTTATGGGCAGCAAGGACACCGAGCTAGAGAATGTTCGCAAAGGAAGCAAGCACTAAGGCAACAACAGAATTTAACACAGGATCAGCCTCAGGAGAAGGGACCTATCAGATGCTACCAGTGTGGTCATGAGGGACACGTTCGACATGAATGTTCACAAGGAAGATATTTCGGCCAACATACAGCTAACCAACTCGGTAGGCCAGGATGCAGATATTTTGGGCTCCTGGGGAGGAAACATCGGCACAATCTGTACGTCAACCTGTGGGTAGAGGACGGGGACAGACATCTGGAATCCAGGGAAGGATCTATGCCATAGCAAAAACTGGTACTTTATTAACTCTTGAGATACAGGAGACTACTACCAGTACCCTAGTGATACGAGGTAATTTGTTAGTTTTTAATTCTTAGGCTCGTGTGTTATTTGATACTAGTGCATCACGTTCATTTATCTCTTCTTCATTCGTAACTGCTTTGGGTTTACTTGTTGAGATGCCGGACGTTGTTGTAAGTGTCGAAACACCCATCGGTGATAGCACAACGTTAAGGTATATATGTAAAGGGTGCGAAGTAGTAATAGCTGATCGCTATCTCGTGTTCGACTTTATTGTGCTGAAGATGTCAGGGTTTGATATTATTCTTGGAATTGACTGGTTAACTACATATTGTGCATTTATTGATTGTGATCGACGAAGAATTTTTTTGTAAACCCCAGAAGGAGATTCTTTGTTTTATGTGGGAGATAAAAATGATAATATGACACCTCGACCCAGCAACATGAACCATTCAACAAATGTGCATACGACTCTTTCCACCCTTTTAACTAAGGATGATCCTTCTATATGAGAAGAGCTTCCACTGGTGGTGAGCAAATTTAGTGATGTGTTTCTGGAAGAATTGTTTGAATTGCCGCCACATAGAGAAGTTGAATTTTCAATTGAGCTTATCCTAGGGACTATTCCAATATTGGTACCATCCTATCATTTTGCTCCAGCGGAGTTAAGAGAATTAAAGATTTAGTTACAGGACTTGTTAGACAAGGGCTTCATTCGCCCTAGTGTCTCGCTGTGGGGAGCACCGGTATTGTTTGCTAAAAAGAAAGATGGCTTGTTGCGATTATATATTGATTATCGAAAGTTGAATCAAGTTACAGTGAAGAATAAATATCCAATGCCTAGAATTGATGATCTATTCGACCAATTGAAGGGTTCTACATGTTTTTCGAAGATCAATTTGAGATCGGGTTATTATCAATTAAGAGTTCGGGATGATGACATATCTAATACCGCTTTTCGTACCCGTTATGGGCATTATTAGTGATGCCCTTTGGTTTAACGAATGCTCCCGTAACTTTGATAGATTTGATGAATCGAATCTTTCGGCCTTACCTTGATCAATTTATATTGGTTTTTGTTGATGATATTTTGATGGGATAATTACACTTACCTCTCCTGAGGTTTAAGCTTATTACAGGGACCTCTCCTATGGTCTCTGAAATTACACTAACCTCTCCTGATATTTAATTTTAACATTAATTGCACCCCAACTGTTAAAATTTCTATTGAAATTTAACGAAAACCGCCCCTCTCTCCCCAAAACCACCCCCAAAACCACCATTCCCATTCCAAAATCACCTTTCTCTCCCAAAATCACCCTTTTCACCCCAAATTTCAACAAAATGGTGGTTTTGGGAAGGGTGGTTTTAGGGTGAAAAGAGTGGTTTTGGGGGAAAAGGTGGTTTGAATGGTGGTTTTGGGGTGGAAATGGTGGTTTTAGGGTGGGAGGGTAGTTTTGGAGTGGGAAGAATGGTTTTGGGGTGGGATGGGTGGTTTTCGTTAAATTTTAACAGAAATTTTAACAGTTGGGGCGCAATTGATATTAAAATTAAACCTCATAGGAGGTTAGTGTAATTTCAGAGACCAAATGGGAGGTCTCTGTAACAAGCTTAAATCTCAGGGGAGGTAAGTGTAATTATCCCTATTTTGATTTACTCTTCGACCCGAGAAGTGCATGAGGACTATTTATGTGTGATGCTTTAACTCTTAAGAGAGCACAAGCTTTATACTAAGTATGAGAAATGTGAATTTTGGTTGCCTAAAGTAGAATTTTTGGGATATATTGTGTCGAAAGATGGAGTAACTGTTGATCTATCTAAAGTAGGAGCAGTGAAAGACTGGAAGAAACCACAAAGTGTATTTGATATCAGAAGTTTCTTAGGCCTAACAGGGTATTATCATCGTTTTGTAAAAGATTTCTCTCGTTTAGCGTCACCCTTGACATAACTCACTCAAAAGGCAGTTAAATTCATGTGGAGTGATGCTTGTGAAGATGCTTTCTGAGAACTAAAGAATCAACTAACTAGTGCGCCGATACTGATTATACTTGAGAGGGGTCTTGGTTATAAAGTATATTGTGACGCCTCTCATAAAGGGTTAGGGTGTGTTCTGATGCAGTAGGGCAAGGTGGTGGTGTACGGATCGAGGTAATTGAAGACGCATGAAAGGAACTACCCAACACATGATTTGGAATTAGCAGCTATTGTTTTTGCATTAAAGATGTGGAGGCATTACCTTTATGGAGAGCGATTTGAAGTTTTCTCCGACTATAAGAGTCTCAAATACCTATTCTCACAGAAGGACTTAAATTTGAGACAGAGAAGATGGATGGGATACCTGGGCGACTATGATTTTAGTTTTCAATATCACCCGAGCAAGGCAAACATTGTTGCAGATGCCCTTAGTCAAAAATCTTTGAAGTCTTTAGCCCAAATCGCGATATGGGAATGGGAAATGTTGGAAGAGGTTGGAGCATTTAACCTTAACCTTGGTGGGGCTGAGGACTGTGTTACCTTGTCCGCTATGGTCTCTCAACCTATATTGATACACCGTGCCATGGAGGCCCAACAACTTGATAAAGAAGAACAAATATATGGGGAACATATCACCAACAAGGAGAACGCGGAAGGATGGACCAATTTACCAAACCAAGGCTTAAGGTTTATGGGAAGATTGTTTGTACTTGAGGCTTGTCGTGATGAAGTGCTACGAGATTTTCACCACTCTCAACTCGTAGTACATCCAGGAACTACAAAGATGTATCATGATCTTCAATGAAAATTTTGGTGGAAAGGCATGAAGAAGGATTTGGCTTTGTTCGTCGCTAAGTGTCTCACATATCAACAAGTAAAAGAAGAACATCAGTGACTGGCGGGCATGCTTCAACCATTACACGCTTCAGAATGGAAGTGGAAACACGTGACGATGGATTTTATTTCTGGCATTCCTAAGTCATCGAAAGGATGCAATGCGATATGGGTAATTATTGATCGATTGACGAAGTCTGCACATTTTCTTCCGATACGTACAACCAACTCGGTGGACAAGCTAGGAAGACTCTACGTCCAGGAGATTGTTCGATTACATGGCATACCAACATCGATAGTATCGGATAGAGACCCCCGGTTTACCTCGCAATTTTTGCAGAGTTTGCAGGTAGCTTTGGGGACCAGTTTACTCTTCAGTACAACATTCCACCCTCAAACCGATGGACAGTCCGAGCATACGATTCGAATTTTGGAAGATATGTTACGAGCATGTGTGTTGGATTTTGGTGGTTCGTGGGAGGATCACCTACCACTAGTTGAGTTCACATACAACAACAGTTACCAAGTAAGCATCGAGATGGCACTGTATGAAGCCTTATATGGAAGACCATGTAGATCTCCATTGTGTTAGACCGAAGTTGGAGAAGCATCATTGTTAGGTCCCGAATTGGTGAGAGAAATAGTTGAAAAGATTGCCACAATTTGAAGGCATTTGATCACGGCTCAGAGTCGCCAAAAAAGTTATGCCGATAGACAGAGACGACCATTATCATTTGAAGTATAAGATTTTGTATTTTTAAAGGTGTCACCGAAGAAAGGCCAAGCAAGATTTGGTAAAGATGGGAAGTTGTCACCACGGTTTATAGGACCTTTTGAAATACTTAAACGGATTGGGAAAGTAGCGTATCGCTTGGCTTTACCACCGCGCCTTTCATCTGTGCACGATGTTTTTCATGTGTCGATGTTACGAAAATATGAGCTCGACCTCTCGCACATACTGGATTGGTGAGAGCTAAGGCTAAGAGAAGATGTTTATTACAAAGAATCACCATTAAAGATTTTGGACACACGACAACAAAACTTACGAGGAAAGACCTTATCCTATGTAAAGGTGTTATAGCGACATCACGGTGTGGAGAAAGCGACCTGGGAGAGAGAGTCAGACATTCAGTCCAAATACCCCAAGTTATTTGAGTCTTAAGGAGGATCGAAATTTCAGGGACGAAATTCCTAAAGGGGGAAAAAGTTGTAAGGACTCGGCACGTGTTTATTTTATACTTACATGTTTTCGATAAAGTGAGGAGACGGAATTAATTTTATACATGGGTGTTATAAAATTTTGTTCATTGACAGTTAACTTATTGACTTGTGAGAGTGTGATTGAGGTACAAAATGCTAAATGACAATAATTTGTGGTTAAGTATAGCTTATTAATTTAAATTCTCGAATATGGGTTTAAAATTAAGTTGTGAATGTGGAATTAAATTATGAAGTTAATGGAATTAAATTAGAATAGAAAACGAGTCATGAAAGCTAAAAGCAGAAAGAAGAAAGTAGAAACAATAAGAGACAAGCCAAATATGGTGTTGGACCATTCTAAAGAGTTGAAGAAATTGAGAGAGCAGAAAGATAAAGAGGCAAGGAGTCTCACCCCCTCACCCCACTCACGTCACCACCTCCTCTCCCGTCTCTTCTATTCTTCCTCTTCTTTTCTTTGATCATTTGGGAGATTTCTTATTGCTCCTCAAACCTTAACCCTCCCTTGCTAAAATTGACAACATTAAAAGTTAAATTTGAGGTAAACAAGTAAGGAAATCAAACTTTGGAGTAAAGAAATGAAATATTGAGCATCAAAGAGAAAAACCAATGAGAGCCAAAACCCTAGGGTGGTGATTTCGGTAGATTTCAAAGAGTTAAAACTTTAAGAGGTACGATTTAGATAATCTTATATATTTTATGTTGAATTGAGTTGATATTTTATTTATATGAGTAAAAACCTTGTTGATTTCATGTATAAATGGAAAACTTGTTAGGTGTGTGTGGATTGAGTTGAATTTTTTAAGGAAATTGGAGTTTTGAAAAATGGTTAGTTATGAATTTGTGAGTTTATTGTGTAAAATGGAAGCTTCAAAAACCTAAGATTTCATGTTTTTGCATCAATTTGGGTTTTGGTAGGTTTTGGTTTCAAAACCTAGTGAAAATCAATTTTTCAGCGCAGGACCGCTTGATAGACTGATCGATCGATCTATCAAGCGGTTAAAGGTTGCTCTCGGTATTTTTTGCAGGCCAAACCGCTGGATAGACCGGTCAATTGGTCTATCGTGCGGTCTGTTTCACTACTTAAAATTTTATTTTTCAAATTGGCGTATATCCCTCATCTGGACTCTAAATGGGGTCAATTTTATACTCAAATCGAAACCCCGGAAGTCTTCTTTCCAACAAGACTACTCCCATAAGAAAATTATTTTTGTAGAAAAAATTATGATTAAAATAGTGAGGGTATGTCAAAATTTCATAACCATTTTCACCCATTTTTAACCGAATGGTTTAGAAAAACTTCTTTTTATTATTATTAGCCCTTTTTTACTAAATTGCTTGTCCCTTGAACTAATGGCAAACCTATATATATATATATATATATATATATCGCAATTGAGTTGGGAGACATGTATTGGACCAGTTGGTTGGGCTTTCTTTTACAATAAAATTGGGTTTCAAATTGATATGTATATATATATACATGATGGGTGTTACCTTTTTAAAATGATATGATCTTCTTACTATCAATCTTGTGTTATTGGTACTTGGTAACATGGTAAAAACGATGTGAATTATGAGAAACTATATAAGAAAAGTTGTGATACGTGTGATTTGAAAACTTAATGGAAAATTAGATTTGGAATCAAAATGGTGTATTAAGGCAATAATTGGGAGAAGAACCATTTGTGGGTTGGACTCCTGGGTATTTTTTTTACAAATAATCAACAGTATAGATTGATGTGGATTAAGTTGGGCTAGCGACTTCGCGGTGAAAGATCGAAAACTTGTGCAAGATGGGGACCACATGCCTACGGGTTAGATCCTAAAATGTGGTGTTGTGTCGTGGTGAGTTATAGAGTTATCTATTACCCAATGGTTTCGTGTAGCCTATTGAGAATTAATAGGGAGGGATTTCTATAAACTGCACCTGATATCGGTTCATTAAAGTTGATACGATTTTGTGAAAACCGAGAAAACAAATGAAAAGAAAATTGAAACAAGTTTTGTGTGCGTGTGTTAAAAAGGAAATGACTTGGATAACGTGTATATTTATTTTGGTTACACCCATAAAACCTCACAAATCATGCATTATATATGAGTTAATCTTTATCCTACGAGTTTCGGTTCATATATATATGTCAAACAATTTTAGGTTCCGAAGAGCAGGGTGACACCAAAGCTATGGATGCTTTTGGAAAGGGCCAGTAGATGGAGCTATGATGTCTTTGTGGTCTTTTTGTTTCTTTTTGTAGTACATAAACTTAAGGAAAGTGATGTAATGAAAGTAATAGCTTAATATTGAATGTGGATTGTCTCAAACATTTATAGTAAATTTCGAAATGTAAATTTTGGAACTTGGTTCGTTTTATTAAATCGTTTAAATATTATGTACAATATTTTCTTATATTTTGGGGCTTCACCTATGGACTTGGTTTATGTATGCTGAGTTTAGGGGTTAGTTCACGGACCTGGATTTGGATCGTGACAAACCCTGTTTTCATAAACAGACCAACTCGATCCATTTTCAAACATAACATCATGATTTTAGCCTTTTACTTCCTTATTATTTTCAAATCGTTCTAATATTTTCACATTCCCAATTACCTTCCACATTTATCATAATTTTCAACTGTTCAATTAAGGTTCTATAAACCTAGTTCCATTCGTGATTTTCATACTTTCAATTACTCTAAACTATTAATCAAGGATTTTCAAACCCAAATCAATTCTTATTCTTAATTTAATTAAGTACTAAAATTTAGACGACGCCTATAGACTCAGGCTTATTTATCGCCACCGGACCACGTAAGATCCAATGGATAAATACCCATTCTATAGCCCGATACGAAGGGTGTACATTTTTGGTTTCTCTAAAAAATATCGATGAGTGAGCCGCTTAAGAACATGCTTTTATGGAGATTAACTCGAAAGAATAGTCTGCTTTACATTTCGCAAGTTTTCAATTTTTCACTGATGAGCAACTCGTGCCCAAACTTAATTATCCAATCCATTCATACGGTACTTAAATTAGATAATTTAGATTAAAACCAACGCGAGTCCAACTCAAACATAGTTCCTCTCGTTTACACCCAACACACTTAGGGTTAAGCCATTTAAACACACACTTTGTTCTCATTCACATTACATTCGGGTTTAATTAATTCAAAATTCCTAATTAATCATTATGTGATTTCCACATTTCATTAAATTCATATGACTTGTTCAAAATTTTCAACCCCCCATTTCATGATTTTTATATTTTCTCAAAATTCATGTAATTTATATACAAAGAAGTTAACACAATCCCCAATTTATTAAAAATCAAGTTAAGTTAACCATTTGAGTTCACCAATCCAAAAAACCCCAATTTATTCAAGGTTTAACCCAATCAAAATCCCAACTTCTCATTTTTCAAATTGATACACCTCTAACAACAATAACGATGTAGATTTAACATAAATAATACTTAAACCCATTAATATCATGGTTTAACACCAAACCTCTAACTTAGGGTTCCAAAAAC
>JAOTRH010000020.1:7210969-7226469 GCA_034768845.1 Heliamphora exappendiculata | reverse complement strand
TTGTTTTGCCTTTGAAATATCTTTACTCCTGGTGCTAACAGGTGGCGTGTTTTGGCTGTTCATATTGAGGGGAGGCAGTTGTTGGTATCTGAGGTTTGTGTTTAAGCTCTTTTGTTTAATAATTTATTTCCACTATTCTCAGATTTTTGGTGTTTAAGCTTTTCTTTTTAATTTGTTTTTCCTTACTGATATCCAGGCTAACTACTCCTATTTTTAATTTATTTAAGCTACGTTACTCAACTGTGGTATCTTTGTACATAGAAGTTGAACAGTTGTACATAAGCTTTTATTTTTGGAATTGTTCTGGGCCAATGCCATATGAAAAGTATGATTGAAAGAGATGGGTATGGAAAGGGGAAATTATGATTGAAACAATGAAGGGAAGGAAGCTTTTTTCTTTTCTTTTTTGTGTTAGGAAAATGAGAAGAAAATAAAGAGATGAGTGAAAAAAAAATATAACATTTTTTGATCTGTTACACAAATTAGTTTGTATGGGACCCTTTCATTTTATTTTTCTTTTGACAAATCTAAAATCTGAATGTAGCAAAAAGCTGAACCAACCATAAGAACTTAGCCCAAGTGCATATTATACCAATGGAACATTTGGGTATTATACCATTACTATTGGATTAAGAATTTGTGAAAGAATTTTATCCAGAAAAAAGAAAATATTGGGCCTAATGGAATGAGAATTTTAGTAGAATATTCTTTAGCATTAGTGTTTTGACTTGACTTGACTTGACTTTTTAGCTTTTCTATTTTTTTGTCGAACGAATTATGTTATTTTTTTGCCTTTTTAGTTAAAATGTCAAAAGACTTTTCTTAGTAATCAGGCCCATAATAAGTCTTTAAACTAAGTCTAAAAAGAAAAAATATGGTACTAAGTCTAAAAAGTAAAACCCCTTTTCTACTTCTTTCCCTAATAATGGTACTAGGTTATTTTATGATGTTTACCTTTAACTTAATTAGTTGATAGAAAATATGGTCTGGTGACTCATCATTTTATTCTTCTTCATTGCAAGGTATGTTTGACGCGGGTATCTTTGTTTTAATTCTCTAAAAAGTTAAAGAAAGATATGTATTAATTACTTAATTGCTTTTTGCTAATGGTCTTTTGACGAAAATCCTAATTTGTTCCCTTTTTAGAATGTTTGACCTAATGTGTAGCGGGGTGTTGATCTATAACTAAGTTGTTCTGATGAGATTAGACAAGTGGAAGAATATTAAGTTTGTAACAGTAAGTTAGGGCCATGTACTTACCTGAATACCTATGAAAAATATGCTATTGTAATGAAAAGCCATTAAGTTGAATCTTCTTCTTTGATGTGGATCTTCTCCTTCTTATAACTATGGCACTGATGAGTTTAATTGCCCCCAAGGGGAATTTTCTTGTGTGTTTTTCTTCTTTTTCTACGAAGTGCTTATTGTTTAAAGATGCTTGCCTGGATTCCCACTTCTTCAATTGGGGACAGTTCTTTGGCAATGCTGGCTTTTGTTCATGTTTATTCTCTGTTTTGTGTTTTTGGTTTTGGTTTGCCTTTTCTTGTTGGAAATTTTCTATTGCGGCATTAATAAAATAGCTCAAGTTTTCAAAATGTCCTAGAGACAAACTATTCTTCATGAGCTCTTATTCTCTTTACCTAGGATTTTTCCAATTTATATTCAAATTTTTGACAGAATGTGGGTTGTGCTTTTGGACTAACTCATTCTATTCTTGGTTATATTGTTTGCTTAGCATTCAAGTGGTATGCAAGTATTTTTAGGTATCACAAAGGAGGCATTAGTGTTTTTTAAGGATTCTATCCCGTTTCATGCTATTGGTTTCGTTTTTTAAGGATTGTTTAAATTGGTTGATTGGCTTGATAGGGTATTTTGGATCTAATTTGACGAAGAATTGTAGTTGTTTTTCTTCTTTTTTCTGCAAAGTGGTTTATATTCTAAATGACCTATCGACCAAGTAAATGCGATCTATATAATTTTTCAATTGTTGGTGTTGAGTTTTAGTTGATTGCTTTTCGCCATGTAGTGATCGGATCTGTAGGTAGCTAGGGGTAAAGCTTGGTCTTATGAGCTGATGGTCTTTTAACGAAAATCTTAATTTGTTCTCTTTTTACAATCAGAATGTTTGACCTAATGTGCTTCAAGTAGTGTTAATCCATAGCTAATTTGTTCTGATGAGATTAGGTAAGTAGAAGAATACTAAGTTTGTAACTATAAATTAGAACCATGTACCTACTTGAATACCTATGAAAAATATATTATTGCAATGAACAACCATTAAGTTGAATTTTAGTCTTTGATGTGGATCTTCTTCTTCTTATAACTATGGCACTGTTGAGTTGAATTGCATCCAAGGGAATTTTTTGTTGTGTTTTTCTTCTTTTTCTACAAAGTGTTTATTGGTTACTTTTCTTTTTTTCTTTTTTCTTTTTTGTAATTCTCTCTGTGAATTATACCATAGTTCTAAAGCTGAGTTAGATATTTAGTAATAGCTATTGTTGGCTTGGCCCAGCTTTGTGATCAGTGATCAATGTTGCTTTTAATAAAACCTTTTCAAATTTTGTTATTTTCTTTTTTTTAAAATTTTATTGGAATGTGTTGCTACAATTATATGCCCCCGACTTAATATTTATTGGGTTTCAAATTTCTAAAAATACCAAATAGAGCCTTAGGAATTGATGAGTGCATTTAGGCACGGGTCATCCCCTAGTACATGAATGTCACACATCAATACAAACTCTCAAGCAATGGATTAAGCACTCTCACGGTTCCTAGGTATTCGAATCTAAAGCTTTAATACCAATCTGTAACACACCGACTCCGTAGTAATAAAAACCCAAGAATTTTAATGAAAGCAAAACCCAATTTAAGAAACTGCTCGATAAGGTAGGTCAAACTTCAAATTTTCTTTCAAACATGAGAGTAAAAGAACCAAGTTTTCCTTTGTAAGAGCCCCCTAAAACAGCCCATTTAAACCCCAAAGGATACCCGAAACCATTTCATAAAACCCCCTTTTTAAATCAAAGTTCAACAAAATACCACCTAGCGGACTCCTCACCGCTCGAGCAGTGAGATATCTGAGAGCTCACTGCCCAAAAGTCTGAAAACTTTACTAACTGTTGAAAAGTCACCCCCTTTTCTTCCATCTTTGGAACATAGTTTGAGATAGGTAAACATAAAAAGTAAAACATACATTTGAGAATGAATCAAACTTCCTTTTAACTCGAAAACCCATAATCAAACTTCAAGATCATGATACATCATTCAAAACTAAGGAATTCAACCCATCAACGAGCTCAACGCCCTCACATGCATACAAATCATGAATATATGACCTTAGGGGCTTACAACACAAATATTCTAACCCAAAAAAACATTAAACCAAGTCCTCAAAACAAGAATTACATTTTACACTTTCATTTCTCAAAAGATGCTATCAAATAATGTGTAATTCTATAAATCTACTCAAAAAGGGTCCCGCGACCATCCACCTTACTCCAATCTTTCTGCTATCACCTGAAATATTGTTAAACAGCATGAGCCAAGGCTCGTAGGAAAAAGACTAACGATGAATGTATGCATGATATGCGAGGATGATTATGTGAATGCACAACAAGTTTAAACCCAAAATCAAGTTCATCTATCTAGCAAACCTTCATTCACATAACCGGTTTTCATTTCTTAACACAAAGAAATCAACACACGTTGTAGTTAGTCTTTCAATTCTGTTATCTCAAACCAACACGGTTACCATGACTCTCCATTTCATTTCATTTCTTCTCATTTCTCACTTTTCATTTCTTCTCATTTCATCACTTTTCATTTCTTTTCATTTCTAGTCCACAACCATTATCAAGGTTTCTCGGTTCCCAAAAACATCAATTTTGCCAAATGGTTTTAATAACCCAATTTCATTCATTGATTTAATTAAATACCAAAGCCGGACGACGCCTATAAACCCAGGCGTATTTATCACTACCGGGCCACGCGAGACCCAATGAAAAAATACCTATTCTATAGCCCGACACGGAAAGCGCACATTTTCGGTTTCTCTCGAAAACATTGATAGGTGGGCCGCCCAAGAACACGCTTTTACGGGGATTAACCCGAAGAAAGGGCCTACCGTACATTGCGTAAGTTTTCGATTTTTCACGGAGGAGCAACTTATGCCCAAACTTAAACATTCAATTCGGTCACACGACATTTTAATTATATCATTTTCATTTAACAACCAACACGAGTCCAACCGTCAATCCCATTCCTCTTGCCTAACCCAACACCATTTAGGTTTTAATCTCAACCACCACAGATTTTCCCATAATTCATATATTCAATTACGATGGCTCAACACCCCAAGTTAACCTTTCATATGATTTAAATCCACGATTTACTGGTTTTACTCAAAATCCTCAACCAACACCCACCATCCCCACGTATCATAAAAACTCATGTAAGATATACATACAATAGGTTAATACAACCCCAATTTATCCAATCCTTTCATCAATTTTATCATATAGGTCCCTTAATCCCAAAAGCCCCAATTTTCACGGGTTTAATCTAAAATCCAAACTCTAACCCATCATTTTTCAATCCCTATCATATCCAACAACGACAAGAAGATAGATCCATGTTAAACCATCCATAAAGGTAAGATTTAACATCATTTAACAACAAACCCTAACCTAGGGTTTCAAAAACATTATTTCCATATATTTATGTTCATGTAATAAAAAACGCAACTCATATCACATAGATATTCAAGGATAGTCATAGATTCTACCTTTTTGAAGCTCTAGCACCAAGGGAACCACCCTAGCAAGCTCCAATCATAAGAATCTCCAATCGAAAGGCGAGAAGGAAGCCTCCAACGCCAAGCTCGAGCCTCCAACGGGTATTCTACCGAGATGGAAGTAAGGAAACACCACCAAGAGAAGCAAAGAGAGCTCCAAGAACCCTCCAAACCCAACCCTAGCTCTCGACCTCTATTCTAAAGAGAGAGAAAAAAGAAAAGAAGGAGACAAAAAGGCTAACCCGCGACTTTAAAAGGTCTGCTCGCTGACAATCCGCTCGAGCGGACCCCCCACCACTCGAGCAGTTCCCACTTACCCAAACTCTTTGCCACATGTCTGCTCGAGCGAGCTCCCCACCACTCGAGCGGCGCCCGCTCGAGCACTCTCCACACCGTTTTCATGCACTACACAACATACGATCATTGTTAGCCAATGTTATTATGCTCAAGTTTTAATTCTTATACACGATTTATACGTTAAACCGTTTTCCATCATGTTTATCGTAACTCGTTTTCATTAATACTAGAAAATAACAAAGAATCAGATCCCTACAGATGGCTTTTTTGAATATGAAGTCAAAGAAGACATTACTTGGAGAAAGGAAAAAATGTGCAACTTTCAAAGTATGTTTCAAGGAGAACGGTTGCAAAGCAAATTGTAGTTGCCAATTGTTAGAATTTCAAGGAATATTGTGCAGACATTGTATTATGGTATTCTTGGAAAAGGGAATTTGTCGATTACCTGGTAAATATATTTTGACAAAATAGAGCAAAACTGTGAAAAGAAGTCACACCAAAGTTTGAATCAGTTATGATAACTCGTTTGCAAAACCTGAAGCACATCGCTATGACAATATACATAATGAGCTTGATGAGCTTGCGGATTTGGCACAGAACTCTCAAGAAAGGTATGAGAAGGTGTTGGCACAAGTACGTCGATTAAAAGAGGAGTTTATAGAAGTTGAAATTGTTTGTGGAAGTAATTCGTTTATTGGTACATGTGTTCAAAATGATTCAATGTTTGCAATGTCAAAAGAGAGTGCAAAGATAGTTGATCAATTAGTTGTACGTCAAAAAGGGCAGCCACTGTATAAGTGGAGGCAAAGCACGTTGAAAAGGTTATTAAAATGAAAATAGCACAGAAAAAGAAGACGACAAAAATTACAATCAATCACACAAATTTAGATATGGCAATCAAATTTTATTTGTTAGTGTTTGAACATAACTTCTTTTTTTTTTTTTTGTGCTAACTTTGATTTGCATTTTATAGGATGAGAATATTGAAAATGAGAATGTTGGATTTGTTCGGATTGACCCAATTGGGACACAAGATACAATCAATTTAAATATAAATATCTTATATATACTTCTTTCGTTGTGTGATTTAGAATAGAATGGAAATAATTTGAATAAAATAATATTGTGTTAGAATTTTTCTACCCAACAAGCTCAACATATTAGTGAAGTGAGTCCATTTCAGTCTCAAGGAGGGTTTTTTCCATATCAATCAAGTATAATCCAAGGCATGCAACCATTTCAGGTATATTATTTTTTATTCTATCAATTGTTTTAGGTATACAATCAAGATACACTTACGTTCATAAATATTTCAGAGTTTTTTTTTTTTTGTTAGGATCATTACCAACCCTCTCTATATTGGAAGACAAGCCATCAAAGCTTCACCAACATGTTGAATAGCATGGAATCACCCAAATAATGAAGGTCCAAGATGCTAGGAACTACTTTAGTTTTTTGTACTGAAAATGCCAGAACAAAGTATGAGCTTCAGTGGTGAATTTGTGAGTGTTTGCAGGATCAGTGGTGAATTTATTTTTGTATAAGCTTTGATTGTTTGCATCTTTTAGCTAGTTTGTTTCAACATTTCCAATTTACAGGATCAATTTGTGAATGTTTCAGCTCCTTCAATTCAGAATTGAGATTTTTTTCCTGTTAGAGATATGGGAATGGGATGTTTGTCTTTTGTTTTTTGGATTTTTCTTTACGACTCATTCTTCTAATTTTGCACTGCTATTTTCTCCAAAATCAGAGGCTCTGTATTTGTATTTCACTGTTCTTTTGCCAATTGTTTTTTCCTGGGGTTTTTTGTTTTCTTCATAAGCATGCCATTTTTTGTAGATAAGTGGGCTTTGTTCTTTGACCAGATATATTAGAAATCAGGTTCTTCCAGAGGCACTTCGGTTTTTCCAAACACTTGGTGGGCAATTTGGTTCTTCCAGAGGTGGGCAATTTGGTTCTTCCAGAGGCTGACTCCGCCACTTGTGTTTTTGGATGAAATCAGGCATTTCGTTGGGAAAGAAGGGGAAGAGTCCGTACGTGCCAAATAATGGCGGGAGTAACTTGTACAATAAATAATTAAGAATTAATTAGCTAAGGGACCCACAAAACTTGAGATGGCACTTTCTGGGAAATATTCTGGGTTTTATTTCGGGGATAGTGGAATTATTGTGCTGCAATTGCTCCAACCCACATAGCTTTAAAAAACACGTTGAGCCCAAAGTAATCATATATGTCACCATCTCTTTTATCCACTTTGAATCAATCTAATATAAGCATTAGTTGAAAGATAAACTTTAATGCATGTGTAAGAAAATCTATTCGTATAAATATGTGTATACAAATGCAGCAAAAAACAAAGGCGTACCTTTAACCACAACTGTTCAAATGCTTGAATACTCAAAGATGTGGTTATAATTTATAGTCCTATACTGACGAAACCCCATTGAGAGAACAAAGGCTTTTTCTTATTCAGACAAGGGTAAGGATCCCTTGTATTTATATAAAGCGTATAATTACCTCCATTAAGGAATTAACTGTTGAACCTATTCCTAACAAATACACCTGTCCACAATGAGAATACCTATTCACAAGTAGATGTGACTTTTCACCAATAGTCTCCTAATACAATGGGCATTTTGTTTATGTATCACTCATTAAATAGTACAATATTTATAAATACGCATGTGGGCCACACTTGGATCTTCTATAGGGGAGATATAATCTTACACCATGATCAAACAATAGCAGAACCGGAGCTTAGCTGTACTATATGGTGTTCTATGTTCCATTCAAATAGCAATGTTCCATATTTCTAATCTAACAAGGATTATTTTAGCTTTTCATTTGCTCATTAGGTTCAACTCTAATGAGTGACCAAAAAAGATGCCGAAATGGTACCTACTAACATACACGCAACAACTCCAGGTTCTACATTTTGAGATCAAGAATTTCACATATGTAAATTTGATAAAGTTCCATGCTTGCCAATCATAAATGTGTACAAAGTTCAAGCTCCCTAAAGTATGTGGTTGGTGAATTTAAAGGAATAAGTGAAATCTTCCAGTTGTAGATGGTGAGTTGTGGAACCATCCTAAACCACAATCATAGAGGCTTGCCAAAAATGCTCACCTGAGTAACAATGGCTGTGCAAGCACCGGCAGCAGCTGCAAGCACCAGGTTTGCTTTAGTTCCAATAAACTTGGAACCACTCTTTTCCATATACAATCTTTTGAAATAACTATATCCATAGAAGTAGACGAACTGTGAAATGAAGGATTGCAGGTTCTTGGTCCCAAGGCCCTGGTAGAGTGAATGAAACTGACCTGTAGATAATGCTTCCCATAGAACATCTGTCAGGTTCCTGAAGAAGCCAGAGGAAGTGAAATCAATTAAACTATTAACCAAATTCTATGAACAAAGTACCGAGTCGATAAAACTATCCCATCACAAGACATTTTAAATGAGTTTTAACATTTAATACTGCCAAGAGGCCATCGACTATTGAGTATTGAATGACCATTCAAAAGAATTGTAGATCAAGAGGAGATTTTCTAATTTTCATAGTATCATTATTGAAAACCATCGAGGAGCTTCAGATCTTCTGGTTGATTTGCTCATTGCAGGATTTCCCAATTGTCATCTAACAGGGAATAAGGAAGGAATAAAAAGTGTAATAAAGCTATATTAGTGGCTCAGCAAAGTAGAGCCAGCAAAAAGGTTAACCAACTGTTAATGATAAATATCTCAGGACAGGTAATGTTTGTGATTAATATAACAATCAAACAACCAATAATAAGTTGGAGTCACAATGGAGTATACAACAAATAATAGATGGATAATCCTATTCTCCTGTACTATCAAACAGTTGAAAGTGGATGGAAAACGAAGCTCAATCAAAATCCTATACAAACATTTCACTTCAATCACGCTTGGTGAGAGAACAAAGCAGGACCAAGAGGAACCAGTTGCATGACACAAATGAGACAAGAAAAAGATCATATGATAAACATCAAAACAATAAAGCAGGATGCTGTTCAACAATGCTATCAAAGTCAAAAACCCGAAAGGAACTCCATCTGGGAGCTGAATTGGCCACCAGAAACTTTCAGTTGATCAAGATTTTCCCAAGTATCATAACAACCAACCAACTTCACTTCATTTCCCAAAAAAGGCAATTTTGAAAAACATACTAAGGATTTCTGAAAGCCCATAAGTAATTTGATCCTCAGCCTAAAATTTAGTTGCAACTCCACATTCATCAAATAAGTAAGAGGAAAGTAAAGTGAACCAAAAGAGGGGGGGTTATTAATCTTACTGGATCCATGAACAAATCTGCTTCTACAAAAAAAGTTTATGTATCCCAGGTCAATTCTGCATAATGTTCTATCTACAAAAACTGCTCTTAACAAATTGAGGAAGCTTATCCATGGAAACCAGGGTCATTCTAAAGATTTCATGCCCCTCGATTCAGAAGTAACAATTGAAAAGACCGCCCACCACCCGTCTGCTGAGAAACATGATTGCAAAAAAAGGCGTAGCATCCAAATGAAGGTACCCAAGGGCACGTAGAATTGAGGTCACATCCTGAGGCAACATTAAAAGTTATCCTAGAAACTATTATTCCATAACATGAAGCCAGGACAAAAGAGACAATTGGGAGCTATAAGAACCCATAGCAGAATTAGGTGCTCGTGGCCATGCTGCATTTTGGCACTTGCATAAAAAGCTGAACTTCTGTGAGCTGTCACAGACCAATATTGTGAACTCCTTGTTAAGGAGAGCATGATAACAAACCAGTGGGAAAGAAGTAAGTACGAAAGATTACTTGTGAGAATGTTACCATCCTTCTTTATTCTAAGTAATTGTAGAGATATGTCAGATCACCAAAGTTAACTGTTACAAAATGTGCCCAATGGTATATATCAAGCTATCATCCTCCCTCGCATGCAATCCAATCATGCACCTCAAGATGCAAGCATCCATATGTAAAGAAAACTAGAATGCAAAAAGAGAACAAATGCGAAAGGAGAGACTTGAACCCATAACCTCCGCCAACTTGAGCTCTAATCCATTGTTGGGCCAATGGTTACGAAATTAGCTAATTAGTATAAATTCAAAAAAAGCTCAAAATTCCACAACAAAGTTTTGAACATTAACAGTTCACAGCTTTATAGAGGTTCATAAACAACTTATATATATATAGAGAGAGAGAGAGAGATAAATAAACAAATTTATTATTGACACAAACAGATAAATTTATCTATTTGCATTATCTGTTTGCATATCAAGCAGATAAATTTATCTACTTTATTGTAAACACATATAAAGAACGCATATAAATCTATCTGTCTTATTGAAAGCACGGGTAAAGTGTTTTTACTGAACAGATAAATTTATCTGTCTTATTACAAGCACGTATAAAGAATACAAATAAATTTATCTGTACATTTTCAAAACACGTATAAAGAACACAAATAAATTTATCTGTCTTATTGAAAACCCGTATAAAAAATCAGATAAATTTATCTGCTTGCATTATCTGTGTTGATATGTAAACAAATAAATTTATCTGTTTACATATTAAACAGATGGATATCAAACAGATAAATTTATCTATTTGTTGGGTATTTTCAGAAAAAAACACGCAGTTGAACCTTACGCGTTAAAATTTTTGTTTATGGACCTTACGCGTTAAAACTTATTTTTTTTGACATTTGGCTAAAATCCCCTAAAATATATTCTAGCAAAATTTACACACTAAAACTACTGGTCCTGACTCCTATTCCACCGGTCTTCCCACCATATCTGATGCCAGTGTCTAAAATAACCAAGACGCCGATACTTCGTCTCTATCACTGTATGATGGATTTGATCATCTAAGCTAATCGATTCTTATCTAGCTTAAGAATCCTGAAGAAAAAATTGGAAACATTCTTAAACAAAAGGACTGCAAACTAGATGGATTAACCCATCCAATCAGCAACTAATATTATTGATTTTTTGTAGTAATCATGATCTCGCTGGCAGTTACCAAACCCTATAGATCAAACCAAACGAAACCCAAGTGCAATATATTATCAAAAAAGTAATCAAACACAAAAGGATACTTCACCCATATTTTCAACCAACTTGATCTAAAGAAAATAACCAATTCGCGTAAAATCCAGCAATGGGTCGAGATCACACTAAATTTCAAAGGATCAGACTAACATTGATTAGAAAATAAAATCAACTGAGAGAGATGAATTGGAAGAGAGGATTCACCTATACTTCTGCTTGCCGTGCGCTCGAACCTCGGCCTGGTATTTGGTCTTACAGGTGTCCAGAGGGTACAAAATTGTTGTGCTGAGCAGAGCTCCAATGGCGCCCGAGGTCGCCTCTGATATAGATTCCAGATCAAGACTCATCCTTATATTTATTTATTTTCTTCCTTTTTTACGAAGCTATCACTCGGATCAAACAGACAATCAAATATCAAACAATTTTAGAATCTTAAACCCATGTAAGATTATGTCGTGATTCGAGAGAATTGATGGATCAAGGAGAGAGAAAGCGATGGAGACGAAGCGTGGAGCTTTGGAACGTCCGCAGAGCCGCCAAAGTTTGTGTAGAAAGGCGAAGCGGAGTAGGTGCGTAGGGGGAGGAGGAAATGGGAATGCATGTTTGTTAAGGACAGCACCCGTCGCTATTTTAAAATCGCAAGAAAAAATCCAATCTTTAGCGTTTATTTAATGAACATGCTGACCACCGTCTAATAATAGGCAGTGATTAATAACTTAAAAAATAAAAAAAATTTAATATCAATATATATATTTTAGTATGAAATTTATTAATTTTATAAATATTAATATATTTTGTACAAATATCTATATATTATATATTTATACCCCTTAATCACCGCATTGGACGGTGACTAGCATTTTTCTTATTTAAAATACCATTAGATATAAGAGTAGATATGAAATTCAATGGATATAAATTTAGATATATAATCCTTAGTTATATACATATAGGCCCCATTTGGGCAATTTGCTTATTTGATTTATTTAGCCTCCAATAAGCAATTTCATTTGAGAAACCAAGTAAACAAAATTTAAACTAATAAGTCAATGAACAAATAAATTAATAAATCAAATAAGCAAAATTTAAAGCAAAATTTTTTTAAACGTACTTGCTTATTTAATATAATAAGCAAATATAAGCAAATAAACTAATAAATAAGTTTCTTCTCAAACGAATACGTCTCCCATTTAAACCACTTAAAAGCTAACTCTCCCAAACCAACTTTCTTAGTTATGTTTTTGCATATTTCACAATAAGCAAATAAGCCATTTGTCCAAACCGAGTCATACTATGTTTGTTTTTGTTTTGAAAATGAGTGAATATTAATATGGAGAAGGATGATTAAAATAGACAATTTTTATTTCTATACTCGGACAAATTTGTCAATATAATTTTTATTTATTCTCTTTGCTTCACTTTTTCGTCCACGTGTATATTTATTTATATAACAAGATAAAATAATTTAATGTGACATTTATATAAAATGTTAAAATTTCAACTCTTAAAATGAAACAATCTTGACCTTTTTTTTTGTTCGTTTTCATCTTTCATGTTATTCTATGTATGAAAGTTAAAAAAAAAAATTTATTGATATTACTTCTCTTTTTACTAATCAAACAAAAAAATATAATTTAGTTTTTACTTTTATTTTTTTTTTTGGCTCCGTAAATTATAAAACTAACAAAATTATTTTTAATGAGATTTTTCAAGGGTTAATTCATTTATCTAGAGTGGATATCAAATACTACCATCCCCTAATAATAGATCTCCAATATCAAATACTACCATCCCCTAATAATAGATCTCCAAGGATATAAGGCTCCTTTGGATATCATATCTCATCCAAATAAAAATTTCAAACACATTATATATAGACCCACGTCATATTATATCCACCCCGCCCTTCAAACCCCTCAAACAAACAAATCCTTAGGTCTCAATCTCGTATCTTTCTTGACATGTGTCGCTGTAGGGGATGACAATGGGGCGGTGCAGGATGAAACGAGTGGCTCTATCTTCGTCTCTTATTTAATTGGGATAAGAATATGATATTTTGAAAATAATTTTTAAACTTTAAAAGAGTAATATTATTAAAAGTTATAAAGAATATAATAAATAAAAAATAATAATTGACAAATTAATAGAACTAGAAATACAAAATATAATAAATTAAAAATAAATATCATATTTTAATATTTTAGACTTATTATATTTATAAAATATATATTTTATATATGTATTTACATTTAAAAAATATTTATTTTTTGTAATTAAGAGCAGGATAGGAAAAGCTTCCATCCTTGCTTGTTATCAAGGATAAAAAAAAATTCAAAAAAAAACGAGGCAAGACGACGTGGGAAAATTACAATCCCTAAGTGAAAGAAAAAAATTTAAAGACATTTGGCTTCGTTTTGATAATTTGACTTTTTAAGTTCGACTTTTTTATTTAATGTTACTTTAAGATAAATAAGTAAAATTCGTTTAATAAATTTTATGGACAACTTAAAGTCAAAAAATAATAAAATAAAAAAAAGTTTAACTAAAGTGGTTTTAAAGCAAAAGACAAAATAAGACAATAAGCTCAAAAAATTAAGTAAAAAATTGTTGTTATAATTTTGTTATTTTTTTTTAATAATTTTATATTCAATATAGATGATTGATAGATCTCGATGAGAAAATTTTAAAATTATAATTTTTTAAAAAAAATAAATACATATAATAAAATTTATGATATTTTTTAAAATATTAAAAGTATTCTACGTTAATAAGTATAAAAGTAAAAAGGTTAAAAGCCATTAAATAAAAAGTCAAAAGGTTAAGGTTGAGAAATAAGCCTTAAAGCTTATTTTAATTTTAAGGAAAAATGGCTTAAAGGCCAACTTAAAGCTGATGGCCAAATGATGCCATTGTTTTAAATCGCATGAATTATTGTATATTTAGAAGTAAAGTGGGATGGGTATATGATGCAAGATTACCACATTTATGAGTGTATAATAATCCATGAAGTGTAAAAGTAATGTCATAATGGTCAATTTATCTTACCAAATTAATTTATCAAGGGATGTATTACAAATACAAGCATTGATGGAATGAATAATAATAAATTAACGATCAAATTATTTTATTAAATTAATCTACCAAGTGACATGGTACAAACTCAATCACCAATATTGCATAATGTTTGTGATTGTGCCAAGTATTATAATCAAATTATTTTACTAAATTAATTTATCAAGCGATGTGGCACAAACTCACTCACAAGTATTGTATAAATGTTTGTGATTGTGCCACTTGATAAATTAATTTGATAAGAAAATTTGGCCATTATGACATTACTTTTTATACTGAATCATCCCACTCACAAGTGTGGTAGCCTCAAATTAAGTGTTAGTGTTTCACAACACCTCACTTTTTTTTCTCCACTACACTTCACTTATAAATATACAATATTCTTATGCAATGTAAAAATATATTGTCTCTAAATTATTTCTTTTAATATTTTCAAGGTATCAAACGTAATATTTATAGTCAAATTAATAGTTAAAATAGTATTTTTTTAATTTGCAAGACCATGTGATACTTCAAAGTTTTTCAGAGTCGTGTGATAATGTAAAAAGCATATGATAATATTTATATGATTTTTTAACTCTCAAGAATTTTAGGACACCGTGTAGTCTTACCACAAGACAACAAATAAGTTTTTTTTTTTTACTTTTTATGTTAGTCTTGATCATAAAAATTAGAAGTGTCAATCTTGATCATAAAAATTAAAAGAATTAAAATATTTGATGAAATTGTTAAAATAAAAACATGTAAAACAAAACTATGCAATACTCATTTTTTCAGGCTGTCATAGTCATTTACTTCTTGGATGCGGATCAGAGCTTGGGCCTAAAGCCCATTTTGGAGTAGCAATTGTTTGGCCCACTCTTAGTATTGTAGCCCATGAAAAGTTTGGGTCACCCCAAAAAAAAGGGACAGTTCATGACGACTTGTGCCCACATATAGTAACAAGTTAGCAAAAGGCCTTAGGCGAGATTATCGCCCAAAGAATTCCCATCCCCGTAACATTAACTCGAGAAAGACGGAGAAAACATCCTAAATAATCAAGGAATGCTATAGAGATAAGGAAAGACTCATTCAAGAGATCTCAATAACCACAGATGTGACATCTATGGAAGGGTAAGCAACCCAGGAGAAAAAAGTACGACATTCTATGCCAATTGTTGCTTAGAAACACCTCTCGGAGAGAAATATAACTTGAACATCAAAATGCTTCCTGGTCATCTATAGTCGAAAAGTGCTAACGTTGTTCTCATCTTTGCAAGGACTAATCAAGAGTTCTCAT
>JAOTRH010000020.1:7187818-7201839 GCA_034768845.1 Heliamphora exappendiculata | reverse complement strand
AAAATAATTCATAATCTCAATCTATAATATATTTTCTAAACATTTAAGACTATTAAATAATTAATTAATTAATTTTTTTAATTGCAAAATAATTACGAAAATTCGGAATGTTACAAACAATCTTAAGATAGATTCAATTTTTCTGAAAAAACCTTTACTGTACTTTTGCTTTACAAATTTTAATTTCGATTCATTTAAATTCAATTTTGCTTTTAATTTTCAAAATTATGTTTTTTTCAGTTTTGATTTTCTATTACAGTTTTGTTTTTGGTTATTCTAGATACTTGTTTAAAATTTACAAGTATTTAATTATGTGTTGATGTTCTATTTATACAGAAATAGCCACTGAATATGTTAGTATTGGAACTACAGTCACGGCCACTGCTCCTACGAATGGGCTAGTTGTACTCATAGTTGTTTCTATTGTACCCTTGAATCACGGGGAGAAGTTGAAAAAATTTGACAGTTATGATTTTAAGATATGTCAACAGAAGATGTTTTATCTTACGACTCTGAATTTGAAAAAAAAATTTCACAAATATTCACCTACTTTGAATGAGGACTAGACAAATAGGCAAGTCATTATCGTTGTGGAAGCATAGAAACATGCTGATTTTCTTTGTTAGAACCACATCCACAACGGGTTGGACAATACATTGTATAATGTATATAGTCAAATCCAGACAGCAAAGAGTAATGAAAATCCCTGAACATGAAATACAAAGCAAAATATGCCAAAATGAAGAAGTTCGTTGTCGGCAAATTCCTAAACATCAAAATAGTGGATTCTGAGACGGTTATCAGTCAAGTTCAAGATCTCCAGTTGATCCTGCATGAAATTCTTACAGAAGAAATGATAATAAATGAATCATTCTAAGTGGTTGCAATTATTGAAATTTTGTCGCCATATTGCAAAAAGTTCAAAATTTATCTTAAACACAAACGCAAGGAGATGCGACTTGATTATGAGGTTGAGGATTGAGGAAGCCAATAGTCTCTCTGACAAAAGAATTGAAAATTCCTTCATGGAGTCCAAAACCAACGTGGTGGAACATTTACAGAAGTCTAACAAGAAAATGAAGTTCTCTGCCAATAGTTCCAAAAGTGGTAACACAAAGAAATTCAAAGGCAAATGCTATGTGTATGACAAGCTAGGGCATTCGGCTAAGGACTGCCACAAGCGAAAGATCAAGAGAACCCCAGCAAGAAGTAGAAAACTGCCCAAACTAATATAACATAAGTGGAGAATTTGTCATGTGACGTGTCAGAAATCAGTCGTTCAGCAGTTGTGTCTGAAGTGAACTTAGTCGACAATCCAAGAGAGTGGTGGGTAGACATTGGGGCTACTCGTCATGTGTGTTTAGATAAGATAATGTTCAAACCTATCAGCTGATGGAGAATAGAGAAGAACTCTTTATGAAAAATTCTTCGACTTCTAAGGTTGAAGGCCAAGGGAAGGTGATTCTGAAGATGGCGTATGGCAAGAAACTGACACTCAATGATGTACTGCATGTCCAGATATCCAGAAAAACTTAGTTTCAGGGTCATTGCTGAGTAAGAGGGGTTTCAGGCTAGTCTTTGAGTCTGACAAAGTGATTCTCACCAAGAGTGGGATGCTTGTGGTAAAGGAGTATGTGGGTAATGGACTTTTCAAGCTCAAAGTAATAACTGTATTCCCTATAAGTAATAAGAAAACTACTTCTTCTACTTATATGTTTGAGTTAACTAATGTGTGGTATAGTAGGTTATGTCATGTTAACTATGATACCTTACGTAGGTTAGTTAACAATGATTATTTACCTAAATTTCACATTGATCCAAATCATAATTGTGAAATTTATGTGGAAGAAAAACTTGCTAAATTGCCTTTTCATTCAGTTGAAAGGTGTATCGAACCTCTAGAATTTATTCACAGTGACATCTGTGACTTAAAATTTGTGCAAACTAGACGTAATAAAAAGTATTTTATTACTTTTATCAATAATTGCATAAGATATTGTTATCTTTACTTATTGAGAAGTAAATATGAGGTATTATCCATGTTTATATAGTATAGGAATGAAGTTGAGAATCAACATGGCAAGAAAATAAAGATTTTTCGAAGTGATAGAGGTGGTGAATATGAATCACCTTTTGATGAATTCTGTTCAGAACATGGTATTATACACCAAACTACGACACCTTATTCACCTTAGCAAAATGGTGTTGCTAAACGAAAAAATCGTACCTT
The DNA here is from genome assembly GCA_034768845.1 of Heliamphora exappendiculata. Classification (NCBI taxonomy): domain Eukaryota; kingdom Viridiplantae; phylum Streptophyta; class Magnoliopsida; order Ericales; family Sarraceniaceae; genus Heliamphora; species Heliamphora exappendiculata. The sequence continues at coordinate 7,199,609 of JAOTRH010000020.1, read as the reverse complement.
AAAAGAAATGATGAATTCCATGTTGATAAGTTCTGGTTTATCTCATAACTTGTGGGGGGGAGCTTTGCTTTCCATAAATTATATTCTCAACAAGTTGCTCTACAAGAAAACAAATAAAACGTCATATGAATTGTGAAATGGTCGTAAACCTTCTTACAAATTCTTAAAAGTGTGAGGGTGTTTGGCTAAGGTGGCGGTCCTTATTTCTAAAAGAACAAAAATAGGACCAAAAGTCGTTGACTGATTGGATATGCGAATAATAGTAGTGCATATCGTTTTATGATACATAAGTCAGAAATTAAGGATTTGCATGTGAATACTATTATTAAATCAAGAAACGCGTGATTTTTTGAAAATGTTTTTCTGTGTAATTCTATACAAGAGTTAAATCATCTTAAAAGGACTTATGACACTGCAACGGGTAGTAGTCAAGACCAATAAGGAAATGAAGATTAATCCAGGCGCAGTAAAAGGGTAAGGACTTCAAAATCATTTGATCTGAATTTTTCTAATTTATTTGTTAGAAAATAAGCCCTAAAACGTTCAGGAAGCTATGTCCACACCTGAAGCACCTTATTGAAAGGAGGCTGTCAATAATGAAATTTTATCCATCATGCAAAATCATACTTGAAAGTTGGTGGAGCTTCCACCAGGTAATAAACCTCTGGTATATAAATGAATATTCAATAAAAAAAAATTAGATGATTCAATAGACATATACAAAGCAAGACTTTTTATCAAATGATACAAGCAAAAGGAAATGGTGGACTATTTTTATACATATTCTCTGGTTAGTCGGTTACAAGAATAATATCAATAAGGATGTTAATTGCTATAGCAGTCTTGTACAATTTTGAGATACATCAAATGGATGTTAAAATTGTCTTTCTAAATGGAGAATTTAATGAGGAAATATATATGGAACAACAAGACGGTTTGTGATTTAAGAGAAAGAAATGCAAGTGTGTAAACTTGTTAGATCTTTGTACGGTCTCAAACAATCTCCAAAACAATGGCATGTGAAATTTGACAACGTAATAATGCCAAATGGATTCAGAATGAATGAATGTGACAAGTATGTCTATTTTAAAGACACATAAATGGGATATATCATTGCATGTCTCTATGTTGACGATATGCTCATTATTGGTAGTAATCAAGATGTGATTAAAACTACCAAGAGAATGCTAAATAGTAAGTTTGACATGAAAGATTTGGGTGTTGCAGATGTTATACCAGGAATTAAAATTTTTAGAACATCTGAAGGATATGTATTGTCTCAATCACATTATATTGAGAAAATTCTTAAAAAATTCAAGAAATATGATAATCGTCTAGCGAGAACACTTATCGATTTAAATCTCCACTTATCGAAGAATACTGGAGATGGCATATATCAACTGGAGTATTTTTTTAATTATTGACAACTTAAGGTACGGGAGTAGTATTCATCCGAATATTGCATTTACTGTCAATAAATTGAGTAGATACACGAGTGATCCAATAATAGATCACCGGATGGTAATAGTTAGGGTACTAAGATATTTTAGATACACCATTAACTATGGACTGTACTGTACGAGATGTCTAAGCGTAATAGAAGGGTTCTACAATGCGAATTAGATAGTTGATACCAAAAACTCAAAATCTACGAGTGGATATGTCTTTACTTTGGCTGGTGCAACAGTGTCTTGAAAATCTTCCAAGCAAACGTGTATCGCCAAGTCCACAATGGAAACTAAGTTTATTGCTTTAGATAAAGCAGGGGAAGAAGCAGAGTGGTTTCACCAATTTCTAGAGAACATTCCAATGTAGACAAAATCCGTGCCTACAATTTGTATTTATTGCGACAGCCAATCGGTAATTAGAAGGGTACATAATAATATGTATAATGGTAAGTCTCGACATATACGTCGAAAACACAATACCATAAAATAACTTATCTCTAATGGAGTTATCACAATAGACTATATAAAGTCAAAAGATAAATCGTGGATCCACTAACTAAAGGTTTAGCTAGATAGCAAGTTTGCCGATCATCAAGGCGAATAGGTTTAAAACTTATAACTTAAAGATTTGTTATAACGGACACGCAACCTAACTGACTGGAGAACTCAATATCTAGATTCAAATGGACAACAAAGTTGTAAAAGACCCAAGAGGATCACAACAAAGGTAATCCTTCCTACCCATTTTCATGATGGCACTGTGATACCTGCAACGAGTTTTGGATAAGTTAAGCTTTTAATGATTCTCATATCTTGAAAATTTAAGTAGATTATTGCAGGATACTCTTTAATAAGAAATCACCTATGTGAGTGTGAACTGGGCCGATTCTATAAGAATGATAAGGCTAAATTTCTATAGAGCACTCATGAAAACCAAGTTGTTCAGGGTCAAAATGAACACAATCATGAGAACCCAACGGTGTTTGAAAATATCATATGTGATTTTCTATTGTCTTGGTTTACAGAAATGGCCGAACAGTTCAAGACATCATGTTAATTGATTAGCTAGTAAATTTGATAGACTTTCACAATGGAAGGTTCAAAGCCACAAGCGACCTATCTCTATACATGAGATTTCTGCTTGTATTCTTTTTGTGTGATTGCATTTGCATTTGCATTGATTTTATAGCAAATTTTCATTCATATGGTGGATTGTTAAAAATTGAATTTTAATAATCTTATTTTTGGTAAACTTTGGGCCAAAATAAATGTGGGACCCATCCGTCTTTTGGGTTAGGTCTGGGGTGCTACACGTTATTCTATACGAGGAGATGAACGGCGTATATTCATTTGCAAAAATTTGATAAGAGGTGAATGAGAAATCGATGTTTAAATTCGTCGCTTGAACATAAGTTTTGTTGGGTTTAATGGAAGTGTGAGACTTCAGTCCCACATTAAAAGTTTTTAAAGAACTTAGTGGGTATATATAAGCTAGAGTTGGACTATGGGGTATATCCCATTGGGGGTACCTAGTTTTGTGGACGGGGAAAGACCTACCAAACGGTGGATTCGACTCATTTTACACGCACGTGCGCGTCGCCGCCGTCGTCCGTTCAACCGATCAGCCAAGCCTGGGCGGGCTCATATCTGGGTCGTGTGTCGACCCGAGTAACTTAAATATTTTTGGAGAAATTTTATTTAAATAAAATTTTCGAAATTCGATTACTTATCGTTAACCCAACGAGTCAAAAACCTAACGATCATTTTCCAGAATGGAGTATTCGCAGAGCGTTCGAGTGTCCAAGCGCGAAAACTATACCAGAATAGGGCGCTCGTGAAGTGCTAGAGCGCCAAACCCTCCCGTGAACTCCAGTGTAGGGCGCTTGCAGAGCGTTTGAGCGCCGACGATGAAAAGTTGAACCTGTTCTAAACAGGTGCAGTGAATTTTTTGAAAAGTCACATTGGAGGCTATAAATAACCATCATTCTGCACGAAATTTGGCATCCAAATTCATTCCTTCATTACATTATTATGTGTGCAAGTTAAAGAGTCCGAGAGTACAAAACACTTGTTGGTTTGCTGTACCTGTAGATTGGAGTGCTTTTTCTCCGGGTGTGATTGTTGTATCCGGAGAGATTGACGTCCGTAAAGCCCATTAGCACCAGTGTGGGAGATGAATCTATCTTAAGGAAATAGTGTTCAACATTAGTCTCGATCATCTACATTCTTTACGGTTTAGTGTCTGTTCGTAAGAAATTTATTTACAATACTTCTCTTTCATTTTCTATTTTTCTATTTGTTTTGGTAGTACGATATTGGTCATTTTGATTGTCATTTCAATCTTTTTGACCAACACTTTTTAATTTGTGCTTGGCATTTGACATAGTTCTTTGTAAATAACAAAGGTTGTAGAATTGTTATAAGACAAACTTAGTAGGAACTCGGATTCTTTGTCCCCTTCCTTTCTCAGTCCCTCCCAACAAAATCAAGATTTCACCACTATAAAGGATCGTTGACTCATAAAAGACACTAAAAGAACTACTTATACATAAAATAATATAAACTTTTATATAAAAATACTGAATATTTTGAAATTTGGCAGGGCAAGCCCCCACCAGCCCCTCGATCTGTCCCTGGTTGCCACGTCACCAAAATCAAGGTATAACGGAAAACCACGCAACACTTCCATGTAATAGAACCTGCCATCTCAACTGACAATTCTACAACCAAAAAGGTTTTCATTCTTCCTTTAATACTAGCAAGTCGTCCTTATAAAGCAGTCATGTTAATCTTCTTCATACATACCACCCAATTCTTCATAAGGTAAAACAATCTCACATGCAACAGAACGAAACCTAGAGGATAATATGACTAAATCCTGAAAAGAAAAGGGCTTTAAAAGCAAATTTATTGAATTAACAAATTACTCATTATCATACATTGCAAAATCGAGGTCGAAGAGAAAGAAAAGGGTTAATAGTATTAGTAAGCAAGAAGCATACACTAGTTTTAAATCACAAAAAGGAAAAAAAGAAAAGTTGATAAGAGTAGGAGAGAACAAGTGTTTTTGCTTTTTTTTTTTTTTTGGTTGAGAGCACTTGATTTGTGCCTCTACGAAAGATCAAGAAGGCAATAGTGACCTCCTGTTACTTTTCTTGCTTCTCAACTTGAGTGGACTCCATATCAAGCTTTTCCGTTGTATCGCAACAACTTTCGTATGCTTTGGCTTCCATGAACCTGCTTGTGTTGGAGGACTTCCCATGAACTTACTGCTACTTGCAACAGTTGGTGTCGCCTCCTCTGCAGCTATAGCTGCTGCTTCCTTTAGTTGTGGCAATGGAGAGTGTAACCTTGATGTACGCCATACCCTTTGTGGGTCCCAGACAAATGATTGCCGACCCACCACCCGGTCAGTCCTTAACCGTGCAGTGGAGCTTTTGAGCGGAGTTGCCACATTTGAGTTTGACTCGGGATGCAGGGTTGCAATAGAGGCCCGCCTTGCTTTAGCACGCCCCACCACCGCCTGACTTGTTGCAGGAGGAGGAGGTTTGACGGCAATGGAACCCCGTCTTGCTCTCAAGTTTGACTCGGGGTGGAGGGCTGCAATAGAGGCCCGAGTTGCTTTAACCCGACTCACCACCACCTGATTTGTTGCAGGACGAGGTCTGATGGCAATGGAACCCCCCTGTCTTGCTTTCAAGAGTGACGGCATCGTTTTGGACATGTTTTCTTTGTCATCATCTGTTGATACAATGAGCCTAGAAGTGGAAGTCCTGGTCTTGTGAGGGACAGGAGATTGGGGAGGCATGAAATTAGTGATTCTTCGGAGAGGCATCCTCATTTTTGGAGGACCTAATGGTGGTTTTTTCTCTGATACGGTCTTGTGTGCTTGGTTTAGAGCTGACAAAGCTGGAGACTGGACAGAAACAACAGCCAGAACTCTAGTTTCCTGTTTCAGTCTGGTTTTCTTTTCCTCTGCTAATCGGTTCTCAAGATCTCGAACCTGTTGAAATAGTTCAAGAAGAACAGAATAACTTTAGATATCTTCCAAATGCTATGGCACGTTATTTGAGCTACCCATTTGACTCGCTGACTAGGGAATTGAACATTTGGAAAGTCTCTCTTCTTGCCAAGCCAAAAAAATAATAAAAAAAATAAAACATCCATTTCCTTTGTTGAAGCATTCATCTAGAAATTGCTTTAGAACACAACACTCATTACCTTCTCTTGAAGATTTCTGCAGACATGTTCTCTTGCAACGAGACGTAATTGCAAGGACTGAAAACTATCCTGCAATTTCTTCATTTCCTTCTCATCATGCTTAGCTTTTTCCACCTGTATTTAAATTATAATCATAAGCTGCGGCAACTGTTGAACTCAAAAGAAATAGTTATTGGGAGAGAAGTTATCTTTCTGCATACCAGTTGCTTATATTTGAAAAGTTCAGTCAAGTCTGCCTGTTTGCGAGCAGGCCCATGCTCAATTCCTCTAACACGGCTAGCAAAATTTAGTGAGCAAAGGGTTTCTCCCAAATCTGTAGGATTTGGGCTGATCTGGACGAACATCAGGGTCTTGCAGTCTCCTCCTGCATTTCAAATTCCAGTACGTTTTTACTTGCTGCAAAAGACAGTATATAGAAATGATTGGTTTCCACTGTGGAAATGTGTTCTAGATTGTGACCCTATGCAGTTAACTCGTTGGTTTTAGCAATTATTAACAAGTGTGGATTGCAAGTGATTGTAGGTATTCGAAGGTTTATCCCTCATAGGTGGGTCCCAAGGGACTGGAGATGTTCCTCCGTTAACAAAAAGAAAAAAGTTATTAGCAATTGAGCACATTCATCGTGACAACTACACTCTCTGGAACAACAGTCGCATTGCAGATGTAAAATCATTACATCATTGACAGAGGAACCAAAGCACCGAATGTCCATCCTCAAGAAGTGAAATACTTGAAACACCCATGAATCTCACCTAGAGAGCTCTGCAGCATATGAGTGAGCTTGGAATTCCTGGTTTAAACCGAAGTACATAAATAATAAGATGAATGCAAAAGACATAAATTCATGAGAGAGAGAGAGAGAGAGAGAGAGAGAGAGAGAGAGAGAGAGATGCCTGTATGGAATGTGGGCCGTCTTAGATGCAAGGGCAGAGATAACATCCCCAAGTGCTGAGAGGGATTTATTGATAAACTGAGATTCCTTCAACCTTTCACCTTCGACTTCAATCCTCCCCACACGCTCACTTCCAGCCAAGTCCACTAGCCAAAGGTGGCTCCTTGTCTTCTGCCCATTTATTAAACTCTCTCCCTTAGCAGTCACTCGCAACAAGCTATAAGTAAGAAGAGGTTTTGGTCACTAATTAAAGTTCAAAATATAGCTTGGCGACCTTATGATATCAACCAAATAGTTCGAGTATTCAGCCTGAATAAGGAACTGAGGGAACCAAATACTTAAATATAGTTTAGTGTAGAATAAGACCAAGTACTCATGTCAGGCTATGATTTTAGTCTATTACAATTTAAATTTATAATAAGCTGTGTATAGATAAAAAATTAGATGATTAGATCCAGATAACAAAAAGAATTCATGAGTACCAGTGAGAACGGCTGCTAAGCTCATTTGCATTAGTAGACCCAACAGATCTGGCTCGACTTCCAGACTTTAGCAGCTCCCATACTTCTTCTGTACCATAAACACGCGCTTCAACAAGTCCTGGGACTTCCTGGGTTCCATCAGCTGCTTGCTTTATCTCCAACCTTCATTCCCACAGATTAACAAAAAATACTCAATCTCTTCATGATATAAATTTAGTTTTAGCCTGATAAACAACCAGAATGAATGTGAACTGAAGATGAAATTAACAAATTTTAACAAATTATTCTTTTCTTTTTTCTTTTTTTATAAGAATTGTAACCAATTTTAACACTTTTTTCTTAAAATTATATATATATAAAGCAGCAGTACAAGTCTGTCCTGAGTAAGAAATGAATACATATGTTTCGGTGTATGAAAGAGGGAGGGAAAGGGAAGAAAACATGGAAAGAAAGGTGAAAAATACTACATAGAAGGATTGAACTCTGATATGCCTGTATAGAACATGATGAAAGTGTGGGCAGAGCTGCTGATTTCTGTTAGAAAAGGAGAGAGAAAGAAAGAATACGGAAAAACGTGTTCCCTCATTGTGAGACGTACACACATATTTATTAAGTAATGAGAGCATACAGTAGATACTGTGGGCATTCCCACAAGATAATATTAATACTTAATATATTAATACTAAATATACTTAACACCCCCTCACAAGTTGGAGCATATATATCAATAATGCCAAACTTGTTACAAATGTAGTGAACCCGGGGCCCGGGCAACGCCTTAGTAAACACGTCAGCCAACTATTCTCCAGATCGAACAAAGCCAAAATCAATAGTGCCATTCTTATACTCTTTGCGGATGAAATGACAGTCGATTTCGATGTGCTTAGTCCGCTCATGAAACACTGGATTAGTAGTGATGTAGACAGCAGATTTATTGTCACACTATAACTTGGTAGGACCCATAGGCGGTTCATCTAATTCAACGAGAAGCTGTCAAACCCACATGATTTCAGATGTTGCCAACGCCATAGACCTGTATTCTGCCTCAGTACTGGACCTCGACACCACATCTTGCTTTTTGCTTTTTCACGATACCAGGTTCCCACCAACAAAGACAGAGAATCCTGATGTGGATCTCCTATTAATCGGGCATCCTGCCCAGTTTGCATCAGAATAGCCCTCGGTATGGAAATGACCCCGATCACAGAGCTGTAGACCCTTTCCTGGGTTAGAATGGAGGTACCGGAGGACACGAACTACTGCATTCCAATGAGGAACACGGGGATCAGACATAAACTGACTCACAATGCTGACAGGATAGGCAATATTTGGTCTGGTCATGGTGGTCAAATAATTAAGTTTCCCCATCATTCGGCGATACCTGTCAGGGTGAGGAAACATAGCACCATCACCGGGAAGAAGCTTCACACTCGGATTCATTGGGGACTCCACACCTTTGGCATTCAGCAAGCCAGCATCGCGCAAAATATCAATCACATATTTTCTCTGAGAAATAAAAATTCCATGCTTACTTCGGGTCACCTCGACCCCCATAAAATACTGCAAGTGCCCAAGATCTTTAGTCTGAAATTGTGTCTGCAGAAAGGCCTTCAAGCTACTATTCCCAACACGGTCATCGCCAGTGATAATAATATCATCAACATATACAACAAGAAGAATATAGTCTGAATCAGTTCGACGAAAGAACACGGTATGATCTTTGCCTGACTGCCGCAGACCAAACTGTTACACCGCCGTGCTAAACCGCCCAAACTAGGCCCGAGGAGATTGCTTTAAGCCATATAGAGAATGATGAAGGCGACACACCATATCAGACCCCCCCCCCTGAGCAACAAAACCGGGAGGTTGTTCCATATAGACTTCCTCCTGAAGATTTCCATGGAGAAAGGCATTCTTGACATCCAACTGATAAAGCGGCCAATTCCGAGTTGCAGCGAGAGAAAGAAAAAGGCGAATGGAAGTCATCTTGGAAACATGAGAGAACGTCTCAAAGTAGTCAACACTATAAGTTTGGGCATAGCCTTTTGCAACAAGGCGGGCTTTCAGGCGAGCCAAAGAACCATCAGGATTCACCTTCACAGTGTAAACCCATTTGCAGCCAACCGCTTGCTTCCCGGCAGGAAGAGAAACAAGATCCCAGGTGCCATTATGATCTAGGACAGACATTTCTTCTAACATAGCAGAACGCCAACCAGCATGGGAGAGAGCCTCTGAAACGCTACTAGGAACAGCAGTAGTATCAACTATAGAAATAAAAGCACGTAAAGAAGCGGACAAGCCCTTATAGGAATCAACTTACCGGGGGTGATCCCGACAAAGACGATAAGGGCAACAGGCAGCAATAAATGGCTCACTTACCGGCGGATCAACCGACGAGAGAACTGACTCAGCAAAAGGCAGATCACGGAGGGCGAAGCTGCAAGAGGTGACACTGGAAGCGGCTCAGAAGGTGTGGCAGGAGTATCAGTTATAATCCGAGAGACCAAGAAATCAGCAGACAAAGGAGGTGACTCACGACCCAGAGGTGGAACAGGAGGAGAAGGAGAATAGAAAGGGGTTGACTCCAGAAAGGTAACATCCCGAGAGACAACAAACTGACGAAGTGCAAGACAGTAACACCGATACCCCTTCTGGTGTTAAGGGTAGCCAAGAAACACACATTTGAGGGCACGGGCATCAAGTTTAGTAACCTGTGGCCTGGTGTCATGCACATAGCATACACAACCAAAGATTTTAAGAGGCAAGGAGTGCCCAGGCTGTGTTAATGTATATTTAGTATTAAGGTGTTGAGTATTAGTAATATAACCTGTGGGAATGCCCACAGTATCTATTGTAGACTCTCATTTGCTTAATAAATACGTGTGTATGTCTCACAATGAGATACACGTTTTTCCGTATTCTTTCTTTATTTTCTAACATGGTATCAGAGCCATGGAACCCTAGCTACCAAACTCTAACCTTCAATCTCTCCAGCCGCCAGCCACAAACCCTAGTTTCTGTGTCGCAACCCTCGCCAGACCTCCGCCGACCCTCCGACCAGTAACCCAGCCACCGCCAGCCACAAACCCTAACCTTCGCGTCATGACCAGCCACTAACCCTAACCTTCGCGTCGCGAACAACCACAAACCCTAGCCGCCAGCTGCCGCCAGCCACCGCCGACCCTTCTAGGCCCCTTGCCGACCCTCGTCGGACCTCCACCGACCTTCGTCGACCACCGTCGGCCCTTCGCCGACCACCGCTGACCTCCGTCAGGCCTCCCTCAACCACAGCAAAGCCCTCGCGACCTACCACAATCGCCAAAAAAGCCTTCAAACCTCCTCGCAGACCACCGCCAGCCTCCACACCCTCTCACCGACCACTCGCCGAACCTCGCCGAACCTCCGGCAATCCCTTCTAGAGGTTTTTTCTCTCTCTTTCCCTCACTGCATCTGTCTAGACTGTACGATGGGCTGTGGTATGCTGGTTTGATGATGCAGTGAGGGTTCCGCACAGTTTTCGGTCATTCTCCTGTGTAGATGTAACTTGTGCTCCGTGGTATTTTTTATTTTTGGTCTCCTTGTTGGTAGACAAGGATGTCAGAGGCTTCGGTAACCCGCGAACCTCAGGTTGAAGCTGGCCGGTAGCGTACCACAGAGGTTGTCTCATCATCCACACGGTTAGTTGATCGGCGACTCGATGGCGCCAATGGATATGCTCTATGGAAGAAGAGCATCCTTAAGTCTCTTCAAGGAATGGAACTCGATTCCCACTTATTTGATGATCCTGCATCTCAGACCTCTGCAACCTTTCGGACCTGGACCCGGAACAATGCCCGAATATTCAGTCAGCTACTCAATTCAATGGAACCTTCCGTTCAGGCCTTAGTGGCTAACACTGATACCGTACGAGAGATCTGGTCCTCATTGGAGTCAATTTATTCATCCACCAATGACCTTTCCCGTTTATATGATATTATGATGAAAGGCTTCTTTCAGTCTCAGTAATCCGGGAAGCCGCTTCAGGATCATTTTATGCAATTCAAGGTTTTGGCAGACGAGTTTGATCGACTCCTTCCATTCACGAATCAGTTGTCCCAGTTTCAGCAGCAGAGACAACAACTACTAGTGGTGTGCTTCTTGGCCAGTTTGGATTCCGAGTTTGACTCGGCGCGTTCTCAGATCCTTGCCGGGGCAGATATTCCTACTCTTTTTGAGACGTTCCAACGCCTAAGTCGAGCCTCTCGTTGGGATGACTCTCGAGACCCTACTGCATCCCCTATTGAGGCATCTGACCAATCTGCTCTAGTAGGTATTCATGGCAATCGCAGCAGTCGAGGCCGCGGTCGTGATAGTGGTAGTGGTAGGTCTGGTCGTGGAAGGGGTCGTGATGGTGGTCGCGAGACCCCGTTGCGAGATTAGAGGGCACATTCGTAGTGAGTGCTACAAACTTCATGAAAAGCCCCCACTGGTGGCTAATGCCACATCCGATTTCAGCCAGCCAAACTATATCCAGCCGAGTCCTCAGGGAGCATCCAGCTCAGCCAGATAAATTGTGGAGATGACTGCAGCAGAGTACGATCAGTACATGTATGGATAGACTGGACAGAATGCGAGTTCGTCAGAGGTACTGGCAGCCACATTTGCAGGTAATCCTACTGCATGTGTGGGCTACCCCCACACTTGGGTTATAGATTCTGGCGCTTCTGCTCACATGGCTGGATCATCAGGTATTCTCTCTGATTACAAGC
>JAOTRH010000020.1:7155034-7187718 GCA_034768845.1 Heliamphora exappendiculata | reverse complement strand
ACAGATAAAACCTCAGATTTATTTTTCATTAAATATAGAAATGTGGCACGAGAATAATCATCTACAAAGCTCACAAAGTAGCGAAAACCAAATAATGTGGTGCCAGACTAGGTCCCCAGACATCAGAATGGACTAATTGAAATGGAGCAGAAGCTCGTTTATTGACTCGAGACTGAAAATGCACATATAGGTGCTTGGCAATATGACATGACTCGCACTCAATAGCAGACACAGACTTTAAACTAGGTTATATGATTTTAAGACTCGACAAACTAGGGTTCCCAAGACGACAATGAATATCAAGGGCAGAAGATGACAAGGCAGAATACGCCTGAACATGAGCAGCATCAAGCAGGTACAACCCCCAGAGACCCGTCCTTTACTGATAATCCTCTTGTCGTAAGATCCTGAAAAATACATAAGTCAGGAAAAAAGGTTACAGAGCAGTTCAAATCAGCAGTAATCTGACTAATGGATAATAGATTAAAGGGATTCGCAGGAGTATGCAAGACATTGTATAAAGAGATAGCAGGAGTTGGTGCCGCAACACCACAACCCTTAACAACTAAGGAGGATCCACTAGCCACCAAAACATTAGCATGACCAGGAGTCAACTTATAATCTGATAGAATACATGATGATCCAGCCATGTGAGCAGAAGCGCCAGAATCAATAACCCAGGTGTGAGGGGTAGCCAAACATGCAGTAGGATTACCTGCAAAGGTGGTCGCTGGTACCTCAAAAGAGCTCGTACTCTGTCCAATCTGACCATACATATATTGATCTCTGCAGCAGTCATCTCAACAACATGTCTAGTCGAGGTGGGTGCCCCCTGTGGATTGGGCAGGATATAGTCCTGCTGACTGAAATCAGATGTGGCATTAGCCACCAGTGGGGGGTTTCCCATGAAGCTTGTAACATTCACTGCGAATGTCCCTGAATCCTGCAATAGTGGCATGTACAGGTCTCACGACTACCATCACGACCTCCTCTACGACCAAACTTGTTACCACTACCACGACTGCGGCCTCGACCACTGCGGCTACCATAGACGCCCACTATAGCAGCCTGATCAAAGATCTCAACAGGAGATGTACCAGAACCACGAGACTCATCCCGACGGGACGCCCCACTCACACGTCGAAAGGTCTCAAAGAGAGTGGGAATGTCTGCTCCAGCAAGGATTTGAGAACATGCTGAGTCGAACTTGGAGTCCAAACTGGCCAAAAAACACACCACCAAAAGGTGCTGCCTCTGCTACTGAAACTGAGACAGCTGATTCGTGAATGGAAGAAGACGATCAAACTCGTCAGCCAAAATTTTAAATTGCATAAAGTGATCCTGAAGAGGCTTCCCGGACTGCTGGGACTAAAAGAAGCCTTTCATGACATCATATGGGCGGGAGAGATCATTAGTGGAGGAATAGATTAATTCCAATGAGGACCAGATCTCTCGCACAGTGTATTGCATAAAGTGATCCTGAAGAGGCTTCCCGGACTGCTGGGACTAAAAGAAGCCTTTCATGACATCATATGGGCGGGAGAGATCATTAGTGGAGGAATAGATTAATTCTAATGAGGACCAGATCTCTCGCACAGTGTATTAGCCACCAAAGCCTGAACGGAAGGATCCATCGAGTTGAGCAACTGACTGAATATCCGGGCATCATCCCGGGTCCAAGTACGGAAGGTCGCTGAAGTCTGTACTGGAGGGTCATCAAACAAATGGAAATCGAGATCCATGCCTTGAAGCGACTTAATAACACTTTTCTTCCATAACGCATAGCCATGGGCACCATCAAGTTTCCGGTCAACCAACCGCGTGGATAAGGAGAACACCTTTGTGGTACGCTGTCGTCCAGCTTCAACCTGAGATTTGTGGGTTAAGGAATCCTCTGACATCCTTGTTCATCAACAAGGGAACCAAAAATACCACGAACTATACGTCTCAATCCACACGAAGGTACGAGAAGGCACCACACCAGACCCTCACAACATCAGGGAACCAGCAAACATCACTGTGAGGGAAAAAAAGTCTGGTCGCACTGGTGAGAGATCTGTCGGAGGGCTAGGAGTGAGCGGCAAGGCTCAGAAGGAGCTTATAGAGGTCGGCAAGGGCCTGGAGTGGGTCGCTCGTGGTCGCCGACGCCCCTAGGATGGTTGATGGTGGTCAACGTCACCCCTGGAGGGACTGACAAGGGTCGGCAACCTCCCTGGTCGCGCCGACCGTGGACGACGGCACCCCTGGAGGGGCTAAGGAAGATCGGCGAAGCCTCTGAAAGGACCGACGAGGTTCAGCGAAGCTGGTTAGAGACCCGTCGAAGGTCGGCGCAACTTTTGGAGTTGCCGACGAGGGTCGATGGTGGTCGGCGCAGGCTCCTGGAGAGCCGACAGTGGTCGGTGAGGCCTTCGGGGTTGCCGACGGTGGTCGGCGAGGTGGTCTGACAGTCGGGTTCTTATGGTTGACGGCTAGGGTTATGGTTTTGCTACTGTAGGCTGTTAGGGTTTCGTGGTGGTTAGGTTTCATGGCTTTGATACCATGTTAGAAAAGGAGAGAGAAAGAAAGAATACAGAAAAGTGTGTTCTCTCATTGTGAGACGTACACGTATATTTATTAAGTAATGAGAGCATACAGTAGATACTGTGAACATCCCCACAGTATAATATTAATATTTAATATATTAATACTAAATATACTTAACAATTTCGATGCACATAAATACCTTGTGAAAAAGCATCCTCTTAATGATCAATCTCAAATTAGTTAGTGCACAAATGTTCGAAGTGTTGGCAAGTTTTACTTACCCCAAAAACAAACGGAAGCAAACCCAAAGCACAATAATAAATAGTTTCCATGCACACAAAATAAAAACATCAATATTTATGTGATTTGGCACTAAATTGACTACATCCACGGGGGAGATAAAATTCAAAATAATGATTGATAGAAATATAACAATCAACCGAGATCTCGGCCAAAACTTGAGACTACAAACTGAGATCTCGCTCAAAGGGTTTCCATTGCAGCACCCCCCCTCTCTCGAGGCTACCTTCTCTGTATCCTCATTGACCACCCATCTCATAGCACAAACCAAGCCCTTTTGGGTTGGTGGCGACTCCGTGATTTTTTCTCAATGGGGTCATTTACAAATTTAAACATATTTTGTAGAATAATTACTTATGTACTAATTAATAATTATTTAACTATTGTTTATATATCATAAATTATTTTTTTCAATTAATAAGTAGATAGATTTTTAACATATTTATAATGCTGTTTTGAAAAAAATAAATGTAAATACATGAACTTCTCTAATTCCATTCAACAATATTTTATATTTTGAAAATGTTGAATAATTGCTTTCGATGGTCATTCTTATCCTTTTCTGGTTTCCTATTAAAAATACTTAATTAGAATGAAAAAGTTCAAAATCTAATTAGAATGAAAAGTTAAAAATCATCACTAATTTCTAAATGTATGATAATCTAACCTCAACAAAGTAGAAATGTGTTGATGCAAAATTGTTAGTGGACTGACAAATACTGAAGAAAAATCGGTAATGATTTGAAGCAAAATGGGCAATGTCTTTGGGCATTTGAATGCGTGCTATGCAAAATCGACAATAACTTTGATTGTGCTATAGTCAGAAAGGGACAAAAGCAAAGTGAGAGAGAAAAAGATGAATTTGCGAATAAGTGAAAGATTTAGATGGTTGTCAGAAGGGGTATTAAATGCACACACTTTTTCACTTTAAAACCTACTAGTATGTATATTTATGTATTATAAGTGTTTCGTTTATCTGATTGGTATATTTATAAAAAGTGTGCGCATTTAGAGCTCTTTTATGAGGGGTGAACTAGTGAGATGGGTTTGTAAAAAAATTATAGAGTGCTTCTATTTATTACGGGGTCAATTGTAGATAAGAAAAGAAAAAAAAAATACTATATAAGAAAATCAATTATTTTGTTAATGGGGTTAATTGATCCCATTACTATGCATGTGGAGTGACCCCTGTTTTGGGCTATTTACATGGGAGTTGAACTGCCAAATTGCTCAGAGAGAAGACCCATACATACGAGTAACCAATACCAATTTGCCCACTTCACGGTCAAACCTCCACTTTTTACTACATCTCATATCGCCAACAAGGCTTTTCAGCTATTCCAATTGTTGGCCTAGTCAAACTGCCTTCTTTGCTCAAAAGGCGTGCAATAAATGGCCATCCAAATGCCAAGTTTGTGGCCCCTACCTACATACATACAAGACATCGCCTTTTTTTCCTTATTACCACCAATTTTCTTTGCCCACTAGGTTGCCCTTGCAAAGCTCACTTTACAAATTGATGTGGCTTCTCCTCTCTCTCCTTATGGCACAATCTAACTAATTCATAAGAAAAAGATACTCTTTTATTCCTAAGCATGTGCTTTGCCTCGTCATCCTATTTGCCTAGAAACTTCATTGTGAACAATCAATGGTTGCACGTGTTTTGGGTTAGAACTCTCCACACCTTTTGAACTGCACTTGCGTCTTTTTCCACAACTCCCGATTACCTTGCTCACCATACAACTAGAAAATGTAAAATACTTGAAATGCAAAAATGTAAGAGAAATTCAGATGCTATAATCGCTTTGTACTTTTTTTTCTTTTCATTTTTAACAACTCCACGCGTCACAACATTCCTCATTAAGACTGTGTAAGTTATTAAGTTATTAATGATCGTTCCCCGTTTCTTGTTTTCCTTGTTGATGGGATCAAATTTATCACTATGCACCTTGATCACATGAAACACACTTGATTACCCTTGAATACTTTAAGAAATTCTAATGCCATTAGTGAATCCACAATATCCTAAACCTTAGCAACACCATCGTCACCAACCATTGATTTTTTACTTGTACTACCCTCAACCACGGCACAAAGCAGCACCTATAGCCTAACGTATAAATGTGCAAACTCCGTGTAATATCAGCGGCTCGCGATGCCCACTTCTGCCATCAACCAAATTTGTTATTTTTTTTTCTATTCTTTTGCGCATGTGCTCCTTGTGCTATGGTTGCACTTATGCCAACTATACCCTGGATTGACAACTTTAAGCATTACAACACTATCCGTGAACGAGATCCACCCTTTTGATCCTTAACCCACCCATCCCAAAAACAAATGAAAGCAAACTCAAAGCACAATAATAAATAGATACCACACACACACATAAGAGAAACACTAATATTTATGTGGTTCTGCACCAAGTTGCCTACGTTCACAGGCAAAGAGAATCCACCACGATAATAGGGATATTACAACTGTTAGAATAAAAAACTCAAAACTTGACAATGCTGCCCCTCTTACTCAAGGATTTTTTTGGTGTCCCTAAACCTCAAGCCCCATAACTTACATGTCACTAATATTTTCACCTTCTCACAATGATTTTCATAGCAGCACCTCCTTCTTAGGCTAGCCTCTCTATTTCGTTACTGTTATCCCATCTCACTACCCAAAACCAAACGCTTTTAGGTTATTTATAAGCCGAGTTAACCAGAGAGGAAACCAATCCACATGGATAACCAACTTGCTAACTTCACAGTCAAGCTTCCATTTATTTACCACATCTCAAATTGCTGGCATGCCTTCTTGGCCATTCCGGCCATTCCAATTGTTAGTTTGTCCAAAATTGCCTTCTTGACTCAAAGTAAGAGTGTGCAATTAATGACCATTGCAAATACCAAGTTTGTGGCCTGCGCATAGGGACGCACAATCCATCACCTTTCCTTATTGCCACCCATGTTGCACAAGATGAGCTGCAGAGAGGCAGGGGGGATTGGACAGTTTGTTGGAAGGATGAAAAGTTGGACTGACCAAGAAGGGTAAGGCTTAATCTGAGAACCGTGAAACTAAGTTCAAGGAGAAATTGGAAATTATCTTGATCTTCGCAAGCACTAGTGTTAGGTTATCCATTAGTAATATCTAAAATTTTCTTATGCACAGGTAAATAGAGATACAAACGAATACACTTGCCTGAAAGCTAGACATGAGCTCGTGTTCAAAGTGCATCTAAATCTGAAGTAAACATATTTTTTCGGCTAGAGTAATTTTCTTTGAAATTTAAACATCATAGACTAAAAGTACATTTGTTTATTTTTCTCTTTCAAACTCACTAGTTGAGAGATCTTACAATAGTGCTTGCAGATTTTGTCGATCTTTAATTTTCTATGGAATACTTAATACATTAAGCAATACAACAAATCAATTTTTCTTGTTCCTTTTTTCTTGCCTCTAGTAAAAATAAAAAGTATTCATTAACCATATAGCAGACATATAACTAGTCAAGACTGGAGCCGATGAGAACTTACTTTTTGGCGGGCTGGTTGGAGTCCTCTATTAGGAGGTCCCTTATCTTCTCATTGTAAACCTCCAACATGCTCACAAACAGTTCATACCTCATGACAATGCTCCTTTCATTGGAAATCCTGAACAACTCCTCCAAGGTTCGGTAGTTCACTCCCCTATTTTCGGGGGTTCCTTCCATAGTAAATGTTTTTCCAGTTCCAGTTTGTCCATAAGCAAATATACAGACATTATATCCATCCAACACTGAGGTCACTATAGGCGAAGCTTGAACAAAAACAGCCTCTGCGTATTCGACGGAGGGTTAAAAACTTAAACAGCACAATATTCATTAGATAAATTCATAACAGAAAAAAGATAAAATATACCATTAATTGTGAATTCTCAAGCTACCTTGGTTGTCCTCAGGCCTGAAGACATGATCAAACTTGTATTGCTTTTTAGAAGAATCAGAACAAATGATCTGTAGCTCATTTTCCTGAGATGATTCAAAATCAACTATAGAAGAAGATCCATTTGCAATTTCATCTTGGTTCAATGGTCTACATCTGCAGAAGACCCTGATATTCCCTTTAAGTTCAATCACTTGATTATAAAGCCGCTTCCGTTCAGAACATTCTTCAAGGTACTTTTTCTTCATAGCTTCACACTCTTCACGATACATCTTTTCCAAATGTTCATGTTCAGTACCTAATACCAAATAACGCTAAAAAAATTAAAGCCTATATATAAAGAGAAGGCGAAGAACAAGAGATAAAACTCAATTATTGGCAAAAGGAACATACTGAGGTCCTGAAGAGCATTGAAAACTTCAGAGCCAGGAAAAGAATCTGCATTGATGCTTTTTACTTCGGAATGCAAAACTGCATGCTCCTTCTTCAAGCTCTGGAAAATATGTAAAATTAGATATTACTTACAACAACAAGCAATACAGCCAATTCATCATTAAGATGCTGTTTAAGGGTACAACTTACAAAAACTTACATGGACTTTGTGGCTCAATTCATCAATTTTGTGAAGAATTGGAACGGTCTTCTCTTCAACAGAAGACGTTTCTTGGTTTTTATCTGAAACATCACTCTCATCCATTGGAACAGCATTTCCTCCATTTTGTTCTGAAATAATACCAAGATTTTTAGATCAGTTCACACATCACAAAAGACAAAGAAAGCTACGTAATGTCCCCACTTGGTTGATGATAAATTGTTGGAAAACTAATAAATTCTAAGCTCCCCATTTTCATAGTTTTCTTTAGTTTTTCTAAACGAATACAACCGAGTTCAACTCAGCATTTGACTAACACAAATCGAAACATCATAACATGCGTAATTTTGTTTTAATTTCCTATCAGGTTCACTCTTAGTCGAAAGCAAGAAACATTAATTCACCATTTTCTTGAACTTCAAATACATAAAAAAAAACTGTCACGAATTGCAGTTTCTAGGGTTTGATAAGAATCTAGGTCAATAAACTTGGAGTCGGCAACTGAAAGGGAGTGAAGTAACACAAAAACCTGCTTCACAAGTCCAAGAAGTCCTGGCGCTGTGACCGGAGACATTGTGATCGCAATTGTGCGAGAGGATTTCTATCGTTTGATCTGAAAGAAACAACAAATTTGCGTCAAATTGGCTCCACTATACGGATATAAAGAGCCATCTAAATAAAGAATATAATCGTCATCATAAACATATACAAGTGTAGAAGATATATGATAATGAGAGAGAGATTGTGTACCATCCATGATTTTCTCTTTGTTTGACTCTGAACAGAAGATCCTCAGAGGTAGAACGTCAAATTTAGAGAGAGAACGAACAGATCGCGTTACCAATAAAGATGACGATGAACTTCGAAGCTAGAATGTGAAATGTAGAGAGAGAGAGAAGAGACTGATCTTTGATCCTTCGTAAGTCGGAATAGGGTTTTGGCTCGATGTCAAGGTTTTTTTGAATTTCAATCAATCTGAACCGTCCGATGGATTGAACTTATTCTAACGGCTATAATTTTGATTCGTCGGAGCGCTGGATGACGGTTTTACGGAACTTATAATCGGGCTGAAAATAAACATAGGCCATTGCGTAATTTTACTTATTTATTTATTAATTTATAAGTTAAAAAATAAATTACGTTATTTAGGTAATTAAATAAGTTAAAAATAAATAAATAAATAAATAAATTCGTTTATGTAGTTAAATAAGTAAATAAGCTGATTCCTAAATTAAATAAGTTAAAAATAAATAAATAAATAAATAAACTCGTTTATGTAGCTAAATAAGTAAATAAGCTGATTTATAAATAAATAAGTAAATAAACAAATAAGTTCGTTTGAGTAGTTTACTTATAAGCAAATAAACAAATAAGTCAAAAACCATCTAAATGATGCGACTTAAATAAAATTTAACTTGTTTGTTAATAAGTAAATAAGTTAATAAATAAATAAATAAGATCCATCCAAACAAAGTCATATAAAAAATAATTTTTGTTACCTATTTGGTTTGCAGAAAATAGTAAATTAAAAATTTTCAGTATATAATATTGTATTTTTTACACAATTTATTTTGTAAAAAAACTTTATTTACAGAAAAATTATAATGTGGCTCACTTTTCACCGAAAATTAAACAATCGGGTAAAGAATTAAAATTTTGTCCCTTAAAATTCAGTCGGCAATATACCTATTTGGAATAATTATTTATTGTACTTATTTTACTTTACTTATTTTTATTTTTAATAAATTTATTATTATTATTTATCAAACATATTATGTTTTTTAACTCATTTCAGTGAGATGAGTTAAAAAATATATATTTTTAATTTAAATATAAATTTTTTAAAAAAAAAATAAAAAAAAGTTAAAATAAATTAATAAGTTAAATTTTATGTTGTTTATTTTTATTTTTAATAATTTTTTTTTATTTTTATTACTTTTTTGGTTCGCCTCTTCGGGATAATTTAAAAAATAGAGAAATTTATTGAAAAAATAAAAAAAATTCAAAAACAATAAAAATAAGTAAAAATTTCAAAATTTAGCCCAAACAGGACTGAAATACGTTTCATATAAAACCATGGAAGAATTAATTAGCATTTTATGTGAAAGAAAATGATTGCTGCATTAATGATTTTCAAAATCTATATAATAGAACAAGAGTAAAAAATATCATTTTATGTGAAAGAAAATGATTGCTGCATTAATAATTTTCAAAATCTATATAATAGAACAAGAGTAAAAAATATCATTTTATGTGAAAAAAAATGATTGCTGCATTAATGATTTTCAAAATCTATATAATAGAACAAGAGTAAAAAATATCTCCTACATATTTTATATCAATGGTGAAAGTATTTTTAGACCCCCGTGAATTTCTAATTATTATATATTAGAGGATAGAGTTTTGGTCCATTTGTTATAAGATTTGCAATTTCTCAAACAGTATAATGATGTTCTTTGTTCTTTTATTATATGTTTGAATATAATATTTAATGGGGTTATTTGATAAAATTATTGTTAGTTATTTTTAAGTTTTTATTATTAATTTTAGGTATAAATTATAAATTTTTTTAGACATTTATAATTTTTATTATAAATATAATTATTTTTTTAAATTTTAATTATAAATTAAAATATTACTAAATACTTATAATTTATACTATAAGTTATAATTTATAATGGACTAATTTTAGCAATGAACTAAAGAAATTGATACAATTTTTTCCCAACAATAATGGACCCATTTTATCTTCTGTTTTGCTTGAAAATTTGTAACAGTGCGTGTGTCCCAACAGAGCAAATATTTAATATTTTTAAAACAAGTTTAGGTGGTGTTTTAATTTTATATTTATTGATGTGTTTAGTAGGATTTATCACTTTTTTATTATTATTTTATTTAATATATGAAGATAAATTATCTAATAATTTAAATAAAATATTACTCAAAGAGCATTGAATAATTATTTGTTCTAGCAAGCCTAGGGTTTTTAGTGCTCTTTTTAATTTAGTAATTTTAGTTAAAATTTTTATTTGTCTGTTTTTCTCGAGGGATTGAGTTTAAAAAGTATGTTTGTTTAAGTTAAAATTAATTTTTTATTTAAAATAAAAAATCACGAGAGTTATTTTTTTGTCTCTTTTCATTTTTTAATTATTTGGTTAAATTTTTATTTTTTAATTTCTTAATTTCTTATAAAAAATTTAAAAAAAAAATTATTTAGATTAATCTTAATAAAATAAAAAATATATAAAAAGATTGGACCAAACGCAAGTACCATTGAGGAATGCAAATTGGGATCCCCATAGTTAATCTATTTAGAGTTTGATTAACAATTAATTTAAAATTTAATTTTTTATTTTTTTGTTGAGAAATTGAATTAAATTAAATTTAAAAAAAATTATTTGATAAATTAATTTTTAAGCTATTCATTTTAAATTGTTGATTGATTAAATAAAAAATTATTTTTATTTTTTATTTAAATTTGGTAATGTTGTCTTTTTATATAATCAATCATAATAATTATATATAATCAATATTTATAATAAATAAGTTATTTAGCACTAGTGTTATTGTATTTTAAAATCTAAGTATTTTAAAATTAATTGCTTAATTTTATTTTTTTAAAACTTATTTAAGCAAAAGGCTAAAAAATATTTGATTGTCAATCAGAACCTTAACAATTAATTTTGAATATTTTGAATATTTTGCTGTCGTGGCGAACATTTAGCGGTCGGATTAGAGTCCTGCCTTTGTGGCGGTGGTCCGGCATCAACACCAAATAATTTCTCTCTACCTATCCCCTCCCTTCATCAGCACACATGCGCTTCTTCTCTCCCCGGCATTCGGAGTCGTCAATGGTGAGAGAGTCTTGATCAATATACAGGAACTTCCATGGCCTCTTCATCCCCAAACTTGGTCTGCTGCTACTGTCCCTCAATTCCCAAATTACCCTCCACAGTTCCCTTTTCCTGGTCTCCTTTTCCCTCCACTCCTTGTGGGTCCAATGGAATTTCGCACCACAGAACTGTATCTAACTCAAGAGCTTGGGCCAAGTTTGACAAGTTCCAAGATGAAGCTCCACAAGAAATTATTGAAGAAGCTTTCACGTCGTCGTCGTCGTCGTCATCATCATCATCATCATCATCACCTTCTCCTGAATCGGATCAACAAATAGTTCAAGGAGAAGAAAAGGAAGAAGATGACAGGTGGGTTTAAATTTATACACGCATATGTTCGAACATATTGTGAGCGTGCAGTTATATTTACTAGGGTTCGTGGCATGTAAGAGCAACCACAGTAGTCTCGCTAAAGAGAACGAATTAGCTATTATAACTAGGATGATTGAGAAATGGATGCTCCAGCAATCTCGCTTGAGACTCGCTAAACGCACTTTTGCTATAGTAATTAGCTATTGTTGTTGAGTTAGAGCATCCACATCAATGGCTAGCTAAATTAGTTAGCCAAAATGCCAAAAACTTAATTTAGCTAACCATGTTTAGTTTAACACTTGAGCAATACTAACTAAATTAGTTAACTTTGTTAAAATATAATTTTTTCAAACAATAATTTATTATAAATTTATTTTTATAAACTAACTTATAATTTAATAAATAATGATATTTAGCTATTTTTATTTAAAATAATAATATTTTTCAATACCATTATATTTTTCTCAACAATCATATTTTCCAATAGTCGTATCACATGAGAGGACTACCAAGCTTATGGACTTCATCCAACGCCATCATCTCATTAGAGACTGAGAAACTCATTCTCAACTCCAATTGGAATTCATCCATCACCAGCATCGAAGTGCTTAAAAAATGCAGCAAAACAGTTCTAAAAATGCAGAAGAAAATATAATGCAGAAGCAAAGCAACAGTTCTAAAGAAGAAGCAAAGCAAAGCAAAGCAACCAAGCATTATGAAGAAGCAAAGGAAACAAGCATTATAATGCAGCAAAGCAACAATTCTGATTCAGATAAATCTCATTAGTGATCAAACCCAACTAACTCCACTTCCCACTAAGCATTATAATTGAAACGCATTCCAAGAAAATAACTCAACTAACTCCACTTCCCACTCCAAAAAACACAAATTCATAAGCACGAAAATTCATACTCAAAAATCAAAATGAAGTAGCTGGACCAAAAACTATTGTAGATTGGTATTACTATCTACATATAATCTACCATTATTTCTAGTAAACCCTTCTTCTTTTGTCAAGAATTTCCATTTGTCTGCAATTATAGAATTCTTATTGCACTGTTGGCAAGCTACTCAGATCTATCATTATAATTTTCTCATCCTCTTTAAATTGTTCTATCTCAAGAATTTCCCTTTTAATATAAAATTTCTCTTGTTCTTGAGCATAAATTTTGTCAAGGATCTCAATTTTCTTCTCAATCAATTTCTTTTTTCCTTCCTTTATCTCTTCTAGCACCCCCTTAAGAATAGTCGAGTTTGTATTTTCCATGGCCTTTCGGTTATTCAACCGCTCATTTTCAACTTTTCTACCTGCTGGCCGTTCCAAATCCATAAAAGTATGATGTGTGAAGTCGGCTTCTCCTAAATTTATTGAGTCTGGAGTAGAAGGAGAAGAGGTTATCCCTGTTGTACGCCTTTTTTATTGATGTTTCTTCTCAGACTCCAAGAACCATTTTAGTTGATTTTTCAATAAAATCTAATAGTGTTCAAATTGGAATGTGCCTTTCTTTAATTCTTTGTACATAGTTTTGGCCATAGGAATCTGAAAAATAATAAAATATATAATGTTTAACACCTCCCAAAAATTTCATAACTGCATTAATCTAAATTCTAATATAATAAGTACTTTGTCTTCCTCGTTTACGTCACTTTGATGCAATGATTCAACTTTGGCATAGCAACTGCAAAACTTATTCATGGCAAGTTGAATAGTTTTCCACCGATTCATTAAAGAATTCTCATTACGGTTAGACTCAAAGCTTTTGTGTGCATAAAAGAACCCCCTTACTCTTTGTCAAAAAGTAGTTTTTTTTTATCATTACCTTGAATTGCATCTGTGCTAGTATTTAAACAAGCCGATACAAGGAGTTTGTCCTCTTCTATGGTGAAATTGTCACTGCGTTGTTGTTTCTTAGTATTGGATCCTATTTCAGTAGTCAATTGCATTTGTTGGGTAGAGTCTTTAGTACTTATATTAAAACATTGAGATTCCATCATCACATTTTTGTCATTAGAATCTGATTGTAACAAACTGGTAAAGAATCCATGGTCCATCCCTAAAACAAATTCCATATTTAATATATAAGAATGACATGTCTTGAATATTGTAATGAAATGAATAACTTCTTATTGTTTTTAATTATGAATGAAATTATGGATCAATATCAACCAAACAATACCTATTGTAAATCGAATTCACAGTGAAAGACGGAGTGTAAATCGAATTCACAATGAAATTATGGATCAATATCAAAGCCTCCACTGTAAATCGAATTTCATTGTAAATTGAATTCACAATGAAATTGTGGTTGCTCTTACTATTCCCTCGTCAATAATTTGGCGGGCTTTCTTTCCTGCGATTCATCCCCTGCATCTCTCTCACCCCAACCAGTGCATCGTTTATCCTCTGCATTTTCATCATCTGCGTCTTCATCGATCCTTTGCATCTTTCACTCATCATCCCAATCGAACACGTATGAAACCCATCTGCGTCTTCATCCTCTACGTGTGTTGTGAATTCGATTTACAGTTGAAGGTTTGATTGATATGTGAATCGTTTGTAAGGGTTTGTTTCGATTTACGGTGGAGGGTTTGTGAATTCAATTTAGTTTCTTTCACTCATCATCCAAATTAGTTTTTATTTATGTGTGTGTGCGTGTGTGTGTGTGTGTGTGTTGTGTTGTGAATTTGATGTACAATGGAGGGTTTGATTGATCTGTGAATCGTTTGTGAGGGTTTGTTTCGATTTACAGTGGAGGGTTTGTGAATTCGATTTAGTGTCTCACTCATCAACAATAGGTATTGATCCATCACTGTAATTCAATTTACACTCCCTCTTTCACATTCGATTCACAGTGGAGGGTTTGTGAACTATATTAAATTGGTATTGTTTGGTTGATAGTGATCCATAATTTCATTGTGAATTCAATTTACACTCTGTCTTACATTCCGTCTTTCACTGTGAATTCGATTTTCAATAGGTATTGTTTGGTTGATATTGATCCATAATTTCATTCATAATTAAAAATAATAAGAAGTTATTCATTTCATTACAAATTTCAAGATATGTCATTCTTATCTATTAAATATGCAATTTGTTTTAGGGATGGATCATGGATTCTTTACCAGTTTGTTATAATCAGATTCTAATGACAAAAAAATGATGATGGAATCTTAATGTTTTAATCTAAATACTGAAAACTCTACCCAACAAATGCAATTGACTACCGAAATAGGATCCAATACTAAGAAACAACAACGCGGTGGCAATTTCACTATAGAAGAGGACAAACTCCTTGTATCGACTTGTTTAAGTACTAGTATTGATGCAATTCAAGGTAATGAAAAAAAAAAGCTACTTTTTGGCAAAGAGTAAGGGATTCTTTTATGCACATAAGAACTTTGAGTCTAACCGTAATGAGAATTCTTTAATAAATCGGTGGTCAACTATTCAACTTGCCATGAATAAGTTTTGCAGTTGCTATGCCAAAGTTGAATCATTGCATCAAAGTGATGTAAATGAGGAAGACAAAGTACTTATTATATTAGAATTTAGATTAATGCAGTTATGAAATTTTTGGGATGTATTAAACATTATGTATTTTATTATTTTTTAGATTTTTATGGCCAAAACTATGTACAAAGAATTGAAGAAAGGCACATTCTAATTTGAACACTGATGGATTTTATTGAAAAATCAACCAAAATGGTTCTTGGAGTCTGAGAAGAAACATCAATAAAAAATGCGTACAACAGGGATAACCTCTTCTCCTTACACTCCAGACTCAATAAATTTAGGAGAAGACGACTTCACACATCATACTTTTGTGGACTTGGAATGGCCAGCAGGTAGAAAAGCTGAAAATGAGCGGTTGAATAACCGAAAGACCATGAAAATACAAACTCAACTATTCTTAAGGGGGTGCTAGAAGAGATAAAGGAAGGGAAAAAGAAATTGAATGAGAAGAAAATTGAGATCCTTGACAAAGTTTATGCTCAAGAACAAGAGAAAATTCATATTAAAAAGGAAATTCTTGAGATAGAACAATTTAAAGAGGATGAGAGAATTATAATGATGGATCTGAGTAGCTTGTCAACGGTGCAATAAGAATTCTATAATCGCCGACAAATGAAAATTCTTGACAAAAGAATAAGGGTTTACTAGAAACAATGGTAGATTGTATGTAGATGGTAATACCAATCTACAATAGTTTTTGGTCCAGCTACTTCATTTTGATTTTTGAGTACAAATTTTTGTGCTTATGAATTTGTGTTTTTTGGAGTGGGAAGTGGAGTTAGTTGAGTTATTTTCTTGGAATGCGTTTCAATTATAATGCTTAGTGGGAAGTGGAGTTAGTTGGGTTTGATCACTAATGAGATTTGTCTGAATCAGAATTGTTGCTTTGCTGCATTATAATGCTTGTTTGCTTTG
Source organism: Heliamphora exappendiculata (assembly GCA_034768845.1). NCBI lineage: Eukaryota > Viridiplantae > Streptophyta > Magnoliopsida > Ericales > Sarraceniaceae > Heliamphora > Heliamphora exappendiculata. The sequence goes on along the minus strand of JAOTRH010000020.1, from coordinate 7,171,758 downwards.
CTTCTTCATAATGCTTGGTTGCTTTGCTTTGCTTTGCTTTTTCTTCAAAACTGTTGCTTTGCTTTGCTTTGCTTCTTTAGAACTGTTGCTTTTCTTCTGCATTTTTAAAACTGTTTTGCTGCATTTTTCCAAGTACTTGGATTCTGGCGTTGGGTGAATTCCAATTGGGGCTGAGAATGAGTTTCTCTGTCTCTAATGCGATGATGGCGTTGGATGAAGTCCATAAGCTCGGTAGTTCTCTCATGTGATACGTCCGTTGGAAAATATGATTGTTGAGAAAAATATAATGGTATTGAAAAATATTATTATTTAAAATAAAGATAACTAAATATTATTATTTATTAAATTATAAGTTAGTTCATAAAAATAAACTTATAATAATAAACTATTTTTTGAAAAAATTATATTTTAACAAAGATAGCTAATTTAGTTAGTATTGCTAAAGTGTTAAACTAAAAATGGTTAGCTAAATTAAGTTTTTGGCATTTTGGCTAGCTAATTTTGCTAGCCATTGATGTAGATGCTCTAATGAAAATATATAGAAAATTTTCATAGAAAAAGGGAAAGAGAAAGTTGTTGATAGTCCACACTCAAGTGGATTTGCATGCGGCCGAATATCTTTGACAAAATCCAAATAATTAGATTTTCAAATTAACAGCCCTCTCTGTCTGCGTCGAAGTTTGATGAAAGAAAAAATCGGCGCCAAGATTTGGCCCTGAAGCATGCATATGAATAGGAGTGTTTATCTCCTATAAAATTTGAACATTTAGAAGGAAAGAAACATAGATTAGAGAGGTGCGGAGCAGAGAGTGCAGAGAAGGCAGTAGAGAGATTGAGAGTTGAGTTAGAGAGAGAGAACTCCTCCTCTATTGTTGTATTTCCTCGTTCATAGTGAAATTTGCTTTTTCTCTTCATGGATGTAGGATATATTCTGAACCACATAAATATTGTCTCTTATTTTTTGTACTTATTTGGTGTGCTAAATCGATCATAATAAGTGGTATCAGAGTCTCGTTGGAGGTTTCAAAGCAATTTGCCAGATCTATCTGGAAATAAATTTTGTTCAAATTTATTTTTTGAGCATAACCATGTGTAGATCTCCTCGAGACTTCCGACGATATATTATACGGCGAAAAGTTGAAACGAACCCTATAGCTTTGTTTAAAGCGTTTTGGAAATTACCAAGCCAAACAAGGCCTTCCTCTGGTTTTCTTCGGCGAGGAAGACAACCCAATCATCGCTATGTTAGCGTCACGTCAATGTCCAGTTAGCGTCACGCCATCACAATCAACTGCCACATCAGCCAGTCAGTAGCCATGTCGCCGTCACGTTATCTGTCATCAGCCAGAATTATTTTCTGGCATATCTGGTCATTTCAAGTTCGATTTGGACGGTTTTGGAGTCGTTCCTAAGGTTTTCAGCCATTTCGGATTCAATCGCGGTTGCCAAATTCTTCTTTGAAATTTTTTTGTTTGAATTATAAAACCCACTTAGTGGAGATGGAAACTTCAGTACCGGGGGCCATTATCAAATTAACGGCTTCCAACTATGCGATCTGGAAGCCACGGATGGAGGATATTCTTTATTGTAAGGATTTATACGACCCCCTCGAGAATGAAGAAGTCAAGCCTACCGGAAAAACAAAAGCAGATTGGACAAAGATGAACCGAAAAACTATCGGTCTGATCACGCAATGGATCGACCATAGTGTTTTTCATCATATTGCTCAAGAGAGGAGTGCTTATAGCCTCTGGACAAAGTTAAAGGCTATGTATCAATCCAAGATGCTCGAAATAAAGCCTTACTGTCGAGAAGACTTGTAAATCAGAAGCTCAAAATTGGGAGTTCTGTTGCCGAGCATGCTAACGAGTTCCAAAGCCTGATAAATCAGCTAGCGACCGTTGAGATGAGGCTAAACGATGAAATGCTGGCTCTATTGCTCCTCAGTTCCTTACCAGGCAGCTGGGACACGTTGGTGGTCTCTCTCTGCAAATATGCACCGGAGAGAAAGTTGGCCATGAACATGGTCAAGGACGCCTTGTTCAACGAGGAGTCGAGATGGAAGGACATGGGTGCAGATCAGATAGACGCCCTTGTCACGGAGAATACAGGAAGGAGCCAATGGAGAAGTCGAGGCAGAAACAGAGGCTTTAGAAGGTCTCAGGAGCGTAACAAATCTAGAGATCAGTCGAGATCTAGAATCAAATGTTATGGATGTGGCCAGGAGGGTCATGTCAAGAGATGTTGTCGATCAGAGGAGACCGATTCACGCCAAGACAATAACCAGTCAAAGGCAGATGACAATAGCACATCAACAACTGTATTTGACGTGGTGGTACTACTCGTTGATGAAGAAGAGTGTCTTCATGTTGCAGGCCACGACACAGAGTGGGTAATTGATACAACAGTATCTTATCATGCTACTCTCCGAAGAGAGTTCTTCAGCATGTATACAGTTGGAGACTTTGGCATTGTTAGAATGAGCAAAACTAGCCATTCTAAGATAACGGGAGTTGGAGATATTTGCATCCAAACTAGTGTTGGGTGTATGTTGATGCTCAAAGATGTGAGGCATGTTTTTGATTTGTGCCTCAATCTTATCTCTGGGAATGCTCTAGATCGTCAGGGTTCAGAGAGCTACTTTGGTAATAGTTGGAAATTAGCTCAGGAATCTTTGGTGATAGCCTGGGGACAAGCGAACTCCACACTGTATAAGACTCAAGTGAAGATCTGTATAGACGATCTGAACACGGTTGAAGACGAAACTTCACCGAATCTGTGGCACAAGAGACTGAGCCACATGAGTCAAAAAGTACTAGAATTTTTTGCAAAGAATTGCTCATTTCTTTTTCAAAAGGTATCAGTTTGAATCTTTGTGATTACTGTATATTTGAAAAACAACATAGAGTTTCTTTCAGTTCATCTAGCAGGAGAAGATCAGAGGTGTTGAGTTTGATCCACTCAGATGTTTGCGGTCCCATTGAAGTTGATACTTTGGGCGGTAGCAAGTACTTCCTGACGTTCATTGATAATGCATCGAGGAAGTTGTGAGTCTATTTTTTGAAGATAAAGGATGAGGTATTCCAACGTTTTTAGAAGTTCCATGCTTTGGTGGAAAGAAAAACTGGAAAGCGTTTAAAGTGTCTCTGCACAAATAACGGTGGTGAGTTTACTTCCAACGAATTCAAAGCATATTGTGCTAATCCTGGTATCTGAAATGAGATGACCATTCCTGGCACCCTTAACATAATGGTGTAGCAGAAAGAATAAATCGCACCATTGTAGAGAGAGTTAGAAGTATGCTCAAGATGGCTCAGCTACCTAAGTCATTTTAGGGCGAAGCCGTTCGCACAAACTGCTATCTTATCAATAGATCACCGTAAGCTCCATTGAATTTTGACACACCTGAAAAGGTATGGTCAGGCAGAGATATTTCATACTCTCATCTGAGAGTGTTTAGGTGCAAAGCTTTTGCACATGTATCCAAAGAACAAATATCAAAGCTTGATGACAAGTCTACGCTATGTATTTTTGTGGTTTATGGAGATGAAGAATTTGGATACAGACTGTGGGATCCAGTGAAGAAGTTGACTCATAGTAGGGACGTGGTATTTCACGAGAATTAAAATATCACAGATTTTAAGAAGCCTACTAAGTCTCAGGTTTCTAGTGCCCCAGATATGGCTCCAAGTCCAGCACCATCACATGCTACAGACGAGGTAAAAATGCCTGATGAAGTTCCAGAAGAAGATATTGTGGGTGTTGAGCATGGGGAGCAACTCTCTCCACCAGAAGTTGTAGAATATTAGTTGAGGTGATCAGGTAGAGAACCCAAGCCATCTATCAGATACCCTGCTTCTGAGCCAGAGTGTTTTCAAGAAGCCTAGACTCATGTTAAGAAAAGTTACTGGATGTACATTGTAGGCCATGCAAGAAGAGATGGGTTCTTTGCGAGAGAACCACACCTATGAGTTGGTAAAGATTCCAAATGGCAGAAAACCATTGCAAAGTAAGTGGGCGTTCAAACTGAAGAAAGACGAAAACGGAAAAGCAATTAAGTACAAAGTTCGTGTAGTTATCAAGGGCTTTCCTCAAAGGAAAGGGATTGATTTTGATGAAATCTTCTTTCCTGTTGTAAAGATGACGTCCATTCGAGTTATTTTGGAATTAGTTACCACAATAGATTTAGAGCTGGAACAATTAGATGTGAAGAATGCATTTCTTCATGGGGATTTAGAGGAAGAAATTTACATGGAACAACCAAAAGAATTTGAAGTTCGAAGGAAGGAGCACTTAGTCTGCAAACTGAAGAAAAGTCTCTACAAGCTAAAGCAAGCACCGAGACAGTGGTACAAGAAGTTTGACTCATTTATGGTGGTTCATGGGTACATCCAAACTATTGCAGACCAGTGCTTATATGTTAAGCATTTTTTCGATGAAAACTTCATCAATCTCTTACCTTATGTCGATGACATGCTGATTATTGGATGGGATGCTGCAATGATTGGCAAGATGAAGAGAGAGTTGTTCAAGTCATTTAACACGAAGGACTTAGGTTCAGCTCAACAAATCTTGGCAATGAAAATTGTTCGCAATAGGAAGGCATGGAAGTTGTGGTTATCACAAGAAAAGTATGTTGAACGAGTGATTGCAAAATTCAACATGAAAGATGCCAAGCTTGTCAGTACCCCGCTAGCGATTCATTTTAAGTTAAGCAAAAGTACATGTCCATCTTCTAAAGAAGAAAGAGAAAAGATGGAGGTAGCCCCCCTGCTCATTTGTAGTAGGAAGTTTGATGTATACTACTATATGCACTCGGCCAGATATTGTTAACGTTATTAGTGTTGTGAGCAGATTTCTCTCAAATCTAGGAAATGATCATTGGGAAGCTGTCAAGTAGATTCTCAGGTACCTCAAGGGTACGTCCAAGATGTGTTTATGTTTTGGGAAAACTGATCCAGTTTTAGAGGGTTTCACAAATGCTGACATGGTAGGTGACCTTGATTCTTAGGTGCCTTGATGCTCGAGATTTGCAGAAGCTTGATCAAGATGGACTTCAAATGAGGAGTCATCGGTGGCGCTCCCTCGCTGATGGGTGTAGAGGGGGAGAATTGTTGATAGTCCACACCAAACTGGATTTGCATACAGTCGCATATCTTTGACAAAATTCAAATAATTGGATTTGCAAATCAACAGTCTCTCTGTCTGCAGCAAAGTTTAACGAAAGAAAATTTCGGCGCAAAGATTTGGCCGTGAAAGCGTGCATATGCATATGATTGACACATTATTTACGTGGTTTGGATATATATCCTACATCCACGGAAGAGAGTAAATTTCACTATGAATGAGGAAATACAACAATGGAGGAGGAGTTCTCTCTCTTTGACTCAACTCTCAATCTCTCTCAATCTCTCTACTGTCTTCTATGCACTATTTGCTCTGTACCTCTCTAATCTATGTTTTTTCTCTTCTAAATGTTCAAATTTTATAAGAGAAAAACACTCCTATTCATATGCACGCTTCACGACCAAATCTCGACGCCAAAATTTTCTTTCGTCAAACTTTGCTACAGATAGAGGGCTGTTGATTTGCAAATCCAATTATTTGGATTTTGTCAAAGATATACGACCGTATGTAAATCCACTTGGGTGTGGACTATCAACAATTTTTCTCCTCCATACCCATTAGTGAGGAAGCGCCACCAATGACTCCTCATTTGAAGTCCATCTTGATCAGGCTTCTGCAAACCTCGAGCATCAAGATACCTAAGAATCAAGGTCACCTGCCCTGTCAGCATCTGTGAAACCTTCCAATACTAGATCAGCTTCCTGAAAAAATAAACACATCTTCAACGTACCCTTTAGGTATCTAAGAATCCACTTGACAGCTTCCCAATTATCCTTTTCTAGATTTGAGAGAAATCTGCTCACAATACTAACAGCATGAGCAATATCTGGCCGAGTGCATACGATAGCGTACATCAAACTCCATACCGTAGATGAGCAGGGGATTACCTCCATCTTTCTCTTTCTTCTTTAGAATATGGACATGTACTCTTGCTTAGCTTAAAATGATTAGCTAGCGGGGTACTAACAGGCTTGGCATCTCTCATGTTGAACTTTGCAATCACGCTCAACATACTTTTCTTGTGATAACCACAACTTCATTGCCTTCCTATCACGAACAATTTTCATTCTCAAAATTTACTGAGTTAGATGTAAGCCCTTCATGTCAAATGATTTGAACAACTTTCTCTTCATCTTGCTAATCATTGCAGCATCCTGTCCAACAATCATCATGTCATCGACATAAAGTAAGAGAGTGATGAAGTTTTCATCGGGAAAACGCTTAACATACACGCACTGGTCTGCAATAGTTCAACTGTATCCATGACCCACCATAAATGAGTTAAACTTCTTGTACCACTGTCTCAGTGCTTGCTTTAGCTCGTAGAGGCTTTTCTTCAGTTTGCAAACTAAGTGCTCCTTCCCTCAAACTTCAAATCCTTCTAGTTGTTCCATGTAGATTTTTTTTTCCAAATCCTCATGAAGAAATGCAATCTTCACATCTAAGTGTTCCAGCTCTTAAGTCCATTCTGGCAACTAATCCCAAAATAACTTGAATGGATGTTATATTTACAACATGAGAGAAGATTTTATCAAAATCAATCCCTTTCCTTTGAGCAAAGCCTTTGACAACTAGGCGGGCTTTGTGCTTAATTGGCTTTCCGTTCCCGTCTTTCTTCAGTTTGAACTTCCACTTATTTTGCAATGGTTTTCTGCCATTTGAAAATTTTACCAACTCATAGGTGTGGTTCTTTTGCAAACAACCCATGTCTTCCTGCATGGCCTGCATCTAGTGAATTTTCTCAACATGTGTTTGGGCTTCTTAGAAACTCTCTGGCTCTCCCTCATCAATGAGAATTATGTATCAGAAGCATGGTATCTGCCGGCTTGGGTTCTCTATACGATCTTTTCAACTAAGAATCTACAACTTCTGGTGGAGAGGGTTGCTCTCCCTGCTCAACATCTTCAATATCTTCTTTTGGAACTTCATCAGGCATTTCTACCTCGTCTGTAGCATGTGATGGTGTTGGATTTGGAGCCATATATGGGGCAATAGAAACTCGAGATTTAGTAGGCTTCTCAAAATCTGTGATATTCTGATTCTTATAAAATATCATGTCCCTACTACGAGTCAACTTCTTCTTCACTAGATCTCACAGTCTATGTCCAAATTCGTCATCTCTATAACCCAAAAAAATACACGGTATGGACTTGTCATCAAGTTTTGATCTTTGCTCTTTGGATAGATGTGCAAAGGCTTTGCACCCAAACACTCTTCGATGAGAGTATGAAATATCTCTGCCTGACCATACCTTTTTAGGTATGACAAAATTCAGTGGAGCTGACGGTGATGTGTTGATAAGATAGCAGGTTGTGCAAACGACTTCGCCCCAAAATGGCTTAGGCAGCTAAGCCATCTTGAGCATACTTCTAACTCTCTCCACAATGGTGCGATTCATCCTTTTTGCTACACCATTGTGCTGGGGCTGCCAGGAACGGTCATCTCGTGTCAGATACCGAGATTAGCATAAAATGCTTTGAACTCGTTGGAAGTATACTCACCATTGTTATCTCTGTGAAGACACTTCAAACGCTTTCCAGTTTCTCTTTCCACCATAGCATAGAACTTCTAAAAACATTGGAATACCTCATCCTTTGTCTTAAAAAAATAAACCCATAACTTCCTCGATGCATCATCAATGAACGCTAGGAAGTACTTATTACCACCCAAAGTATCTACTTCAATGGGACCGCAAACATCTGAGTGGATTAAACTCAACACCTTTGATCTTCTCCTGCTAAATGAACTGAAAGAAACTCTATGTTGTTTTCCAAATGAACAGTAATCACAAGGATTCAAACTGATACAGTGATACCTTTTGAAAAAAGAATGAGCGATTCTTTACCAAAAGTTCTAGTCCTTTTTGACTCATATGGCCCATTTTCTTGTGCCACAAATTCGGTGAAGTTTCATCTTCAACCGCGTTCAGATCGTTTATACATATCTTCATTTGAGTCTTGTATAATGTGGAGTTCGCCTGTCCCTAGGCTATCACCAAAGATCCCTTAGTTAATTTCCAACAACTGTCACCAAAGTTGCTCTCATAACCATGGCGATCTTGAGTATTCCTAGAGATAAGATTGAGGCACAAATTAGGAACATGCCTCATATCTTTGAGCATCGACATACACTCAACATTGGTTTGGATGCAAATATCTTAAACTCCCGTTATCTTAGAATGGCTAGTATTGCCCATTCAAATAGTGCCAAAGTCTCCAGCTGTATACGTACTGAAGAACTCTCTTCGAGAAGTAGTATGATAAGATGCTGCTGTATCAATTACCCACTCCGTGTCGTGGCCTACAACGTGAAGACACTCTTCTACATCAACGGATAGTACCACCACGTCAGATACAGTTGCTGATGTGCATTCGACTGATCTCTAGACTTGTTACGCTTGTGAGACCTTCTAAAGCCTCTTCTTATACCTCGACTTCTCTCTCGGCTCCTTCCTTTATTCTCGGTGGCAAGGGCATGTGTCTAACCTGTGCCCATGTCCTTCCGTCTTGACTCCTTATTGAACAAAGCGTCCTTGACTATGTTCACGGTCAACTTTTCCTATAGTGCAGAGTTGCTGAAAGAGACCACCAAACGTTTCTTAGTTGTCTGGTAAGGAATTGAGGAGCAATAGAGCCTGCATCTCATCGTCTAGCTTCATCTCGACGGTCGCTAGCTGATTAATCAGGCTTTGGAACTCACTAGTATGCTTGGCAACAGAACTTCCACTTTTGAGCTTCTGATTACAAGCTCTCTCATTAGCATGGCTTTATTTCGAGCAGTCTTGGATTGGTACATACCCTATAACTTTGTTCAGAAGCTATAGGTGCTTGTCTCTTGAGTAATATGATGAAAAACACTATGGTCGATTCATTGCGTGATCAGACCGATAGTTTTTCAGTTCATCCTTCTCAAATCTGCCTCTGTCTTTCCGGTAGGCTTGGCTCCTTCATTCTCGAGGGGGTCGTATAAATCTTTATAATAAAGGATATCTTCCATCTGTGGCTTCCAGATCGCATAATTGGAAGCTGTTAATTTGATCATGGCCCCCGGTACTGAATCTTCCATCTCCTCTAAGTGGGTTTTATAATTCAAACAAAATTTTTGAAGAAGAATTTGGCAAAACAGACACCACAGTTAGATCCGGAATGACCGAGAAGCTTAGGAACGACTCCAAAATCATCCAAATTGGACCTGAAATGCCCAAGACATACCAGAAAACAATTTTGGTTGATGGCGGATAACGTGGCGGCGGCGTGGCTCTTGGCTGGCTGACGTGACGCTGACTGTGCTGATGTGATGCTGACTTGACGTTAACATGGCACTAACATAGCAATGACTGGGTTGTCTTCCTCGCTGAAGAAAACTAGAGGAAGGTCTTGTTTGGCTTTGTAATTCTCGAAACGCTTTAAATGAAGTTATAGAGCTCGTTTCAACTCCGTTTTTGATGTATAATATATCATTGGAAACGTCTTGAGGAGATCTACACTCGGATATGCTCAAAAAATAAATTTGGACAAGATTTATTTTTGGGAAGATCTGGGCAAAGAGTTTTGAAACCTTGAACGAGACTCTGATACCATTTGTTAGGATCGATCTAGTACACCAAACAAGCACAAGAAATAAAAGACACAATATTTACATGGTTCGGGTAAATATCCTACAGCCACGGAGAGAGAAAGCAAATTTTATTATGAACGAGAAAATACAATAATGGAGGAGGTGGAGTTCTCTCTCTCTAACTCAACTCTTAATCTCTACTGCATTCTCTGCACGCTGTGATATGCACCTCTCTAATCTATGTTTCTTCTCTTCTAAATGTTCAGACTTTATAGGAGATAAGCACTCCTATTCATATGCATGCTTCACGGCCAAATCTTGGCGCCGAATTTTTCTTTTGTCAAACTTTGCAGCAGACAGAGAGGGTTGTTGATTTGCAAATCCAATTCTTTGGATTTTGTCAAAGATATACGGCCGCATGCAAATCTACTCGGGTGTGGACTATCAACAGGTTCTTGTAAACTCATTATTATTTTTTTCTTTTGAGCGGGGGGAGAGGAGGGGTGTGCTATGAATAAGTATTCTTTGGCTGCCATACTGATATTGAATCATTTCATTTGGTTAAAAATTGCAATTTTTTTGGTAATATTTTAGGGGAACAATTTTACTTGCAGAATGTTGGTGATTATCATTTATGTAAGTGACCAGTTTTATGTTTTAGTCTCTATGTGATAACACCTTCTAAATTAACTAAAAATTATTTCAATTTTATGATTCCAAGGCCATGCTTATGAGTGGAATTAATAGGCTTATTAATGCGCTTGTTTAGTGGTGAAGAAAAAAATAAAAAATCTTGATGAACAAGGTTCAGTTATCCAAACCAATGTGAGCAGAGCTTGGATGGTGTTTCCTTAGCTTTTTGAACAGTGTTGGTGGCTCACGATGTTTGTGTAAGCTGTCATAGAACGGCCCGGCAAATTTTGCTTTGTTTTAAAGTTTTCAAGTAACAGAGCCAATCATTGAATCAGCTTTTGTAAACCGCATATGCGTTTTGCTCAGTCCGGAAGAACGTTTCGTAATTGCTGTTTTAGCAAGCACAATTTGTTTTGAGGTCAAAGTTAAAGCAATTTTTTTATTCTATTATGCATATAAGCTTAATTAAGTATGTTGGATTTAATTGGAGTGACATTTGCATTTAGTGACACTGCCTCTCTCTCTCTCTATATATATATATATATTGATATATATTCTATTAAAGCAGTGAAATTGAATTTATTTTAATGGTTGAAATATTATGTTTCAGCTGCTTGCCTTCTGATTTGGAGGGTGCGGTCCGCCAGTCAAGTCAAGCAAGTGCCACTTTTGTGTCTTCAGGAGGAATGAGAGCTATAGTATGTGATATTTAAAACTCAACCTTATACTTATCCAAATGTAGCTAAATGAAGAACATGTTAGCTTCTTATTTGCCTCTTATTGTTATAATCGAACTCGGTTCGTGCCACTTGTCTGTCCCAGTGTCATCCTTGTTGAGTACGAATTTCACCCATTAGATTATGTTTTTCTTGAAACCCTTGCATACGACATCCATGTTTAGAGCACTGGTAAAATCTTTCCAACTTGTTTCTTTTGTGTGAACAGGGCTAATCAATGTTAAGGGATATTCTATCTGAGACGAGGTATTTGTGCTCTTATCTCTCTGAAAGAGATAGCAAGGGCTACTGACACCTCAAAACTCTTGGCATGAGTAATGACCGAGACTAAGCTAGGCTCAATCAGATCGCCTTTCTTCAAGGATTGCTAACAGTGCCATGCTAAAGAAAGCTCAATGGGCTGTCGTTTAGAGTATAATGGGGCCAAAAATGTTTTTCAATAACACTATTGGAAGTGGGGCTTACCACTTTCACAAATATTAATACACTTTTTACTTCCTTTAGGGCTATCATTAGCATTTTCCTTACTAATAACCGGGGACCTGTCCTGGTCAGTAAGCATGACATACTTCCTAGTTTTACTTTACACGAGATTTTCTGGCCAGAACAATTTGTACTTCTTTTAATGGAGTTCTCAAAATCTCACACCCAATTTGGTTTATTTTCACATGAATTATTGTTTTTCCTGCCAGGTTGAGCTCTTAATCCCACAGTTGCAGTTTCTTGATGATGAAGGTGCCCAAGCTGAGCTTTGGCAGCTGTCAAGAATTTTTTTGGATACACTTATGGAAGAAACAGGATGTCAGGTTAGTTTTAACGGTCCATAAGTGTAACACTTTTTGAGTGTTTGAAATATAAAGTATCAAGTATAGAAAATTTCAATTCCAGAATGACGCTGCAAGCAACATTTGGATGTGGGTTCGCTGTTGACTGCTAGGCGAATAAATGGTAGCCTTTGTCAAAGGGTATAGATGAATAAGCCGTCTGCCCTTGTCATTTGGTGACAACGTGGTTTAAAAATATTAGTCAGTGCAAGAAAAAAAAATGGAAAAGAAAAAATGGCTCTACATTGTTATACGATCTTTGATAGAACTCAACCCCAAAATCTAGCTATTGAGGTGAAAGCGCCCTCACGCTTATATACTGCACATTACTTTTGTACTCAGGCGATGTGAGATTTCGTTTCATACCTTCCATCACGCGTAGTATGTTCACTCAGCAGCACCTATTGTTTGCAGACTAGGGACACACACCCTACTCATCCCTGATACTTTAGCTTTGATACCATATTATACGGTCTTTGGTAAAGTTAAACTCCAAAAGCTAGCTATTGACGCGAGAATGCCCTCACACTTATATACTGCACCAATGTTTTTAAACTCGGACCGTTGAGCAAACCGGAAAAGAGAATAGGTGGACGGGTCACCGGTTCAACCAGAATCAAACCGTGACGTCATAATTACATTATTAATAATTTGTTAATTTATAAATATTAAATAAAAATAACATCTAACTCACAATTCAAATAAAAAAATAAGAACATCTCATAATCTAAGCATAATTTTAATTAAATAATTAGAATTTTTAACAAAAAAAATTAAAATTTAGAGCATTAATGCTCCCATGCAATATCAGTTTTTCCCCTAGTAGAGGAGATAGAATGTGCTGTTGAATTTTGATCGGATGACATTTTACTGCATATAAAAATAAAATTTAAACACACTATAAATTTAAAAGCTAAAAAGTGGTATCAGGTGAGAATTTAAAATCTCAATATCAGCAACAAACTGACAAAGCAACTGAGCAAGAGCAACATTAAAATCTATTTCACAACATTAAAAAAAATAAACAAAAATAAGAACTAAATAAACAGAAGACAAAAAAATAAGATAAAAAAAAAAGAAAGTTAAAAAACTGTTCAAAAAGTGCTAAAAAAATAAACAAAAGTTAAAATAAACAGAAGACAAAATAAGAGCAAAAAGCAAAATGAAGCAAAAGAAAAATACTGTTGGTAAAGCAAACGCAAACCAGAAGAAACGCTTGAAGGCTTGAAGAAGACGAAACGCTGCAAACGCAAACCAGATCAGAAGAAGACTTGAAGCTGAAACAGTATTTTTCTTTTGCTGAAGCGAAATAGTATTTTTCTTTTCCTGAAGGCTTGAAGGCTGAAGTGAAGCAACTAAGCCAGAAGAAGACGAAGTCATGACTCACAAAACACCACCGCCCCAAAACTCAAAAGCATAGGAACAGATTGATCTGTGTTAAGTGTAAACTTAAAAGTTCTGAGAGGGTTTGAAAAAAATATAAATTAAAAGAAATCAAAAAATATTTTTTTAAACTCAAACTTAAACACTTACAGACCCAGCTAGTTTCCGTGAACCGGTACCGGTTCGCCCGGGTCACCGGTTCACCCTCGGTTTTGGCCCGTTTACACTAAAATCACCGGTTTTTACTCATAGCCGGTTAAATGGATTTGATCAGACCGTTGGCCAGCCCGGTCACCGGTTCAACTGGTTGAACCGGCCGATCTGGTATGGGTTTAAAAACATTGTACTGCACATTACTTTTGTACTCAGGCGATGTGGGATTTCGCTTCACAGACATAAAGCTTATTAAGTTAGTTACCCATGAAACTCGTCCGACTAATACAAAACACACATATAAAACATAGATCTGTTATCTTCCTGAAAACAATCTTTCCTTTATTTCCAATGTTCATATGTCTAAAGAGTATTAATGGTGAAAGGGATTTCGTTGATTTAATTTTGAATGTAGCTTCACATGCATGAACAGTTAGTAAGAACCGTGATAAATGCTTATATTCAACTTCATTCACTGAGTTTGAATAATTTTTCAATTTTAGAGAGTTAAAGCAATATTTCCAGATGCTGGTGCTGCTGCACTTCTAAAATATCGGTGGCAAGATGCTACTTTTGGCTTCTCCAGGTAAATTTCACCACAGCTGGCTTTGGTTTATGAGTAACTTTTCTTCTTTTGATGTGTCTGGCTTTGGTTTTTGTGTTAATCCCTTACTGATAAGTGCCATTTGTTCATTTTGATGACAAGTATCCTCAAATATGCTTCCATTAATTAATGGATCCATATACGGGTACTGTCGAAATTTCTCCTCTTTATGTTACTATAAGAGATTATCTTGGTCAGTATTTAAGTTTAGATCTTCTTTTTGTTGTCTGATTCCTTTGTGGAATTCATGTCCAGTTTAAGTGACCGGAAGCCCGTAAGCACTGAGGATGAAATTGTTGTTATGGTTGTTCCCGATTATCAGATGCTGGAATATGTAGAGCGGATTACATCTGAACTGTCAGATGATCCGGTACCTACCTGATTTCGTCTTGTGCCCTTTGCTAATGCATTTCTTTTCTCTGTTATTTTTATTGTTGAAATCACAATCATCCATGCAATCATGAACGTATTTTAGCACTCATAAAAAAAAAAAGAGAGAAATAATTGGTGAAATATATTTTAGATTACAAAAATTAAGAAATTTTGAGCTCATTTATTTACTGAATTCGTATGGTACTTCTAACTTGAACTAATTAATCAAACAAGAGACGTTCGACTCCTTTCTTGGATCTGCAGGTAATGTTTGTTGGCTGTCACTGAATGCTTCTAGGTCTCATATATTCTAGGTTTTTCATCTCAGGCATTATTTTTAATAGCATTAGAGTTAGAAATGGTTGATACAAACTATTGGGTATTACTCATCCCTGAAATCTGGCGTACAAGGAAGATGGTGCCTACACACAGATTATCCCTTATATAAGTTGCCACTCAATGCTTCTAGGTCTCATATACTCTTTAAGTTTTTCTTTTTTGTTTTCTCAGGTGTAACTGTTAATAGCATTAGAGTTAGAAATGAATGCTTCCAGCTCTAATATACTCTAGCTTCTTTATCTCATGCGTAATTGTTAATATCATTAGAGTTAGAAATGGTTGAAACAAAACCATTGGGTGGAACAGATTTCTGAAAACCAACTTAGAAGGAGAGGGTACCCAACACGTTTATATACACTTAGATCATCCTTTATCCTTTGTTTATTTGATGTGGGAATTGGGATACATTCGTAACATACAACTTCACTACACAACTGACGTTTCAGCGGGCCACTCTACCTACACTGACCCAATGATAGTTCTTTCTTTTCTTGTGACTGCACTCACCTATCAATTATCAAGAACTTGGTATCGTGCTCATTCACAACTCCTCGCTATCTTAATCCAACTTATAAATTGCCCTCTTTGTGACTTTGAATGCAAAGTAGCAATTCCATACTCGAATGGGTCGCGTCTAATCCCATACTCAGCATGGTGGCTGCTTTCATACAAAATGATACAAACCCTTGGGTTTAGAAGGTGAGGGTGCCCAAGAGGCTTATATACACTTAGTTTATTCCTTATTTAGTCGATATGGGATAGGATTGCAACATACTTCTTGTCCGTAACTATTTTTTCATTAATGTGAAACTATGCGCTGGCACGTACATCAGCAATGTTCATGCAATTTCAGGTTATAACGTATCTACTTGTAACATAAAAGCTATAGAATTTATAGGTTCTCAATTTGGTTGAGTACTAGCTTTATATTTTGTCTTATCATTTTCACTGCCCTCATATTTTGGACCTTCTACATGGTCCTCTTTCAAAGCCAGGGTGGTTGAAGTTGCGGTTGCAGTTGCGATGTGGGGAAATTTGATAAGGAGTTAGAAATGAAAGAGACCACATTTAATAAAAGAAGGAAGACTGATCTTAATTGAGAACATATTGTCAAGCTTGCCTACTTATCTTTTGTTTAACCTCACTCTTAGCCTTGGTTGATAAAAGGCTTGGAAAAAATAAAAATCCATCTCTTTTCTGGGTAAGTGCAGAGAGGAAATTCCCATTACCACTTGTTGGATTACGATGTTGATTGTGTCCTACTCATGGGGAAGGGGTCCGAGAGAAGAATTTTTAGAGGGAAGTATTGGTTTCTACGCCTTGTGATGTTGGAATGTGGAAAGATGCAGTTCAAAAATATCATTCGGAGAGACATTTCCGGACGTGGATTGACAAAAGCGTCTGTGTTCAAACATGGGAACAAAAGTTTCTTAGAAGTGGCTTTGCTTCATTGGTATTAGAAGAACTCGAGTTTTTCTCTAACTTTACAAATACCAGGCAGTACATGTTTCGACATGTGTCGCTCCTTTGTTCAATGAGTGACAGTGTCTAACATGGACAGTGCAAATTCCTAGAAAGTGCTTTTGCTTCACTGGCTATCTCTAACTTTTAAAGCATATCAATTTTTATTCAACATCTTATATCTTCCTCATAGCATTCTACATATGCGGCTGATATATGTGGGAGATATCCAAAGTGCACCGGAAACAATTGGGGAATTGCCCTGGAATCTGCGTATCTAAGCAGCAGAATTGAAAGATAAATGTATCAGGGATCTATCTCATCACAAAAACTTCTGATGAAACTACTTTCACTTCTTCAACGTGGAGGATAGAGCATGAATCTAAATCTTATCTCAACAGTTCAATGAAACTAAAGCTTATCCATCATGAAAGGGATCAAAATCAATAAGTTATCATTGTTAGATATATATGTATCTTAGTAGTATCTTTACTATTATTCTGTGTGTGTGAGTGTAGGGATGTAATAGTGTGG
>JAOTRH010000020.1:7124942-7154934 GCA_034768845.1 Heliamphora exappendiculata | reverse complement strand
CATTATCTTATTCTCCCACATCTTCCATATGATCTGAAATATTCACATTCTTGTGGCCCACGATTTCTGTTTGTTTTTTTTCGCCTAAATTGCAGAACAATTGTTTCCTGATGGTTTTTCCAAATTTCATTGTTAGCCAAGGCCTCTCATCATGTGGAATCCACGTCTTGTCAGTGAGGATGTTGGAGTGGGGTTCAATGTTCGGAAGTTACGGCGCTACTTTTTAAGGTAACTTTTCCCCGCTTACCATTGAAGTAAAATATTAATTCTTTTTGCGTTTTTTCTTTTATGGAATATTTTAAATTATATTTTGAGTAAAAATTACACAACACATCTTACTCCAAACATTTATTCTATGGCTAATAATATCTAAAATCTTGATACAATTGCATATATTATCTATAACAAAAGCATTGATATTTAGGGATATATGTATGTGTTTGAGGGTGCGCCTGTGGCTGTGTGAGGCACACGTGTGGCCTTGTTCGTCTCTGAAATTAGCTGTCACTTTTCTCAACCTGTGAACTATGTTTCATCAGATCCTTCATGCATGTTAAATAGTCATTTTGAATGGATCTCACAAGTCACAATTCTGTGGGGACACTCATGGTAAAACTTATGTTGTTTATAATGCAGCACTTTCACAGTGGTTTACTCAATGAGACCTCTGCCTTCTGGTGCTGTGTTTAGATGCTATCCGGGGTAAGGACTAAATTTTTCATCTTACAAAATTCCCCGCATCGCTTGGATCCGTTGCAGGCTGAGTGTAGGTCTGTTTTGGCAAACCAATCCCAGACATAAAAAATAATTTTCAATTCTGCCCATGAGTTGATTCTCTATGATACGAGCGTGCTTTTTTTTTTTAGGAGAGTATGAATAAGATCTTAGCCCAAATGCAGCCAATTTCTTGTCGGCTATCAACTTGAGCAATTGATTCTGGCCACAAAAATTTCAGTGAAAGCCCCATGTTATAAATGAACCTGTCTATCTACTCGACTTCTATTCACCCTATTTCTGATGCTTTATTAGATTATGGAAGGTGTTTTATGATGACCAAGACAGGCAAAACCGGTATCTGCTGGCAAAAGAACTAATAAGCCGTCCTGATGCAGAAGATCTCGAGGTTAGTTGCTTTCAAGAATTCGTACAGGTCCTGGTTATTTAGTCCTGTGTAACCAGTTTTAGATGATTTAAATCCATGAAGTGGTCTTTGGCCCAATAGTATAGGTGTTACCTTCTCAAATCGGAGATTAAGAGTTCAAACCTTGCTAAGTGCAAGGTGTGGGAGTTGTGGGTGTATGAGTATTTGCCGATCAAAAAATCCATGTACATTCTCAGTTGGTTATTATGAGCTGGTGAATTGAAATATGCAATCTAATTTCTTGCTTCGATTTTTTTTTGGCAGATAATATTTGGCGATGTAGACAATAAGTCAGGGAAGAGCCCATCATTTTTTGATAGAGCAGCAGGCGTCTTCTCTTCGTTAAATCGATTCATGAAAGTCATCTCGAGATGATTTTCTTCTCTCTTCCAAAGCAAGTGATCAGTGGTTGCATTTTTCAGTTGTTCACTTTAGTTTCCCTAGACGTGAGTTTCAATGTCCTGTTACCTTTAACTCCTCTTTGTTAATCTTTAGTATTGTGTATATCCTTTGTTGTTCTGTGAAGCATAATCCCTGTAATACAATGTGAGCCCTTTCTTGAGCTAAGCTCTTTCTTAAATGTCTTCTAAACAGGCTAAGAGATGCATGATGTAACTAAGAAAACGTACAATCTTATTATACACACAGATGTAACTCATAATTAACCCTATTCTTTTTTAAACTATGTTCTAAAAGAATGGGACGAACTCCCCTCCATATCACATTCCCTCCATATCTCTTAGGATCATTTTGTGGTTTTACGATGGATTTACAATGATAATTCGAACCGTTCATTTTGTATGCCTCGCAAAAAGGGTCGTTCAAACAAAAATTCAGCTTAATCAAGCATTGATAAATACATGAACAAATTGTATTTTGTTTTACACTATGAACAATTCTTATTTAAAACAGATTTTTACGTTTAAATAGTTCATTTTGCAAATCAAATGTAATAATTTGTTTATGCATATATCGATATTTGCTCAAACTGATTTTTTGCACAATTAATCTTCTTTGCAATGTTTAAGCAATGAATGATTTGAATTATTATTGTGGGCCTACTCTGATCAGTCTTTGAGGGTTATGGAGGGGAACTTCTCCTTTTTGCATCAAGGGTGACGTGTCAAGTGCAACTTTGATGCTATGTCAATTTGTAAATTTTTCTGCCAAATGTAGCATATCATGTAAATAAGTAATTGGTCAAATCCCATCAAGTTCCTTCTGCCTAAACTTTCAGATCCTGCTCTTCAAATCAAGTCATTGCCTGTTTCCATCCCTAACACCCTGGGAAAAGCCCAATTAGACCATGGCCTAAACATTATCACCATTTACTAATAAAAAGGACAGTCGTAAACCAAAAACAAAATTTAAAAAGGATACAAGAATCACTTAATAATCAATTGAGTCTTAGAACTCCAGCAGTAGTGATTACAAGATAGATTAGTTATATGTACAGAAAGTCATTGTACAAAAATACAATCTTCTGTGATGGACAAATTCACTTCCAAGATATCATGCACACTTGGTATGCAAGATCGATTAGAAGAATCAGAGCACCAAGCAGAGGTTGTAAGGTGACCATTTTTACTGTGAAGTTCTTGATACATTGAATTCCATTTCACCAACAGAACAATCGAGGAGGTATTTACCTCACTGATTAGTTCCATGGAGATTGGCCATCAGTATTACTCGGTAGTATGGATTACCAGAGCGCCTATGCTGCATTCCAATGGCATTGCACTTGGCTACAATGTGGAGTTTGGCAAGTGAATGGAAGTTATAAGCAGCATATCACCATTCAAATCTTAGAACCAGTCTACATGTTCTGTTGAAACCTTGGGCTGCTTCTTCGGCTTTTGGTAACGGTTATTCTCGAATTTAGCTTTCACAATTAGCGAATAAAGCAACTCGGCCTCAGCTGAAGTATCATAAGGCATGTCCAAGATGCTACAAAACCAAACAATTGGGAAAATAAGTAGTTACTAGGAGTACTTGGTGAGAGATGTATCAGAGGCAAGAACTTGTGGATTAACTTGCAAGAGGCAAGAAAGGTGGCTGGTGCCACAGGTCTAGTCCTATCCTATTTTGATGATAACTAATGAATTCAACCAGAAATATGAGAATATATTTCAAATGCCTTCAAGCTTAGGTGTGGACAAAGTCAAGCTTCATTGTGTCGCAGCTGTTGCAACATTTGAGTCATTCTCGCTTTGTTGTTTTCAATGAATGCTTTTTTCGTTTGATAGAAGTTTCAAGCATAACTCCTAAGAGAGTTGACAAATCTCCATAAATGGTGCATTATGCCATTACCTGTCAAGGAGCTCCTCTAGAATAACTCTCTGTGAAGGTGTTACATAATGAATACAATTTCTTGGGCACTGACCGACCGCAAGCTGAACCCGGTAATCTTCGCCATGTCCTGATTAAAATGCACAAGAGCTTTAACATAAAGATGTTACAAGATTAAAATTATAAAGAAAACTCAAATAAGAAGAGGCTAGTACTAATGTGGGATCTATCGTATTTTGCGACCATCCATTAAAATTCATCTCTCTTACCTGCATATTTTGTTTGATACACGACAACAACAACAACAAAATAAAAGCAAACCTTGAGAAGTTGCACGTGCAGTTCTTGTAGAGGAAGCAAATGCAAAGGCGTGAGGTGATCTTTGTACACAAGAATATGGACACCCTGGAAATAAATGATAGGTTAGAATAGGAAAATGTGAATGTAGACCAATTTGTAGGCGCTGGAAAATAAATCTCAACTCAACAAGAATCCCAATTCCATGGGTTTGGTTACATGGATCTGAGCAACTTGTCCTAGGAAAAAATAAGCATTCCTGTCAGACAAGAATGTTATGTAAGAATAAATAGAAAAGTTCACCAACCTTTGATGAACATCAGGTACAATAGAATCTCTTATCATAATAAGATAGCTAAAAATGTACTTCACTTTTTTTTTTTCAACATGAAGATTGTATCATACTCAAAATTTATGTTTCTGACACCATGTATAAGCATGTAATAAACCACAAGTGATAGTTTTTCCATGCTTTTTGAAGGATGAAAATAAGATTTATGGATATTGAAGTTGGAATTCCTTTCACAAAAAGCAAATCCAATGCTTGGACACACTTGTAAGAATTCAGGTAATGGCCACAAGGCCTTCAGCTGTGGAAGAAAAGGAAATATAACTATCGGTTTCATTATCAAACATGACTTCTTTACAGGAAACAGGACATTTTCTAGTGTCTGAAATTATTTCAAAGTTGGGGAAAGTTCAAACTTACAAACAATTGCTAACTTAGGGGGCTTCTGAGTTTATCGATTACCATTTCATTACTTCAAAGGCATGTAAAAATGAGGAAAACTTTATGCATCTATCTATATAAACTTCTAATTTGATTATATTACCTTTTTAATAATTGATGCTATAAGTTTAACTGAAACGCTATGGTAAAACCACAAGGGTAAGTTACCTTGGCCGACACAAAGAACCTCATTCACAAAAAGATCAAATGCCTCACATTCTGGTTCTTCAAAGGGATCAAGACATTCCCTATAAATGCATATCTAACCATTAGAATGATGCACTGAACTGTACATGACAAGCAAAATAAAGATAACAAAGCACAACTTAATAAATTAAAAAAATTAAAAAAACAAGGACCAATGGATTATGGATAATGAGTCAAGTTGACTAATACTAAGTAATGAATAGAACAAAGAACAGAAATAGAGAAACAATTAAGGCATAAAAACAGGAGGAAAAACTGTGAAACCAAACCCCCACTCCCACCCCAACAAAAGAGAAGAGAGAAGGAAAAATAGATGCAATTTACCTCTCAATGATCTCTGTTTTAGAGTATTTGGATAAGATCTGCACAGATTATCACCACAATATTCACCAACTATTATCAATGGCAATATGCTTGGAATTAGCAACAATTTGGTGTCATAGAATGGGAACTCGGGAAGCCTTTGGCAATTCGAAGAAAAGGCATAAAGAAGCCAACCAAAAATGGCAACGGATATATATAGGATCACAGATAATTAAAGAAATAAATAGCACAAGCTACACCATTTGCATCATTCTTATGGGGTTTTTTTTTTTTTGGGTAATTCATTCTTATGGTTGATAACAGTCATAACCTGTCATAAAAGTTCTTTAAATTTCACGAACTTGATTATATATTTGCTAGCATGTGGAAGAACAGTTCTTTGCAGTTACAAGGTGAAGATTCAAGTTTTGAGTTCATGATTCAGTATGTATTGATCATATCTTTAGCTTTGTATTTGTTTAGTATGACAATGAGGTCTGGTTTTCCCATTTTTTGCATCTTTAATGAATCTTTTTCTGCTTTATATTGCACCTGTCCCAACTAGTAGCTTTCTTTCTTTTCTTCATTTTTAAAAATTAAATATTGCAACTTGTAAGCTCTACCAAGAGGAATAAATAGAGAAGCTAAACTAAATAGAGAAACTGGTTTAGCTTGCATTTCGTCTGGCTTTTTTTTATACTTCTTTTTTTTTCGTTTTTATTAAACTTTTTCCAATTTAACCCACCCACAAGAACGTACTTTCAAATAAAACGAAAAAAACCAATTAATGACCTTTTAGTTGCTTTTTTCCGTCTTATCTGAAGATTCTGAACTTTTCCCAACCTTAGTTGGAATGGACATACTTTATAGCCTTATAGCCTTATAGGAAACTCTCGTGGAATGGAAAAATAAAATTAAAAAAATTCAGAAAATGCGAAAAGAATTCCTAATAAAACGCCTACACCAAAGGCACAAAATTGAAAAAAAAAAAAAAACGATATGGTACCTGATATGCCCGAATTACCCGCCGAATCATTATGTCTGAAATTTCCCCATCTTTTCTCACATCAGGATGAAACTGCTTTACCTATACTAGCAAATAAGATAATTCCTTAATAAAAAATAGATGTTCGTAGTCAAAATTTGATTCTTTCATTTATCAAATTCCACTAAACTTGCCTGTCTACCAAAAACCCACTTCTTCAATTTAAGTATTAACCCTAATCGCCTCAAGAATAGCAAAATCAAAAGAATCGAATCGTTAAACAAATCTCGAATTGATTGACGAAGACAAGTGTGCATACTTTGGCGCGAAAAGCGGATTTGATCTCGGAAGGAGAGCAATTGGGGACGACTCCGAGCACGTCGTAAGCCGAAGAAGAAGGCATAACTTCGTCCCCATTTCTGTCTCTGCAATTCACTGTGAATGGAGATGTTGGGTTCTTCAGGGTCAGGTGAGGCCATGGAGAGAAGAAGCAGGTCGAGAGAAAGTTGTGGCCGTTGTGATTCATAACTAGTTGTGCGAACAGGGGAAGGATTGGCAGAGCTTTGCTGTAGGGAGGAGACCACCGTACCATCTCTCTCTCTCTGTTTCTCTTTCTCTCTTTCTCTCCCGCAGTTGCAATAGTCTGCTTTGAAATTAATAATTTATAATAAAAATTATAATATTTTAAAAATATATTAATTTATAATTAAAATTAATTATTAATAAATAAAAATAATTATAATTTGAAATAAAAATTATGCATGTCTAAAAAAATTATAATTTACTACTAAAATTAATAATAAAAAATTAAAAATTAGTTGGCTTGGCCACTGAGTAGCATTTTTTTTTGAGTTCATGCACAAAATAAATTAAAATTAGTTAATAAATTAAATTTTATACTTTTTATTTTTATTTTTAATGAATTTTTTTTTTTGACTAAATTTTTTTAATTTTTGAATTTATCACAATTTAAAAAATAAAGAATTTATAATCAAGAAATTAAAAAAAATCATAAAAATAAATATGCAAAATTCTTCACGTTTAGCCCAAACAGGAGCACATTCCACTTAAGTGAATTTCACGGTGCTGATAAGGACTATCTTATATGAAAAAGGTGTATATGATTCTTTGTTTTAGGGTGGTTGTCAAAATTATTATTAATAGTTTTTAATTTTTTAAAATTAATTTTAGTTATAAGTTATATTTTTTAAAAATATTTATAATTTTTATTATAAATTATAAATTTTTTTTTCAGTTACAAATTATAATTTTTATCAAATAATCACAACTTTTTATACAAGTTACAATCTCAGAGAGTATTCAACATTACAAAAACTAGTAACTTATAAATTATAACTTATAACAGAAGTTATAAGTGCTTGGTAAAAATTATAACTTGTAGTTGTAGGTGAAATAAAAGAAAAATAATTATAATTTATAAAAAAAATAAAAAGTTGTGAATGTTTAAAAAATTTATAACTTATAATTAAAATTAATAGTAAAAAACTAAAAACTATTAATAATAATTTTGCCAAACACCTCCTAAATTACTAATTTTAAGTACTAAATAACATAATATTTACCTAGTACTCTTGTTTCGTCAAATCTCACGTGGATGTGTACCACAAAATTTTAAAGTCGTTGCCAGCACATTAATCATTAGAAGAATTACGTTTATCGTATTGAAAAGATCCTAAAATAAAAATCTAGAACGATATTTAAAAAAAAAAATTAGTCAAAAAGGTTCCCACAATTGAATAGAAAGAACACAAGAAAAAAAAGGTAAATGTGTTGCGAATGTTTTTTTCGGTTTGTGAGGCAATAAGAAGAAGTTCATAGAGAGATTAAAATTCTTAAGCTTGGTAGAGAAAAAATAGTAGTAATTTTTCCTAACAGGCCTAAGACATTGTGCTCAAAGCCTTCTAAAAAGTAGAAGGTTGTTTAATTAGATTGTGAGTTTTTGTGTTTTCCCTAGCTTTCTTGTTGGAGAGTTTTATAGCGTTTTATTTTTTTTGGTGATGATTTGTTTTATCATCATCTTGTTTAGTCCTTCGGGGTTGTGTTAAAAGCCTAGTTGTATATCCATCGATTTTGGTTAAAATATAATTAATGGCCAAAAACCAATAATAATTAGTCAAAAAAATTATGGATTCTGCTATCAACACAGAAAAAAAAAAAAAAAACCACAAATCAATCACAGAATTTAAAGCCTTAACGCTAAGAACATATTTTGCATAAAACTAAAAAAATGATACGAATCTGATTTTACATTTTAGATTCATCAAATTAAGAAAAAAATAGAAAAACAGAAAATTTAATCAAAGTACGAAGAAAAAAAAATTCGAAGAAAAATAATTTTTTAAGCATACAAACAAAGCTTTGTTAAATCAGAAACCACAAGCTCTCTGTCCTCACAGTTAAAATCAGTCACTAGCCCATGGACATTGCTACTCAGTTTTTGATCAAATACGGTCCCTCAGGAAAAGAAATTTCATCCTGTAACTGCTAGAAGTAGTGACTGCAGCATAAAAAGGGAAAAAAAGAAAGAAATAGCTAGCTTTGTAATATATCATTTTTTTTCTTTAGTGGTGGTGATGGTGGCTGTGGTTGGTGGCTCTGATGTTGCCGGCAAAGGTGACGACATTCATATTGTAGGAGCTTGTCTCTTTGGGTTCAAAAAATGATTTTATAACGACATTTTCCATGGTATTCAAAGAGAAATGGGGGGAATACCGAGTCAATAATGTTTGAGCCTAGATGGGTAAGGAAGCTAAATTCTAAAAAAACTTGATTATTTCAATTGAATAGAATTAATTCTAAAAAATCTCAATTATTTAAATTGAATAGAAATTAAACATATCAATCAACCACATAAAAAGGTAAATAAAGCATTGAGATTTTCGTGAAAATCTCAATGACAAATGTACTATTAAGACAGTATACCTAACTTCAACACTCCTTTACAAGTACTTTTCCTACTTAGATCTCCACATTCAGCCTCCTTTGATTAATAGTGTATCAGGATAATCGTTCTCTATCTCTATATTGACTACCTCCACAACCAACGACCACGCAGGATAATGGGATGAACATATAGAGTGAATGATGTGTGTGTGCGTGTCGGATCTTCAAGTAGAAGAGAATACTTTGTTTCCAAAAGAGAAGGATGTCTCTCACAAGTAGGAGGGATTACTTAGTTTTCAAAAGAAAAGATAGTTACAAAAAATATGTCAAAAATAAACAAAATTTCCACAAACTCGTAAGAGTACTCGAGTGCTCGTGCACCTAGAATGCAAAAAATTTTAGAATATTGAGCATATCCTTCTAGAATGCAAGCGCTCGTGCACCTAGTAGGTCTCATCGAGTGAATCTTGTGATGGCAAGAAATATAAATAACAATAACAAAAAGAAGAACACAATCACACACAAAAACAAGATTTACGTTGTTCCCCTAAAATTAGAGTTACGTTTATGGAGTTGCAACGATTTCACTGTTAAATGAGGCAAATAAATGAGAAGACAGAACCCTAGCTTGAAGTAACGAATATAAATGTCTAAATCGAGTAATAAGGGAATAGTAGGTTAAAAAAATTCTACCCCGTGGACTGTCTTACAAAAAATAAAATAATTTGAACTGTAGCACCTCTGTAGCACCTCTAGACCAGGTAGGATCATGGGTCGAACCACCAACAAAATCAGGCTCCATGCACCTAACACCTTTTTGGGATGCAATTTTGGAAATTTATGCTCGCCTTTTATCAATGTGCATCACGCAGTCAATCGAGCGTTGGATGCTCAACCAGTCGTCGAGTACACCTTTCTGTTTTGGGTGCGTTCATGCTCCATTGAACGCCAAGTCAAAATGCCTCTTTAATTGAGTTGGGTCTGCTAGATATAATTGTGTAACCTAGAATGAATGCAATTATACCTATAAATCAGTGAAGCAGCGCCTGCAGACTTGATCTTGTAATGCATGGGAATTTGCACATTTGCTACAACTCTCTCTAAACTTAACCTAACCCTAACTCTGAACTTTGTCAATACAAAAATGTGTGAATTGATAAAAAGGACACTTCGAGTTTAGTTGACGATAAACAAAGAGAACCATGGGGAAAATAGTCTGATTAGTTTTAATAGAAGTGGTAAAGAGTTGTGTGGAAGCTTAGGCAAAACAAAAAAAGAATGTTGTGCACCAAAAAAAAGTAATCACAAAATGAAGTATAGGGTCTTGATTCAACATTTATTAGTGGTGGGAGTTACACTCAGACTCAAATGTGATGTACATATTTCCTTTCTGGATACATAGTATCAAAAATGATCGACATAAAATGGAATAAGAGGTTCAATATGTGTAATACTAAAAAGCTATTATCTTACCCTGCAGCCTCTTCATCTTGGTTTAAGTAGTATGAAAAAAACCTCATATCCGGCACATATCCTTCATCGCCCATGTGTCCAAACAATTCGAGCAATACCCCCCGAATCATCTCCCCTTTTGGATGCATTCTGTCCCCAACAACAAAAGTGTGGACTTCTCTCTCAATCTCTATCCAGCTTATCCCTGTTTCCTTTGCCAACCCCTTCTCCTTCATCCTCTTGATGGTTCTCGCCCTCTCTTTCCACCTTCCTCTAGAAGAATAAATATTCGCCATTTGAACGTAAGCCGCAGGGCTATCAGGTGCTGCCAAAGACAACTGATCAGCTGCATATTTTCCAACTTCAGGATCACCATGAATGCCACAGGCACCAAGCAATGCCTGCCAAACAAGTATGTCTGGTTTTATAGGCATCCCCTCAATGAAAGTCTTAGCTTCATTGACGAGCCCTGCTCGGCCCAACATGTCAACGACACAAGCATAGTGCTCCATCCTCGGACAAATCTCATAAACTTTATCCATGGACTCTAAGAACTCCATGCCCTTATCCACTAATCCGACATGACTACAAGCATGAAGCAAGGAGAGAAATGTGACATCTGACGGCTCAACACCTTCTAATCTCATATCTTCATACAGTTGAAGTGATCCAAAGCCATTTCCGTGACGAGCGCAAGCTGCTATCATGGAGTTCCATGAAATTGAGTTTCTCTGAGGCATCCGTTTAAAGATTTTCAATGAGTCCTCCAAATCACCACATTTTGAGTACATATTGATTAGCCCATTACTGACAAAGGGATTAGAAGCAAGGCTTCTTTTGATGATTAGAGCATGAATTTGCTCACCAAGAGCCAATGAAGTATCTACACCAAAGATACCAAGAACAGCTGAAAGCACGTTGGCATCAATCTCCATTTCTGCCTTTACCATTTTCACAAAAATATGAACAGCTTCCTCCTCAAACCCATTTTGTGCAAAACCAACGAGAATAACAGTAATAGAAACCTCATCAAGCACTTCAGCTACCTCAAAAACTCCCATTGCATCTTTCATGCTACCACATTTCGAGTACATGTCCATCAATGCACTTTCAATCCACAAATCTGAATGAATTCCCAATTTCCAAGCAAGCCCATGTATCTGCTTGCCTGCGGTAAGTCCCTGCAGACCAGAACATGCCAACAGCGAGCTCAAATATGTCAAAGAATTGGGTTCCACCACTCCATGGCGCATGTTCACAAACAATTTCAGACTTTCCTCATAAAACTGATTCTGTGCAAGACCTGAGATCATAGCTGTCCAAGTAATGACATTCCTTTCAAGCATCTCATAAAAAGCCCGCCTTCCCGAATTGAATTGTCTACATCTGAAATATGATGTGATCAGAGCATTCCCAACCGTGAGCTCCCTATCGTAACCATTTGAAAATACTAATGCGTGTATCATCTCATTCACATATCCTAAATCCGGTCCATCACACGCAGATAGAACTGTAGTCAGAGTTGCTTGATCCAAACGATACAAACCCGAATGGTACATTTGTTTAAAACACTCAAAACCCATCTCAGACTCCCCTCTCCTTAAAAGTCCTGATATCATCGAATTCCACGACACTGTATCCGTCATCGGCATATGACCGAACACCTTAGCTGCATCCGATAAGTCCCCGCATTTCGAGTACATATACAGCATAGAATTCCAAACAACAAGCGCATTTCGGAAATTATCTGGATTGTCAACGTCAAAGAACTCAATGTTCTTGATGATTGAAGCATGGAGAGAAGAACCCAGACGGAGATGACCTTCTCTTCCACAAATGGAGAAGAGGAGGCTTATGTCCAAATGGTTGAGGACAAATCTTGAAGTTCCTGAGGAAGGATAGAAGGAAGTGAGGAGGGTTTTGAATGGGGAGATGAGAGAGGAGGCCCAAGGGGGAAGGTGGGGGCTCAGTTTTTGGAATATCCATCTGGATCTCATCCATGAAAATGGTGACACCCACACTGATTTGGCTTATGAGGAAGTAGCAACGGTCAAGATAAATATGAATTTCAGGCATAACTGAGATGAGCCAACGATGACAAGATGTTGGAGACACAAGGATCTGCTATTTTCCATTTTTATGTTTTTTTTCTTCACTGTAAAATTCTACCATGAAGATCTCTAACTGCAGCAGGCTCTGCATGTTTGAAATCAATTCCATTTTTTTTTTGCTTTTTTTTTTTCATAATATCGAAAACAAAAAAAAATTAAATAGTTTGTTTTTTTTAGTACAACCATCGTTTTCGTAAGTGAAACAGTAATGTTAACGAACAAACAACCACAGACCACCTACAAAAATTAAATCATTATTATTTGTTTGCACTTAAATTATAACTTATCAATTTTAATATAAATGGAGGACCAAAATCAACTTTTTGTGATTTTTGTCATTGGTTGTTTGTATACAAAATATTTTCTTAAGTGAACATTTTTTTCAAAATTTTTTAAAACAAAATTTCATTCAATTTTTTAAAAGGGATTGGATTCAGTTTTAGTCAGGCCACTCCTCGCTAGCAGACTATTAAACAAGAGTAAAAAGCCAAAAAAGATAAAGTTGAGCTCAAAATTCCACAGTGGCCGAGCACAGAACGGTCAACCATGGTATTGGTCGCCTGACATTAATAATGAAAGTGACGTGACTGAAAACCTAATATTAACAAAAGAAAAAGATAAAATAAATCACTCTCAAACATGAACGATGATTAGATCGGATCATACATTCACTGTACAATCATTATCCCAACTCATATCAACCTGACATATACATTTATAGGATAAAGTTCATGATGGGACCAGTTCATGAGTTTCAAATGAAAGATACATCAACAAGCCCATATAAAAAGAGACCAAGCCCAAAGAATTGAGTTATGAAAAAATTCCTAATGAAAAACTCTGCCATTTTGTTTTTACTTTTATCGAAGTTCAATTTTAACTTAGAGCATCGGAGTGGTTTCTAGCGTTTGCGGTTGTCTAATTTATATTTGTCATTTTGTACAGGATTCTAAATCATTTGGAGATTCATTTGGGCTGAATTCGACCTACATAATTCAAATACTCCTACGAATCAAACCCTATACAATTTATAAAGTAAAAACTTATTTTTGAATGTTAATAATAATACAAAAATAGCTGGTGAATTGTTTTCAAAAAAAAAAAAACTATTCAAAAAACTTTCTTGTCTCTCTTTTCATCTATCGCTTGCATAATACGGCATTTGATGTCAATACCAAGCCTTTATTTAAATGGAGGGGTTAGAAAAGAAAGTGACGAAATTATACAAATAAAATTAGTTATATTACATTTGGATTATATTTTATGAGAGAAGAGAAAAATGTGAAGTTGTCAAGTAGTGAGTACAATTATTCTGAGCACTTTTTTTTCTTTAAAATAAAAAAAAAGGATAGAAAAAGTATAGTATTTGTTATAACTTTAAGTTCATATATTAGTTGTCTTTTCCCTTTATATTATTTGTCTAACCAAACGGGAGAAGAAAAATCTTCTCCTCCTTTTCTTTCACATTTCATCTCCTTGCAACATAACTACCATAGGTGGTGTTTGGTGTTACTTAAATTACTAATTTATAAATTATAATTTATAACAAAAATTATTAGTGTTTGATAAAAATTGTAACTACAATAAAAACAAAAATTATAGGTGTCTTAAAAATTTTGTAACTTAAAATTAATAGTAAAAAATTAAAAACTACCATCTAACTTTTTTTCTTCAATTTTCTTTTTTAAAAAAAATTAACCTCTTAAACGTCACTTTTTAAACCTCTCAAACAAGGGCTCTGCCATAAAAGAGATTCTTGCACAGTAAAACATACTCGGCATTTTCAATTTCACTTAAAAAGTAGAGAAAATACACAAACTTTAAATTGATTCCAATTTTTATCCATTTTTCACTCATTTTCTCGACATTCTTTTTGGAAATTGCTTACCAAATCTATTTTTCACAGTTTTCAGAAAAGTTATTCTAAAAAAATGGAAAAGAAAAATGCAACCAAACGACACCGGTTTTTATGAATCATCTCACCCATGATCTTGACAACCAAGTCATGGAGATCATTGAATTGCAGGAGCGCAGTGAGTAAAGCTGACTCGATTGTGACCAATGACCACAGGTAATCCAGAGGGAGTTGAATGACTTTCGAGAGGTCTCCTCCAAATCACTAGAATAGCTATCAAAGTCTTGAGCATCAACATGTAGGATCCATATCCAAGTGGTAGTATTCAGGGCCTTTAGCTATTATTCTTGAGCTTTTTACCCAAAAAATAAAACTGCAAAATGTTCAAATGTTTTTTTTCATCACTATTTGCTAATCGATCGGATCCAACGGATCCCCAATAAGTCAAAACATGTGCACAGGACTCCTCTTGTATTCAAAAGATGGTAATAGGCAATCTGAATCTGACCCCCACTTTTCCTGCTGAAGGGCCAATTCCGTAACTCAAATTCATGCGGCAGCTTTGAAAAAATAGCATATCATTGCGTCAGATCACGCACTCCACAATTCGTAGTGTCAATTTGTTCTCTTCCTATGGAAAGCTCAGTACTGTTCCAGTTTAGCTGAACAGAGGTATCCACCACCTATGAGTACAGGAGAACAAACAATAAACCGCCCAGCCCGTCCAAATAAACTGATAAATTGCCCATTTGGTCAGTTATTCAACTGATTTCGGTCGAAATCAGTTGCATATTTTGTTGTATAAGCAGGTCTCGGTCTGATATCGAGTTGAGCCAAATAAACTCCATAAATCTGACTGCCTGAGCAACAATAACTAAGTCCAGTGGCCACCGCCCCAGTCCCTAATATATAAACAGAGCCCTTTTATTTCCCCCTCCCAAACCGTAACCGGCATTTTTCTATTCCTTTCCCTCCCTCTAAAGAAAACCCTACTGGCTACTGCTCTTCCTCTCTATAACTCTCCATCCTTTCTCTCTCACATACAACAACAGTGAACAGGCAACCTCACTCCAGTTCACCTTTTATTCACGATATGAGAACTGATGCTTTGAATCCAAATGCATCTGAAGCAAATACATTAAGTTCTCTCGTGGCGTCGCCTCTCGTTTTCTTCATGACTGAATCCATCCACCACCTGAATGCTTGCTTTGGACGGTTTTGAACAGATGGACAGTCAACATCGGATTGTAATCTTCATCATCCAACCAATACGGTTTGGCTGACGAGTTGAATACAAGCCCGATCTGCTCTGACCCATGATCCCCCATACTTATCAGATTAGGAGCCCAGAAATTTAGTTGTTTCTAGCAAAAAAAAATCAAAATCAAAATTAAGTTACACTGACTATTCCAACTATGCTCCTCATGTTCTTGTATCCAATGCATTGGATCATGTGCCCTGTGGTTCTCTTACTAAATAAAGGATTTGTTTTTCTTTTCGTCACCAACAGCTTAATACCTAAAATATCTAGTCCGGATTCAAAATAACACTTTAAAAAGGGAATACTTACCAAAAAAAATATATAAAGATAAAGAAATAAATAATTTGCATACATCACACTTCATGTAGAAATTTGAAGTTGTCTACAAATGAGCTTGAAACTGAAAATAGAATAAGTACCACAAAGATTATTGGGAATGGACATCAAGCTCATGCTCAGGAAGGGGGGTGATTCAATAGAAGGCACTTGCAATGTTTGAGGGTCCATGAAAGTTACGACGTTAATTCCAATACTGCGGGAATGCTCGAGGGTGGCATGTTTCTAGCTGCATACAAAAGAGCGTTCGAATACTTTTGCCGGGCTCAGAGAATGGTATGCCCAACATGGTAATTCCAGCCGTGAAGGGTAATTTGTGGGGTAACACCTGGAGGGACCTCGAAAGAGAGAGTGATGGGCATCTCTTCACCCGGTACCAATGAGAAATAGTTATCAGAATAATGGACGGGAAGAATCCTTGTGTCTTCCCCTTCCTTGTGATCCCTCTTTGAAGCGTGAACAGAGAAATGAAGAAAGAAAGCAACTCCAACCTCAGTCCCATTGATTTCTGCAACCCTCAAACCACTGGTTTCACGTGAGAAGTGCCTGCAGATCCTATGAATTAAACCATCTTCCTGTTTTTCCTCAATCACGCCATGCATGGGTTCAACTGATGCCATATCAAAATCGCTATCACCATTTCGTTCGACAAAAGTATTCTTGTAGAGTAGATTTTTTGAGCCTGGCTCCTTTGATTTGTTCTGAACATGCATTTTTATTTCACAAGTGGACCCTCTAATGAGAGCCTGAGATGTAATCTTGAGAGGTATTTTCTTCTTCCTGTACAATTCCAGTAGTTTGTAATCTCCACCCGACAGATACAACCAGTAAAAGTTCCTAGATAAAATGCCATAGTCTGATATATTATAGAGTTTGAGAAGAAGAAAGTAGACTGGCTTTGCATTTTTGGACTTTGAATACTTCATCTCAAAAAGAGGTACTGTTTTTTTACACGGTATAGAAAGCTTTTCAGAAACTTTGTAGAATGGACACGTTCCTTCCAGATCCCACACCGAGACTTCTATAGCTACATTTGATAGTTCCTCCGATGTAGTGTTGACCACCTGCATGTGTAAGGCAATAAAGGGCCATGAAATCTCACAATCAAAGAAAGTAAATTGGTTGCAATAAGTTCACAGGTGTTCCCAAAAAAAAAAAGAGTCTGTAACTGGCCGTTCTCTATAGAAAAGTATTCTTGGTTAAGACCAAAAATGTAATACTGGATCAGAATTTTGCAAGATTTTAAATAATCCTAATCTAGTAATTTGTAAGGCCAATGACTTCCATATATTTGGGGGGCAGTTTAAATACGCGGGTCTTATTTATTAGCGGTTAGTGCATTTCCAGTTCAAATATCTACATTACAAGGGAGAAGGATTTGATGTGACATTTGTACTGTGTAGCAGTGTCAAGGGATGAAATATTTTTAATCTTATGGTTGAAAAACAGTAGAGGAAGTGAAAGGAGAGAGAAAAAATATGTGGACCCCACCTTTAATTGAAGCTTCTTCTTTTTTTCTCTCTTAATATTTCAAAACTGATTATGAGTGCACTATTTCACACAAATGAAAGATAAAAAATATTATCACAAAAAATAATTCAAGTTAAAAAAAAATTTTTACAACTCTCCAACCAAAGATGTGGATCTTGCCAAACACGGTACAAACATTAGAAAGTACCTTTAGGTATGGGTAATTTGCTAGTGCGTACAAGATTTGAGTTTAAACAATCATAACCAAAGGTCCAAAAACAAGCGTTAAATTTAACAAGAAACGCTCAATCACCGAGTTTCATGACAATACATTCAACCAATAAAATTACTAAAAATGGACAAGTTACCTCAATAAAATACGTTGCTAGATTCAGCTGGACATGGATTGGTTCAGCTGCAGAGCGACAGCCATAGAACCCTGCTGTTTGGTCATGGAGATGGTCGTAGAACTGACCTCTAAGACCCGTCCAAGGGTTCTGATTTTTCCAAATCAAAACACCAGTATATTTGCTCCACATACGGGATGTCCAGCCCTCTAATAGAGCTCTGTACTGAACATAGTTAACTAGCTGAGCCTGAGAAGATTGTTTAGAACAAGTCAGCACAAGAAACAGAAAGAAGATGAGAGTAAAAGCATCCTGCATTTGATGGAGGGAGATTTTGTTTACCTTAAGACAAAAATCATCAAGATCCTTGGGGATCCCATACATCAAAATCTGATCATGAACCAAGCTTGGTTTCGAATAAGGGATGTACTTATGGTATTCCCATATGGGATTAGGAACTTCTTTTACATAGCCATCGGGTAACTTCTTAAACAATGGGATCTTCCATCCCTCTGGAGGCATTGTCGCCCTGATAGTAGCTGCAACAGGAATTCCCACTGAGCCAACCTCAGGATTGAATCCATATTTGTAAAAGTCATCCTTAAAAAAGCTTTCAGGATTCTGAATTTCATACGGGCCATCAGTGAAGTCTCCTTTCCCATTCGCAAAGCCATCCCACATGGATCCTTGGATGTAAATGCGTGTACCATCAAGGTATTGACTAGGATCTTTCAACACCTGGAAAATTTCTTCTTTTGTGTTGCCACTTTCAGTTGAGTTTTGGAAATCTGGATGGAGTTTCAGTTCACTTTTCAAAACTGTGTTGATATCTTCTGGTGGAACTTGTTCATTTCCCCCCACCCAAAGGGCAAGACTAGGATGATTCCTCAGAAGCTTGACCGTGTCCCTAGCACATAGCAAGAAAAGTTCATGGTCCAGGGGACCATCCGGGTTTGATACGGGGACACCTCGTCCATCACAGTCTCCAGTTATCCAAAACTCTTGCCAGACCTACAGTTTTAAATCTTGTAATGACGCCAATTCTGCCAGAAAATCTTTACAAATTGAACTTAATATGATAAAAAAAAGTTGATGCATCACGATGAAGTCCCGAAGCTTAAACTAATTATAACTAAAGCTACCAGTTTGATGAACCCGCATAAGGATTCCACATATTTACAATAATGATTCACAAACAAAAGGGGAAAACTGTTCGTTCACAAGCAAACCAGGTTTTATTATGAAAGAAACCATTAAGAACCTGACTCCAATCAGCAAGAACATAATGATTTTTGCTAAAACCAGGGTTCTGCGCAAGAAATGTGCAACTGGCAATATAAAAAAAATGAATGCATTCTCACGAAGCAAGCAATTAAGGAAAAGCTACAGAAGATAGATCCCTCATGAGAAAAAAGACCAATAATTGCACCAGTCTAAAAGTTACCATAGGAATAAAAAGAAATTATGACTCATGATCTAACAATGAAAAAGATGCTACATAAAGTTAAAGGGCAAAGAATGTATGATTGGTTAATTCCATGAATGTTATAAAATTTTAGTTTAAGATTCGCGAAGTAAACAAATATTTCAAGAAAAATATACACAGTTAACCCAACAGCTTGACAGTCATGACCAATGGCAACGGTTCATTCAAGAACAAAATAGTAGATAAGGAGTCTGCAAGGACAGTCTAATCTTCCCTTGTTTTGTCAGAACTATCATCTCTGCAACTATTTTCTGGTACTTTGAAGATCAAAATATCTTACCACAAGAATGAATACTAAATTCAATTGTAGATTTTAAATCGATCAGTAGCTCAAGATTCTGAAATCCGTCCAGTACATCCTATCGTACAATGGAATTGCTACCACGAGGAGCAATATGTACATTTTTAGTATCTCAACATTCTTATCAAGGCATCCAAAAGCAATAAGCACATAGTGTGTTTACTTCTTCCTATAACATAACCTATGTCGATTCTAGGGCAACCGCACCATAATTCCAATTTAATCAAGTTCACTCTCTTTGTTCATGCCAATCTTATAATAAAAATTCTTTCTCATTTTATTATCCCGAGAATAGAACATTGCTAGTGCAATATAAAAACCTCATGCTAAAGTGAGAATGTGGTGAAAAAAGATAATGACTTTGTGCGAGTAATCTAAAATGGTGGGTCTAATTGTGTCCAGCTGTTCAAGCATATCACACATTGGTGGGAATAAGGCAAGAAATGGCCTTTCTAATCTTTATCATTCCTACACTATAGATTCAATTGCTGCAATCATCAGAAAACAGCTGAACCTGAATGTTGAGGTTCTTGGAACATTTCATACTCAGACATACATTTACCAGATAGATGTTAAGCTTAAACAATTTGGAAAACCTATTTAATTGAAGATTTTACATAGATGAAAAGGTCATTGATGTTTCTGTGTAAGCCATTTTATAGGCCTTCCATAATCATGCCT
This sequence comes from Heliamphora exappendiculata, assembly GCA_034768845.1. Classification (NCBI taxonomy): domain Eukaryota; kingdom Viridiplantae; phylum Streptophyta; class Magnoliopsida; order Ericales; family Sarraceniaceae; genus Heliamphora; species Heliamphora exappendiculata. The sequence goes on along the minus strand of JAOTRH010000020.1, from coordinate 7,134,778 downwards.
AAAAGTTGGTCCATACGGATTATTCTGCGTAGCTGATCATTTTTTATCTCAACAATGTCAAGCAAGACAGTAATGAATTTCACCACTTTAACTTAGTTGTTGCAGGAATTACTAATCTAATCACACTCTTACCATAGACCCAAGCACAAGAGCACCTCCCAAAAATTAAAGAAAAAGAGAACTCACACATCCATCGACCCACATATAGAGACAGAGAGCTAACCAGCAGACCATAAATATCACAGGAATCGTAGAACTCTGGCCTCTCAGCCAGTCCACCACCCCAACAGCGTATCATGTTGAAGTTCATGTCAGCATGAAATTTGATATCTGTCATGTAACGTTTCTTTGAGAGACGTAGTAACCCATCTGACGTTATCCAATTACCTCCACGGATAAAAATGGGCTGCCCATTGACCTTAAACAATCTACCAAGTATAAAAAATACAATTTACAAGACAGATAGCCTTGGAGATAATGCTCCCTCGGGACAATAAATTTAAAGATGGATTCTACCTTCCACCAGTCGCACTATCAATATGGCTCTCAATTTTGCGGAAACCAAAATGATGGCTCCACAAATCAGACTCTCCAAATCCCTTCACATCAATACTAATTTCAACATTGTATAGGGATTGCTTTCCCATCCCATTTGGCCACCATAAATTGGGCTTGTAGAAGAACATCTGCGAATACACATCATTAGCATTTAAACTGGAGTATTGCATGTAAATTTTATATTATTATTTGCAAAGCAATTCTACAACCATGTCAAGCATGGAGATGCAGTTAGTGCAGCAATATGCGCGTGACTACAATAAGAAGAAAGAAATACCGGTATAAAGTTCTTCTTAGAAGTTCATTTATTTGACAGAAAAATCGTCTGTTTAGATCAGCAAAAACATATACGACACTGACCTCAGAAAATGTATATTGAACAGATGCTCCAGGAGGGATTGAAACATGCTCCGTCTGAAGATGTTCTACTAAGCAAATATTTTCCTCAAGTTCCGCTGTCACTTGGATGTTTAAAGAACACATGGCAACCCATGCACTTCTATTTACCAACTCAGTGGTGGCATGCAAATATACCCTCTTATAGTTGTCAAAAAATGATGAAACCAAGTGGGGATCCACTATTTTTACAGGCTGCACCAAATGATAATGAATTAATATCAGAAATTTTTAAAAAATATATTATTAAACAATTTTCCATAGGAGGCTTAGAAGTCACACTGATTCCTTCTTGGCTTTTGTTTAAAACAAGCACAGGAAAAAGGATATATAGCACATTAAGGAGAATGAGGATATTAAGCTGATAAAAAAAGAGGAGAATAAGGATGTTACACATTTCCTTTAAGAGTGCACATTTAAAAGTGAAAAAGAACTATGCGTTTATATGTAATGCAAAACTTAATGTGAAATCCAATTTATCAGTAGCTCTACTGTTGAACAAGGCAACAGCTTGAATTCATTAGCTTGTCCAACAAGTGTAGAATCATGGAAACATAAGGACAGAATAACCACATAGAGAGTGCTGTCTAAGGATATTAAGTATTTCAAAGTTGAATCAAAACTCACCCCAGTGACAGATATAGAGAGTGCTGTCTAAGGATATTAAGTATTTCAAAGTTGAATCAAAACTCACCCCAGTGACAGATATTGATACTTCATCCCAGATGCCAGTATTCCTATCCCTGTGGCAATATAAAAATTGCTACCTAGTAAGGATGCTTCCAGTTAATGAATTTGTGGTCAATTCATTGCAATGTTGTACATGAATGGATCTCAAAAAGAAGGGCAGGCGTATGAGCTTTTGCAGGAAAAAATGACAAAAGATAAGCTAAAAATAATTTTAAACAAATGATTATCTTCCATGCCCTCCAAGTTGCATTACATGGTGACAAAATGGTATCAGGGTAACAAAATTACCTTATAGGAATCATCCAATCCCATCCTTCGACGTATTGAGCAGCAACATCTTTGCCAATCTGACATGAACATAAGATGAAATGAGAGTGCAGTCTGTAAACCATAAAGCGGGGGGAAAAAAAAGAAGTTAACTCGTGTATGATTAGTACTGTATAGAATTGTGTATTCTAACGCACCACAGCGGCACGCACAAATGAATGCATAGAACCTCATAAACTAAATCATTCATTTGGCTTAGATAAGTTCCAAGTTAATATCCATACAGTGTATGCCGATTTATTCAAGATTTTTGTTATTTTAATTAAGATGCATAGATACCAAATAAATTAAATAATAATGGAGACCTGATCGCTAACTTAATTGAAAAAATGGTCTAATCTGTCAAATTTGGCACTTATTACATATTTGGATAATAATTACTGACTTCCAAAATGATGGAAAAATATTGATGTTTGCCGTTGCAATTCTTAAATATCAAGGAACAAGGATTTGCAACATAAATACTATTTCATTCTGCTGCTTCGGATCTTCTTCCTTTTTTTTTCTTTTTAATTCAAGGGAACTAAGTTCTTGCCAAGTTTGAGATCATTCTGCTCCACCTCTTAGACTAGCATACATCCAGTCTCAACCCACATTAATTTTGCACTTTACCTAGGTTGATGATAATGAGAAAGGGCACTGCATCTGAACGGGCGGGCAGAATGGATAAGCGAAAGGTGACATGCGGACCTAACAGTCATATAAGTGAGTGGGCAGCTATAAGTTAGTTGGCCCTTGTAATTATTTTGAAAAGACAACACTACTTTCCAGAAACTTTCATTGTTGCACATAACCAAAGCCACCTCAGCCATTTGTCTCATTTCCTCTGGCTATTAGGCTTCCTAACTCCTTGAAAATACATCACTTCCCAGTCGTGTCACATCTTCCAGTCACTCATACACATCAATATACTCAATTGAGATGATATCTTTTCATGAAGAAGAGGTCTCATTGGCTGCCTGTCAATATTATCATAAACGCACAACTTGCCAACCCATAGCCAACCAATAGAGACTCCGCTTCATAGGCAAGTCGATCATATAAACAATGCCCTCTCAGTCATCAAAGTCATATCAAGTTAGCATTTATCAGCCGTCGAAACCTTCATTTTCTTGTTAACACTTGATACACTTTCCTTACCAGAACAACATTGGACCACAGTAATCTGTCAACCTCTCCGTTCTTAGCATAATTACCTCCCACTCTTTCTCATAATTAGAACTATAATGTAATTGAACACCAATGGATTTCATCTAATATACAACCATTAATTTTCACACACAGATGATTGTTGACCCTCAGCAAAAGCCATTGGTGATGGAAATCGACTCGTCTGTTACGCTCACATATGCTATAAAGGCTCTTCACGAACTAAATCTGAAAGACATCTTCACTCAATTTTATGGTCTACCTATTTCCAATCTCAACCAATCTCTAAGCATGGCTCTGAATTTTATCAGTTATTTCTGCAGAGCTATGAAGCACAATTCATTTTAGCTATGATAGAATTGCCTGACATGTATTCGCCACGAACAAGTCAGGACCCATGTCAAGACATGCCACACAGCATATTTTGATTTTAGTATTAAATTTTCGTTTCAACGAGTTAGGGACATGACTCGAATGTGTGTGTTCAGTGTCCAAACACATCCCAAGGCATGTTAGGGACAATACTTGTGTATTTGTAGGAAAACAATTGAATTATAAACTCAGTTGCAGTAATCTGTTGATGAGGTTACTGAGTTTGAGTTAATCTTCTTCATTACATTACTTTGTAAGTTTTTTTTTTTTTTGTGAAAAATAACCATTTGAGTTGCTCTACTATGTGTTGAATGATGTTTAAATTATGCATTGCCATGTTTTTTTCTTTTTTCAAGGTTAAACTAGTGTTATTTTTTTTAATCATTTTCATTGGATTTGTATGTTGTCTTCATAACATAACAAATAATCATATATTTCTGGAGTGTACTGCTGTAATGTAGATTTAAAAATGCTGACTGAATGATAGGATTGTATTATATCATCATCTTCTAAATAGGCAATTCCAAAACATAATGGCAATTAACAAATGAGGAAACCAAAGAACCAGTAAAAACCAAATAATGTATGTAATAATGGAAATTGATGAAAACTGAATGCTACAAAGCAATCATGTTCAAATTCAGATCTCCTTTGTGCTCAATGTATTTTATTGGAACCCCTCCCCAATCAGAAGATAACTCTCAATTATGTTGCCACCACATAATTGTTGGACTTGATCTGCATGGCTGAATTCATTTCCTAGCAGCTTAAGGTTTTGGGAGAATTTGTGATCTAAGCCGATATCAGAGCTTTAATTCTTGGGAGGTGTTAGGTCCAAGTCTCGTGATATGTATTTGTCCTCCGTCTGCATTTTGCTGCCCTACATCCATAGATTTTTATAACTCCATGTAAGGGTTGTTGGATAGATTGATATATATTGATGGGCTAATTTCTTACCAACTTAATCTTTTGTCACAACTGGTGATCTAACAATAATTAGAATAATCACTAAATGTCAACGTGTCATATTTCTGCTTGTAGTGAAAGATGATCATAGTAATTGATCACTTTGACCACCCTCAATGTAAAGTCAAATGGCTTTTGATTATCTCATCATTGCTTTATTCTCTATTTAATGATCATATTCATATTTTCGCTATAGGTTCTCCCATAATTTCTGTTCTTGTACACCAACCATGATATCTGTCCAAGAAAACCAGCTGGAAAATTAAGCCATATTTAAGCAACTTGTATCAAATAAAACAAATTAATTTCTCCAGTGGGCTTCAGGCCCAAACTTAATGACCATTACCAGCTGTCTTCGCATTCTCCCTAATTTTTAAGAAATAACCCCCTGATTCATCATTAAGCTTTAGGGAAATAGATATATACCTCATGGTCACCACCTTGCCCCCCCTCGGGAGGAATCCTCCCAGGGTGATCAGGAGGGTAAACTAGAACAGCAAGCAAATTTTCACCATCAGGATGCAGAATATCTGTGACATCAAGAGCATGTCTTCGAAACATCCCCTTTGGCAGGACTTTTTTGTGACCATTCAAATACAGCTCCGCAGAGTAATTAATCGCCCGAAAATTCAGATCTACATGCTGATTTCCTGACTGAAGAAGTTCGACAAAATTAAACAGTCACGCACTGGAAATACAGAAATAATAATAATATTAACAACGAAGACAACAGTAATAATAATAACAAAACAAAAAAAAAGTAATAGAAAAATAAAACAGCTGAAAATAAAGGCAAACAGAGCAACTATAAAGACACAAGAACCTTTTTTAATTAACAACAAAATGTAACAAATTAAAAATAGATTAGTAGAATGGGGAAGGGGACGAGAAGTCCACCAAAGGAACAAAAAGAAATCAAAAGATAAGCACATCAAGTTGCACACTGCCCTCTAATCTCTAGATATCAAAAACAAAAGAATAACCTTACAAGGAAGATAAACTGCGACCTTATCTTCGAAAATCCTAGCCTTACGCTCTAACCAAATAAACCAAGAAATGTAAAAAAAAACAGAATTCCACATAACTTCTGCCTTTTTGTTTGATCCAAAGCTCTATAAGCTATAATCAATCAAAACTATTTGTAGACTCACGGTGTTATTCCATTGTAACATTTTAGTAAGCCAGTTTCCAGCAGGCAGTTCGAACTATAGTAGAGCTCATTCAAAAGCACTAAGATTTTTCAGTCTTGTGGTTTTGTTTTGTTTTTTTTATTTTAGTAGCTTCATTGTTCCAATGCGACCATAGCTCATTCGAACGTGGTCTCTCTCAGTTCAAACTTTGTTTTGCAAACCAACTTTTATACCATTTGAACGTGGTTTCTCTCAGTTCAAACATTCCCTTTGAATCTATGTTTTCTCAAGTTTCCTATGAATGGTCGTTAGACTTCTATAATTGAGAGGCACAACTTAAGAGAGAATAATCATCATTTTTGTCTTTCCTTGTTCAGAGTTCCTTGTGATCTCTGTTGAACAGCTATAATGCTTTGTGGGAGAGGCATTGGCGAGGCCCTAATGTTTACATTATACAAGACACAATCACAATTGGTATTGCACATGGTTATTTTTTTGTCTTCAAAGGGTTAAATTTTATATATTTCTCTAAAAGAAAATGGCATTAAGGGAATGCCATCCATATTCAAAAAAAAAACTCCGAAAAAGTCCTAGCTAAGCGAGCAAGAATACTCCTCCACATCACAACTATACAAAAGGAAAAAAATAAAAGAGCTCTTAATCCTATACAAAGGGTTTATACCATCAAAAACCTATAATTCCTTTCCCTCCAAATAACTCACATAGTGTATAAAGGAATTGTATTCAAACATTATACGCCTCTTCCCCCACCTTACTACCTCTCTGATTGATGAGATGCTTTAAGACGCTTGTCAAGATCACATGCCCCAAATTGAATCAGGAAAAAACCAACATCAAAATTCCCAGGCCATTTGGCAATGAAGAAGAAGATAAGGCACCGACTCTTCATCACGTTTGCACATACAAGACCAATTAACTATCAACTTCCTCCCTCTTCGTCAAATTATCCACAATAAAAATTTTATTCTAGGCCACACACATACAAAAATGCCACTTTAGATGGGGCCCCACAGAATAGTCCTCCAAGAGAAAGAAAAGCTATAACCACCGTGCCAAACCTCACACCTAACCTGATAAAAGGACCTCACTGGATAATTACCGGAAGGCGTGTGAAACCATTTAATCAAATCCTCCCCTAACCCTAGTCTTGGCATGCAGTATAACCTCCATAAGAGCCAAAAGCTCCAGCACTTCCCTGCAAAGCAAAATATCTCAAACCACCCTAAAACCTTCTCTCCGAAGGTTAATCGTGTTAAGGATGTATACTAAAAGCCATAATTTGTGTAATGATTTTGGTATTTATTTTATTTTATTAATAAAATCCGCTTTTTTATTTTAATGAGAATATGTATGAGTAATATTTGCAATGCATTATTTATTTAATGTTATATATGAGCGTCTTTTATTCTACATAGTAGATAATCTGATGCAGAGTTCGGCTTACACACAGAAGATCAAATTATTGGTTCTTGTAGAATATAAATTTTTGACTCACAGCATTAGATGAAATTGGACATACAATCGGTAGGCTGTAGCACAATTTTTAATAGATATGTCTTGATTATGGGGAACAGTATAGTTCCAACTCATTATACTAGAATATTTTGTGTGTATTGAACAATACCGTATTGGGTAATTATTTTTATACTAACTATATAAAATAATTAATACCCCATAGTGTTTATACTATTAATCCCGAAATAATTAATAGACACGTATATTTAGTATTTATTATTTTGATTTATTAAAGAGTGAGGTCTTTTATGGGTCAATAAGCCTGATAAGTTGGATAACAACATTACGTATATGGTAAATATTAATTATTGACGAAATCCACGTCCTGGCATAGAGATTGATGATACCTGTTAGAATTGTTATTTTATTATTTTTATCTTTGTAGTTTATGTTTTAAGGGTCTCTTTGTAATTTACACTTTTTATTATTTAATATAAATACTTAGAGGTGAAGGGGATAGAGATAGAAAACTCTAAACCTAATTTTCTCTTATTTTTTCTCTCTTTTTTCTTCTCTCTAAACCTAAATCCTAAATTTTGAACTCCAACTATACCCCCTTAAAGAAACTTATAAGTTTTGATTATGTCAAACCCTGCAGGCGGATTTTATAATCCGACATATCAAATAAGTTAAGTGGAAGGTCTTAAAAAATCATAAGAAGCCGATTAAATATAATTGTCAGTAATTTAATTTAATTGATTGATATCTGTAATCTTAACATGAGGAGATAAATATGTATTTAATAACAAGAAACTCGAAATATAATTTTTAAGATAAGACCAGGAGTGCAATTATGATTTTTTAGTGGTATGAATTGTAATTTATATTTTTAGAAAATTAATTCTGAGTTAAATTAGATTTTTCTAATTACATAAAGAGCCCGAGTCTTATTTACTCCTTAAGTCCCTGTCGTAGCTTATATATACACCGTTATAACCTTTTAGCAGCCAGTCATGATTCCTACGATTTTTGCACACTTGTGAAAATCATAAAAAAAAAGGAGGTAGCCAAGTCAGGATTGATACACGAAGTATTAGATTTAGAGCCCACACTTTATTGGTGATTTCGGTGGATGGAAATAAGGCAGGAGATCTGAGGTGCAGACGAGTTTTCAATTTCGTGATTCAATCTTTCACATTCAAGTTCAAGTGCTGAGACGATATCAAATTAGAGAGATCTCAAATGTATAATCCTAATTCTGTCTTGTAGGGTATACCGGGTTCGTGTTTTTCCGTTCGGGGGATCTTGGGTTTTTTCTGTCCGGACGGTGACGAATAGCAGGTTTTTTTTATGTAATCGTATGCACCATCATCGGTTCTTGGAATTTCGGTCCCCTTCAAATCAGCCATCGAGGCAGACCTGTTTGTTTCTATTCTGTATATGGCAAGAAAATTATTCCCCCCCAAGCCTCTCGGTCCCTACACCAATTATCCTCCTAAGATCTCTACCCTCCTCCCATCCCCCACCGCCAAGGTGCAGATAGTGTTCTCTGTATATTGAAACTTGAAGCTTGATTGTGGTTTATGTAGACTGATCGAGGCAAGCCACTGGAGAAGAAGATCAACGAAACTCAAGAAAGATTAAATAGATGGCTTTGTGAGATTGGACCTACAAAACTGCTCCGCGTGTTGAGTAACAAGGATCTCGAGTTTGAATCTTTGGTACTTGTAACTTGATTTGACTAGTGGATTGTTCGTCATAATGGATTTAATACCATCTCGGTTAGAGATTTTATCCCACTATAAATCCTTGTCTCGTATGTGTGTTAACATTTTGGAGGATCTTTCATTATTGCTAGATGCTTAACTGACTTAATCATAAGCATCACTATTGAATAATCAGCGTTCAATAAGCATTCCCTGAAATAAGAGGTATTTTTATTTATTTCTAAAACAAACTCAATTCTAAAAACTAAACAAAAACTTGTTTGCCACAATCATACAAGTAATGCTTGTCCAGAATATTTTTAAGCCAAAAGCAAACCTCCAAGAGCTTAGTTTATATTGAAGCATAACATAGGAGAGATTAACTGCTTATTTTATATTGAAGTACACCATACCAGCTTACACTGGAAAGTTGTGAAGAACCAAAATGTATAGTACTCCCTCCCTGAATCAGCAATATCTATGATTGACTCATTTTCCAAGCCGTAGAAAGGATCTCGAACAAGTTTGTTTTTTACAAGGGTTGCCAAAACACTGTCAATGAAATCACCAACCAATTCAGTAAACAAAAGTATGAGGTAAAGACAAACATGGTTAATGTTTCTTGATACATACGTGAAAGATCAGAGAAGCTTAAACAAATTTACGTACATAGATGAATGTTCTATTCAAAGGTAATGCATAACACGCTAATTAATTTCATTTTTGAAAAAACACATTTTCCATAACGTAACACCAATTTATCATTCACATAAAATTGCACTTCATAAAAAATGATAAAATAAACTTTAGTAATTCAACAAAACATTGTTCCATCAATTCAAACATTATAGATGGCTTATATTATCTAACACAAAATTACTAAAATTTAAAAGCCTAAAGGATGAGAAATTAATAAGTACAATTTGACATCATTCTTATCTTCTCATTGCATCCCATGTTATTGTTGTCAAACTTACGATATGTTTCACTTGTGTCTAGATGAAGATAGGAGTGTACGGCTAGTGGAGACTCTACATATTAGGTGGTGCGTTCAATTGACACCAAT
>JAOTRH010000020.1:7094534-7117874 GCA_034768845.1 Heliamphora exappendiculata | reverse complement strand
ATAAATAGAAATTTTAATTTTTGGACTAATTTGATGTTAAAATCAAACATGAAATGAGTGTTATTGTAATTTTTAAAACTAGAAGAGTGATCAATATTTTTGTCAGAAGCTAGAGGAGTGGTCAATGCAATTTACCCTTTAAAAAGTTACCTTGTCAAGGGAATTTGATTGGGGCATTACTTTAGTACATAAGTTGGAATATATTACAGAGTGGCCCACCTATCAATAAAAAATGAAAAAAAGACAAGATAAAGAAGAAGAAACAATAAGAGTTGACCTTATATATAAGGCTTTACTTTAGTATATAAGTTGAACAACTCGGTGTATAAAATTCTCGCGTATGCAGAGTTTAAAAAGAGGACAGATCACGATAAATTTATAGTACGCAATATTATCTTACACTCGTAAGAGACTGTTTATACGCCTCAAACTCGTGGTATTCCCGGTCACACAGCAACAATTCTACCCGTAATCTTAGAGCACATAAATTAATTTCTTAAGTTTTTTTTTATTAAACTTGGCCGGTTAATGTACTAGATTGGGGGCAATTATATTTAATATTTTTTTAAACAACACTTTATTCAAATCACTAAATAAATTTGCTTCACGGTTATTAAATAATTGCTACTGGATTGGGGAATAACTTGAGATTTGTGCTGGAAAAGATGCCAATTTCAAGGCAATATTCTAGTGCAATGAAAAAAGTGAGGGGGAATCACATTCTAATTTAAAGTCCATTGTTATTTATAGTACACAACTTAATTAGGGGAGTTTGCCAAAAGGGTTTATCTAGGGGTAGGATGGTCAAATCAAATAGAGTACAAGCATCAGTGAAACAATTCAATGTTGTTTTTTCTTTTCCTTTTTTTTTTTTAAATTTCTAACTATACCTTTAAATTTGCAGAACTTTACAGTTACTTCATACTGCTTTTTAATTGGAATGTTGAGAAGGGCAACTTATTGTTGTTGTGGTTGTTGCTTCAGACATAAATAAGTGTCCTTGTACAACTACAAGTCCAAACACCAAACTGCCTCTCTGCTCAATGTCCTTAAATTTAGGGAATTTTGAAAAGCTTCTTCGTTTGGTTGCGTTGTTCAAAAATTTAATCCAAAAATTATTTTCAAAAAATATTTTTGAAAGCATATTTATAATATTTTGAAAAAAAAGAATGCATTTGATCGTCAGATAATAGATTCACGTTCAGTTATCCCTAGAATAGCAATCAATATCATCAACGAGGTTGGTATTAACTACGAACGGTATGGATCTAATATTTTTGCTACAAAATTAACCCATATATAGCTTCATTAAATCGACAAAGATCATTGTTGAAGAGAATAAATTCATGTTGGGTTAACCCTAAAAGTTCCAATAAGTGAAGATCGTTGGTGAAGAGAAGAGAAAGAAAATGAGGCACTATTTATTAGTATAAAAGCACACAATGTTATTATCTGGGTTTCACTTTTAGTAGAAATAGTTTTCAAAAACTTGAAAACATTTTTTGTGCTTTCTGGAAGAAGAAAAAAAAAAGGGTTGTTTTCGAAAACAAATTTTGAAAATTGTTTGACAAATATGTTTTCTATGTTCTTCGAACAAGAGAATAGAAAATAATGAACAAAGACCATACCATATGGATTTCCTCCATTCGCTTACATGAGAGGGATATGATGAAGTAATTTTCAAAATCAAAATGTTAAGTGCATAGACGGGGAATAAAAAATTTGAATATATTTCTCTCACATAGAATGGGTTCCATGATTACCTGAGATTCACTCCATATAAAAATAATTTTTCTGAATCTAGCTGTGTTTAAATTTGTGCACGTAATAAAATTTATTTAAAAAATAGGAGTAATTTCAAATTTTACAATTTTACCAAGGAAGAAAATAAAGGGATGTTCAATGTATCCATGTTTGGTCCCTACTCCAATTCCTATGTATATTTGTATATATATGTCTATTTGTGTGAAATAACATGAATTTTGGTCCTAAAGTTGTCTTTTCACATGCACTGACAAATTGTTTGGTGGAGAGTCATGCATACTTGAACAAAAACAATTAGATATGAATAAGGGATTTATTAAAGGAGAAGCAAAGAAAAAGATAATGGAATGAAAAAAGTAAATCTTGTTTTCTATCATTTTCTTTTTTCCTTATTAAGTTCTTACACAAATCCATAGCCAAAACACAGCCATAAATAAAGAAAGCAAAATCTGGTGTGTTTTTTTTTTTGTCTTTAGTAAAAAAAAATTCAGCATTAATTTAAATGAATATATTTTTTAGATTGATTTTTGTCACGAGTTAGCATAAACTAAATAAACTTAGCCCCAAAAAACTAAAAAAACATTGCTTATATAAGACAAAAAAACCTTAATGGGTTATTTTTATCTTTAGTGAATTTTTTTATCTTTAACTCAAATATACTTATTTTTTAGATTAATCTCAACACGGAGAACCGGAAAAACAAAAAATTTAGATCAACAAAATGAAAAAAGGTCCAAAAAATCTATAAAAAAAAATTTCCAAACCCACACATAACTTTGGGTACTTTATTGTCCTTCGCTCACCCACACAAAGTAGAGCATGGGAACATAAGAATCCCTGCACTTAATTGGAATTTCAGTTAATAAGTAAACTAGAAGAAAATAAATAAATAAATAAATAAAGAATATGCTTCTTAAAATAACAAGTCAATGAGTCTTCTTGTTATTTTATATGGTCTTTGTCCAAAGCCTTTCTCTAGGTTAAAAAAATAAAAAGTGAACACCTTCCCATGAGAAGAATTGAATCTTCTCAGTCATGACATATCCTGGTTAATCTTTATCTATAAAAAAGACCAAAAAAATCTTTTTAAAAAATACACAGGGAAAAAATATCCCAAACCACACATAACTTTGGCTTCTTTATTTTTCTCCACTCACCCACACAAAGTAGAGCAGAGCAGAGCATGGGAACAAAAGTATCCCTGCAATTAATTGGAATTTCAGTTAATAAGTTTCCCCATATATGTATAAAACAAGAGGGGAAAAAGAAGAATATGCTTTCTTAACATAAACAAGTCAAATCTTATTATTTTGGTCCCATTTGAGATAATGGCTTATTTAGTAATTTTATTTTACTTATCTTTGTCTTTTGTAAATTTTTTTATCGTTTCATCAACTTATTATATTTTTTTTCAACGCTTCTCAACGAGACAACGAAAAAAATAAATTGCTTTGACCAAAATATGAAATATAATTTAGAATAAACAAAAAATTATCTACAGTAAGCTGATAAAGCTAAATTTTTTATTACTTACTTTTGTTTTCATACAGTGAACTTTTTTTTTATCTTTTGATAATTTTATTTTTTTTGGTTTTTTTAATCGAGACAATTCAAAAAAGTTAAAAGAAAAACAAAAAAGATTATGAAAAATATTTAAAAAAATTCATAAAAAACAAAACAAAAAAAAGGGGTAAAAAAAGTTATATGGTCTTCGTCCAAAGTCTTTCACTAAGGAAGAAAACAACAGACTGTCACACCTTCCCATGAGAAAAAGTGAACCTTCTGAGTCCTGACATATCCTGGTTAATCTTTACCTATAAATGCTACTAACCCTTCTCCTCCTCCATCAATTCAAGACTCCAAAAACCACTCTTCTAAGTTGAGTTTAGTCAAAAGTCTATCTAGGTGAAGGAATATGGATCCAATCAATGATGATGAAAACATGAATAAAAGGGTGAAATATTATGAAGAAACTGAGATGAAGAAGAAGATGATGATCAAAGGAAGTGTTGTGCTGGTGAAGAAGAATTTGTTGGACTTCAATGACTTGAAAGTTTCGGCTGTCGACCGGTTCGATGAGGTGATTGGACGCAAGGTCTCCTTGCAGCTCATCAGTTCTGTTAATGGTGATCCAGGTATGTAATTCATCTCTCTGTTATAATATTAATTAGTTCCCAAGCTTAATTCCCTTTTTTTTTAATCCTTTCTTCTCTGCTGCTGCTGCCGATTCCTGGTATATTGTTCACAATTTTTTTTTTTTTTTTGGATTCAGCCAGGTTTTGGTCTATAAAAATCTCTAAGGCTTTTTTCAGAGTTTTTTCATTAATTTTCTGGATTTGTTTTGTTTTTTGGTTCGTATTTTGCATTTTGTCGTGACAAGAAAAATTAAAAAAGTATGAACGTTTGCCATTCGGGTTTAAAATTGAAAATATCACTAAAAACGAAAAAAGGATTTATTAATAAGTGGCTTTTCGGATTTATTTTGACTTTTTTAAATTAAATTTTATTACTTTTCAGATTTTTCCTGAAATCTAAGTTGCATAGTTATTTGTACTGCTAAAAGAAGTTCATAGGCGAAAGAAATTGCATAAAAAAAAGTTAGACCAAATGCACACACAGTTTGTCAAGTGATTTTGCCAGGGTAGAAAACATTAGTTTAACATGCCAAGCAAACCCTATGGAAAAAAAAAAAAAAACATACCACTTTTACTTTTCCATGAAAACAAAAGTAAAAGGAAAAGAAAAAAGAAACACCCTTCATGATGCTCGCTACCAAAAGAGTCTCACAAGCTAATATTCCCTAAACCTATCAGTCTTCATTTATGAACACGTTCTTAGCATTTAACGGTACAAAACAGCCTTATTGTTTCAATCCTTCTAACTCTTAATGGGGGCTCTTGAGTTGTTCATCAATTAAGCTATTTTAGGGCATTTATTGAGCAAAGCTAGCACATCTTGCTAGCAACTCTGGATTGCTCTAAAGCCAACATTAACTTCAAAGATCAGGGGGATTTAAGGGTCTACTCTCAAATATTTCAAATTTGGCTTTTTTAGGCTTCATTCAGTAGTTAGGAAAATCAATATGACAAAATGATTCTAAGTAAAGTGAAGAAAAAAAAAAAAAAAGAGGAAGAGGGAAATATAAAAGAATTAATTTTTGTTATCTATTTAGTTTGCAAAACAGTTAGTAGAAAACTAGTTTACAACTTTCCGGTTATGGATAATCCTATACTTTTGACAAGACCTGTTGTGTGAGAAAATTTTCCTCTGGGAAAACTGTTATTATGGGTCCCACATCTTCCTGCCATAACTGAAGATGAATACAGAAAAGTAATATTTTTTCTTTTCCCTTTCATTTCCCCTTCAAATGAACGAAGCCTTACGGTCAGGGAAATGAAAAGCTTTGTTCAACTTGTCACAGAAAAGCATAACAGGATGGCCCCATTCAGAATTACATTTTCCTCCCAATCAGAATATATTTCAGAATATTATCAGTGTGATTCTCTTGTATCATCTAAAATCTAGTGGCTGATGAACTATGAACCTAAGTTAAACTTTATTATGCATTTCCAGAGAAAGAATTCCGAGGTAAACTAGGAAAGCCTGCATATTTGGAAGACTGGATCACTAAGATCACCCCTATAGCTGCTGCCGATGTAACATTCAGTATAAATTTTGAATGGGAAGAGGAGATAGGGGTCCCGGGGGCTTTAGTCGTGAAGAACTTTCACCACAATGAATTCTACCTCAAGACCGTCACACTCGAAGATGTTCCTTCTCGTGGCAGGATCCACTTTGTCTGCAATTCTTGGGTCTACCCGGCTGAGTATTACAAAAAAGACCGTGTGTTCTTCACTAATCAGGTATCAGTTAATATAGGTAGAAAATGAAAAATGATCAACTTGTGTGAGCAGCCTCATTTTAAGTTTTTAGCAAGAAACTTGGTTCTAGTGGGAAATTTTAATTTTTCCTTTTAAAGAAATAATGACTTCTAAAAACCATTACAACGGGGTATGATAGCCTTCTTTGGATGTCAGTCTTTAACGAACGGGTCCCTAAATGATTGGGCAGTTTGGCTATTTCATTTATATCTATAAATAATACGTCTTTTGAAAGCCATACATCCATAGACACAGCTGTAACTTTTAAGCAAAAAATATGATTTATGAACTTCTGAAATTTTACAAATCTAGGTGAATTGTCGGCTAAAGAAGCATGCTCTCTAATTATTTGTTGCAGACATATCTTCCAAATGAAACACCGGCTCCGCTACTATACTACAGAGAAGAAGAATTACTAACCCTGAGAGGGAATGGAACTGGAAAGCTTGAGAAATGGGATCGTGTCTACGACTATGATGTATATAATGATTTGAGTGAACCAGAGAAGGGCCCAACGCACATCCGCCCAATTCTTGGAGGGTCTTCTGAGTACCCTTATCCCCGTAGGGGAAGAACAGGTCGACCACCAGCAGAAACAGGTTAGACATTGTCCACTCTCAGCCCGTTCCCGGATTCATTACTTTTATTTTGTTGCAGTAGTAACTTGGTAATAAGGACAACAAAATAGATACAAATCCTCAAAAGATACAATTTGAAATAATAGTTTGATATCTTATTAATGTTACTAGTTTTCCGGGTATTTTCTTTACAGATCCTAGATATGAGAGCAGGCTCCCACTTCTTCAAAGCCTAAACATTTATATCCCAAGAGATGAACAATTCAGTCATTTGAAGTTCTCAGATGTTGTGGCATATGGGTTGAAGTCCGTGTTTCAATTCCTTCTCCCTGCATTTGAGGCTCAATTTGATCGCACCCCCGATGAATTTGACAAACTTGAAGATGTCCTGGAACTCTATGAAGGAGGAATCAAGCTACCCGAGTTTCCTTTACTCGAGAGTATTAGGAAAGAAATCTCCTTCGAGACACTAAAGGAAATACTAAGAACTGATGGTGAGCGACCCTTCCATTTCCCATTGCCACAAGTGATAAAAGGTATGGATTAATACATCTCTAAGAAGCTATTTTATGTTCAGACCACACTTATATGGACGCCAAAAAGAAAACTTTGTTACTTATCTATAATAACTTGATAAATTTTAACTTCTTCGTACCAGTTTGTCTAATTGTGATTTTCCTGAACCAGAGGACAAGTCTGCATGGAGGACAGATGAAGAGTTTGCAAGAGAAATGTTGGCTGGAGTAAACCCTGTTGTGATCCGTTGTCTCCATGTAAACTAGACCTTTCTTGCTAAAGAAATGCTAAGTACCCATAAAACTACACATAATTTGAAATAAAATGATCCAGATTGGAACTGCTTGTGATGTGGGCCATATCCCATGTGATCTGTACCATTCATTTCAGATTGTGGATAATCTTATGAATAAGTTCTATGGGTATTCAGATTTGATAACCAAATATTTGATGTTTTTTACTAGCCTTCTGAAAAGATACTTCAGAGCATTAACATCTTATTTGCAGGAGTTCCCTCCAAATAGCAAGCTAAATCCTAAAGTATATAACAGTGAGGCCAGTTCAAAGACCAAGCAGGGCATAGAGAAAAACCTAGAAGGGTTAACTATAGACGAGGTATTTTTTTGTAGAACTGCTTCTAATCATCCTGAGATTTTCAATCAAACAGTTCACCTCCCTGACATAATCTCATGCCTGAAACGATAATAAACGTGAAAGTATTTTCTTGAACTAGGCACTCAGGAACAAGAAACTATTCGTATTAGATTACCATGATGTTATGATGCCATACTTGAGCCGGATAAACACAACTTCCACAAAGATATATGCAACAAGGACACTCCTCTTCTTGAAAAGTGACGGGACTTTGAAGCCGTTGGCAATTGAAATGAGCCTGCCGGGTCCCGAGGAAGATGAATTGGGAGAAGTTAGTAAAGTGTACACACCAGCAGAACATGGTGCTGAAGCTACTATTTGGCAGTTGGCTAAAGCATATGTTGCAGTTAATGACTCTGGTTATCATCAGCTCATTTGCCACTGGTAGGGTTCATTTCAAATTGCTTGATTTTTCAAGAGTAGATTTTAGGCTTTAGTCTGTAATGGTTTTGCAAATTCTTTTTGATTTTGGTCACAGGTTAAATACTCATGCAGTGATCGAGCCATTTGTGATTGCAACAAATAGGCAGCTTAGTGTTCTTCACCCAATTCATAAGCTTCTGCAACCTCACTTCCGTGATACAATGAACATCAATGCACTCGCTCGGCAGACCCTTATTAATGCCGGTGGACTTCTTGAGAGAACAGTTTTTCCATCAAAGTATTCCATGGAAATGTCAGCTGTTGCTTATAGGGACTGGGTGTTTCCAGAGCAAGCACTCCCAGCTGATCTCATCAAAAGGTATACAAGTCATCAACCCAAAATGCTAGAATTGAGATTGACCTGTCTTGATCTTGTATGGTCTGACCTCGGTCCTCAAGGCTTGTAAAACACAAGGATTTGCCAATGGAGGCATCCTGTGGTGCCATTGGCCAAGAGCACTCTGACGCTCAAGTTAGTTTCCTTGGAGAAGAAAATACGAGAATTAGAGTTTTTGTTGGAAAAGATACATATTTGGCCTATCTCACACCTTTGTTTATATACTGATGATTCACTCATGTGGTTCGTTAGGGTCTCTATATTCTCTCTTTATGCCTTGCTTACATGTGGAATGGTCCCAGACCCAAATCCCGGTGGCAGTTAAGCCTCCACGTGGATGGGTGCGTGGCAACCACACGCCCTAGTGCTGACTAATGGAGACCACCTTCGGCTGACCTAGTAACCGAGATCAGCCGAACAATGGCTATTTGGTCAAGCACCACTTTTGATATGAGAAGATGACTGTAGCTGAACAGAGTAAAAATGACACAATTAATTGTTAGATACATCGACTCTGACTTGTCACGCTGAAACGCAATTCTGAGTGTGACCACTATTTATATACCTATCGGATACTGTAATAAAAAACGGTGTAAAACAAGGAAAAGTATTTGACCATTTTCATAGGTTGTGATTTCTAATTTGATATTCCTAACTTCTGCATTTTATTCAGAGGAGTGGCAGTTGAGGACTTGCAGTCCCCACACGGGGTGCGCCTGCTCATAGAGGACTACCCTTATGCTGTTGATGGGCTAGAGATCTGGTCAGCCATCAAAACATGGGTTGGGGACTATTGCTCTTTCTACTACAATACCGATGAGACGGTTCAAGAAGATCTCGAGCTTCAATCCTGGTGGGAGGAGCTCCGGGAGGAGGGCCACCGCGACAAGAAAGATGAGCCATGGTGGCCTAAAATGCAGACTTGTGAAGAGCTAGTGGAAACATGTACAATTATCATATGGGTTGCTTCTGCTCTTCATGCAGCAGTTAATTTTGGACAATACCCATATGGAGGATACCTCCCAAACCGCCCAGGCATGAGCCGCCGGTTCCTACCCGAACCGGGCACTCCCGAGTATGATGAGCTTGAGTCAAACCCTGACAAGGCATTTTTGAAAACAGTTACCCCCCAGCTTCAGAGCATTCTTGGGATTTCCCTGATAGAGATTCTATCGAGGCATTCTTCGGACGAGATTTTTCTTGGGCAGAGAGAGACTCCTGAGTGGACAAGAGACAAAGAAGCATTGAAAGCCTTTGGGAGGTTTGGAGAGAAGTTGACAGAAATTGAGGAGAAAATTCTAAGGATGAACTGTGATGAGAAATGGAGGAACAGAGTGGGACCAGCCATGATGCCTTACACACTGCTGTTTCCAACCAGTGAAATTGGACTTACTGGGAAGGGAATTCCTAACAGTGTCTCAATCTAACGATTTTTCATTTGGGGATGTTGTTTAAAAATCTTTCTTTGCTAATGTAATTTCAACTGTTCCAATAAATTCACAATTATAGAGAAAGTTTATGTTACAAAAAGTATGCAAAAATAAATAAATAAAAGGTTTCATTGACTTCATCACAAATTTATTTCTTGATGTACATGCTTCTGAAGAGACAATAAAACACCACCACTAAAGCCTTTCCAAGGCAGTTCTGGATAAGTCCTGAGCAAGGAGAACCCAAATTTCAGCAGGGGGATGATAAGAGTAACCATGGAGCTATCTTGCGTTGGGCAATCTGTAGTGCATCCGTGTGTGCAAGTGGAAAACAGATTTAAAGAACCATACAAAAAACTAACAACAAAAATATAAAAAGTACAAAAAACTTAATTAGACAGGACTTAAATTTGACACTAATCTTTTTATGACAAACTTTCCCCTCACTCCAGTGTTTATGAGTTGAATGATGTATGTCTCCCGGGATACAATGATTTACACACTTGTAGAAGCAGCACAATAATCTACAAGTTTAGCGAACTAGAACTCTACTTGCAAACTCTTCGACGAACACTGTTATGCAGAAGAAAAGCAGAAGGAATGAGGCAGAAAAGTGGATGCTGGAAATGGGCCAGATGGCCTGTTTATATAGGCCTGAGGACACCTCTTCGGATTGTGCCAAACAGTCACGAACCCAACTCCAAAAAGACACAAAACGATTTGGCTTGACGGTTGAATCATGAACAGACACGAACCGGTTCAAATTCCAACAGTCACTAATGGTAAGAAAACTAAAATTTTAAATTTTAAATAATAAAAAAACTATTAATAGGTTTTTCATAAAATGATAGCATCTTCTTGATCCACACACTCACCCAAACCAGGCTGAACAGACCAACAGCTGGCCCGCGTGTTTTGTTGGGTCAGACCCGAACTAACACTTGGTGAGAAGCACTTGGTGAAAAGCACGTGACATTCCTCCATCAGCATTTTATTGGGAGAATTTGGGGGACAACCAAAATTGATGAAGATGACCGTTGTCTGGTATGGGTTTTTATGCTCTATTGTATTATTGCTCTTAAATAGTGAAATCGTTGTGATTTTGTAACGTTACACTTAGGTGAACTATATAAATCTTGTGTATTTATTTTCCTTTTTTAGTTGTTTTTCAATTTCTATGGCAATACAATAATGGAATGTGGGTAAAGGTTCCCATAATTTTTGGCATTCCCCATTTTAAGTTTATTCACAATCAACTCATGAGACATGAGACAAAACCTTAGGCTTTATTTCTCTCCATTTTTAAGATAAATATTCCACAATTTTAGTTAAGATACCCATGGTTATTTCATAAGGAAATAATTCCAATATCATTTTTTTATGTGTTTACTTTATTGGAAATCTTTTTCATCAATATTTTGTTTGTAGTTCCTAATTTGACATTTTACCACTTAGTATTGCTTTAATTTACCGAAAACTAGCAAATTAGTTGTGCCTTAAGAGACTATGAAACATAACTCGGTGGTAGTAACGTACGCGGCAGTGGTAGTGCCCCAATGATTTGTAGAGAAAATGGATGAAGAAAGAAAGATGAGAATGAATTTGTCTTAAAAAAGAGTGAAATATTTATAATGAGTTTGTCAAGCAAGAGAGAGGAAGAATGACTGGGTAGAAGTTGCAAATACTAAAATCAATCTCATCTCTAAATTTTTGTATGGTGAGTAAATCTTTACCAATAAAAGATATTTTTAAAAATGTGAGTTTTTAGCTGTAGGATATAAACTTAAATTAATCTCAGGCCCTTTTGTTAAAAATATGTTAAAAAGATAAGATTCCAACCAAAGGATTTAAGATTGAATTAATATCAACCATATTTTTTAAAATGTGTTCTACATTTTAAAATGTAGAACAAATTTTAAAAAAGATGAAATATTTTATTATGTAAATATTTATCACGTAAATTTAAACTTAGAGGTAGAGGGTGCTAGGTTGTTAATATGAATTTACTTTTATTAAATTAACTGTACAATTCTTTTTTTTTTGTTTTTTTATTACAGTTAGAACCTTCACTATCCTATATTTAAGGAAAAGTGAACTGAGATTACTTCCAACCGTGCATAATAAGGTTTGAAATTGCAACCTTTACTATGTAAAATTGGAATGATGCCATGAGACTACGAAGACCTTTGGCAAATTACCTTTACAAGAAATATATGGTTAGAATTGGTGGATGAAATCTAGAGGAGAAAGAGCATTAGGAATCCAATATCCAGTCTCTATATACTGAGTTCTTCCCATACAAGTTTTGGATAATTCAGTAAATCTAGAAAATTTATTATTGTTCACTAGTTTTCTGCAATAAAATATAATTTGAATTACCATAGGATGTAGGAATTAGTTTGAAAAAGTGATTTTATTGATTAGTTTGGGTTAAGCTGTAATTTTGAAAAAAAAATCACTTTTCTTTTTATTGTTTTAAATGATAAAATTATGAAAACCCGGAATAATATTGTTATTATTCTTAGCATTATTGTCATTCAAACAACGCAAATGTATATAATATTTAAAAATTTCTGCCTATGTCCCTCTGCCTAAACCAACTGAGACCAAAAAAAAATGTTATATACTTACATATTTGCTTATTTACTTATTTTATTTTGTTTATTTTTATTTTTAATAAATTTTTTTTATCATTTAATCATCCTATTATACCTTTTGACTCTTCTCACCAAAACGATCCGGAAAAATAAAACTTTTATCAAAATATAAAAAAATTTTAAAAAGACAAAAAGAAAATAATAAGCCAAATTTTATGTTGCTTATTTTCTTCTTTAATAAACTTTTTTCATCTTTTGATAAAAATTATTTACTTTTTCATTCATCTCATCGAGACGATAAGCAAAATTTACAAAATTTAGCCCAAACGGAATTGTTTTGCATTGGCATAGGATATTGGAAAGGTTCTCAAGTGTGGCAAAAAGGAAATTTTTTTTTTTATATACTGATCTAGCAACCCCTATTCAAGTTTCATTTAGTGCCCAACTCAAGAGTAAAGGACGTGAAAGGAGTTCTGTTGGTTGCAAATGACATTCTGAAGCTGGATTTCTTTCCTTTATTGTTGTCCTTTGTGTTTGTAAGAAAAGAGAGGTTGATTGGTTGTGTAGTTTGTAGTTCAGTATAGTTATTAGTTTATAAATTTTATTTTGTCAATCAAAAAACAAAAGTTTGGGAAATGGGAGGTTTTCGTACATTTTACGTAATTTTTCATGCACATCGATTCTGTGTGTATCTTCTTCAGTTTTTTTTTCTTTTCATTTCCCTCTACAAATGAGATATTCAAACACAACGTGCCTTGACCAGGATCATGATCCTCGCAAGCCTAATGTTTTCATAACTAGCCAAAGACTTTGTAACCTAGTGGCATCTCCCAGTCTTCCCTTCGTGAAAGTTCTTCTTTCTATGGCAAAAAGAACAGAAATAGTTCCATAACTATAGACATTTCTTTGATTTTTTACACCATAAATCCAATGCTTTTCTTTTCACAATTATTTCTTACACCACAAATCGAATGTCAAACCGTTTTGCTTTGAAGTGAACTGAAGTTCTTATATACTTATCTAATTCTTTATCACGAGAAGAATCAAAAATGTATACTCATTTGGGTCAATGTTAAAACAAGTTCCCTAAATACATAAAAGAAACTGAACCAAACACAAGCTTAATATGATGTCCATATCGAGGATAAATTTTATCCATACACATTATTTTATTAGTGATTTTATGTGTAAAGGTCGTGAATCCATAGTTTGACAAAGAATAGAACCATACAACAATGAAATTGAGATATACATTCTCCATATCTGACTCATTTAGCTTATATATAATTACATAGAAACAAATAATATACAACCATTGAAGGATGGAACCCACCACAAGAAAATGAGGAAGGGAAGCCTTTAGATATCTAGTAGATTAGTAGAAAGGGCATACCTCTTTCTCAATCCATGGCATGCTCTAATAACATGAGTGGGGTGCACCATCACAGATCAGAACCACACAATTATGCATCTTGGACACAAAGTACGCAGAGCCTGTAGTTCTATCTGCACTTTCTGCCTCTCATAGAACCACCAAGCATGCCGGTCGAAATGCGCTTCACCCAACTTCCACGGGCAAGTCCCGCCACAATGCTGATCAATCGGGAAGAGAATTAACATTTGTTAAACATCAACTAGAAGTTTTTTTCATCTAAAACATGTCCGGGAATAAATTCAAACAACTGTGCACAATAGTGTAGCATAAACATGTACAGAGAGAGAGAGAGAGAGAGAGAGAGAGAGAGAGAGAGAGGGATCGTATTGGATTGAAGTAGGAATTAGAGACAAGAACCAATGGCGGCAAGGAATTCATTGAATGATTAATAATAATTCAATAATTATGAGGCACAGGATTCAAACTTGGAGACAGAGGATTCCAAAAGAGATATTAGTAGCAATTCAATAATTATAAAAGGCAGAGGAATCATACTAGGAGGTGATGATTTTGGAATTATTCATCCAAATTTAATAGTTCCACAGATACTTTCTTGATTCAGCAAAATATCCATAACTAATTTTTACAACAATAGACAATATCAGTCTATGAACATTTAGCACATCAGTGAGCTGAAGCCTGGGCCCAACCACCACATTATAATAAGAATAAAGTGGCTGCTCTCATGCTTAAACCCGCATTCTCGTTTTTGACAGCCCGATCATTTTACCCCTCTACAAGTAAGAAAAGGGAGAATTTCATATTACCCTTTGTGCATTGTGATCTCCATTTTTATGATTTTCAAAAGAAATGAAATCAAATTGAAAAGCCGGATACCCACATATTCGAAAAATAGAATTGTCACTTGATTTTTAAGAAAAAATATATATATAGGAGTATACCACGGGTCAAGTATTACCACAGAAAATGATTCAAGGGCTAAGGTACAAGATGAGGAAAGTATTAGGCACCCCTTCTCGCTCAATTGTTAGGATGGCCTCTAGTAATCACTTTTGGTTTTTACTTTTAATTTTTTAAATGCATGCAAATATAGAATATGGAGGTTAACGAGAGAACATTCGAAATCAAATAGTGAAAATATACATGATATTATATTAACATGTTGACTGAAAAAACAAAGAAAGGACATATAAAGCATGCCATGGAAGGTATCTAAGCAACTGGACAACCTAGACAAATTCAAACTTAACTAAACAGAGCATGTTGGGATAAACATAAAGCTAGAAAACATGAATTTAACTCTCTGGAAGTCAAAAAAGTTTGCGGCCGCAGCAATTAAGCTTATGGTAACAAATTTATCAGTGCTGAAGTTTGCGGTGGCAGCATTGCAAGGTTGTGGCCACAGGATTCATGCAACACTGTACATTACTTTTAAGCTACAGTGGTTTGTGCATGAGGATGCCACGTGCCTAGAAGCATTTCCTTTCTTTTTCAAGACTTTTGAAAACTGTTTTTATTGAGAAGAATTTGTGTAACACAACAAGGTTTTTTTCACCTAGTCAAAAGAAAATCCTAAACATGATTTATATGCAACAAAACGCAATAAAACAAATAAGAAGAAAACCTAGTAACAGCCTTCCCGCAAGAGAAAGAAAAAGTGGAAAGAGAAGTGTCAGGATTGCCCAAGACTACCTGAAGCGAAAATCTGAACGATTTCTCAAGTCAAAACGTCAGCTCAACAGACACCTCAGACGTTCCTCGGACCACGAGAACTCGAACTCATCTCAAAGTGGTATCTGGGAGATGAGAATAGTAGTTAGGGAAGTATATTGGGTGGTTTAGGTGTAGGATGAGCAGGAATGTCAAAAAATATCAGCGTCATGGGATTCAATCCTTGAAAATGAAAGGAAGAGTCAGTATTTATAGAATTTCGCATGCTGACGACAGCTTCTGTTGTGCTGACATGTGGCAGGGAATCGAATGTTCTGGTGTAGAGAATGAAGTTTGTGGTTACAAGGATCAAAGTGTGCAGCAGTGAAACGAGGGGAGTGCAAAAATGGTGTTTGCGGATGCATCTTTGAAGTTTGCGGTCGCATCATTAGATGTTGCAACCGCAAGGATAAACGTTGCAATCGCAGGGAAATTAGTTTTGGACCTTGCGACCATGACAAACAAAGGTAGCGGCCATGGGGATTTTCCACCTTGGAGCACCCTCTTCCATGCCATGTTACAGACAGTTCTTCACCTTTTTACTTCAGTTCTCAGTTGGATCTTCTTCGCGTTTTGTACATGTGGAGAGCCGGTACGTTCTTATTAAAATTACCGGAAATGGATTCTGATGATTAATAAGGCGTGTTATATGAGATTGGTCAGTATTGGGACACCGGAATAAAAACTTGTAATTAATTCTGTAATGTCCCAAGATTTACTAAAATAATTAGAGTTAACTAAAATCAGAAAAAAAAAAGATTGAGGATAAATTGTGAAGTTAATTGTATAAGGGATTATAAATGAATAATCTGAATTACAAATGAGAAATTCTAGAGAATTCTAGCAAAAATAAATAAATAAAATAAAATAACATTAAAGCACCGAAATGGGGAGGACCCATTTTTTTCTCCCCTGGTTCTTCTTCTTCGGTGAAGCTCTCCCCCCTTCCCTCATTTTTCTTCTCTGTTTACTCTTCTTTGCTCCATGAAGTGAGCCACTAGTGTTCTTTTTTAGAGATTGGAGAATTAAAAACAAACCCTGGTCCCAGCCCCACCCACCGACGCCTATCTCTCTTCTTTCTCCTCCTCTCTGTTTTTTCTTCTTTCTTCATGGGTTGAGCTCCTAATACCACATCCCAAGTTCTTGCACTAAATTGGGGGATTTATACTTCAAATTAGTTGCCACCGGAGGAGATTCAAGCTAACCAAGTTGAGAATTTTGCAACCAAGCAACCGGGAGCCCAAATTTCTTGATGGCCGGAAACCTAGGGTTGGGGATTTTTGGCGAAATCTGAATTTGGTGACTCAAAAAGGTAGGACTTAGACTAGCTATGGTGTTTTGTTTGTATATGTGTTAATTTTATATGTAAACCCCACGAAACCCCAAGCTTTTAAAAGATCTGTCAAAACCCTGGCCTTAATCTTGGAACTTGAGTTTGATTTTATGAAAATCGGTTGAAATTGTGAAATTGGAACCCCTTTGTGTTGTATGTGTCATATGAATTACAATATACACATTAGAGATAGATTTAAGGAGACTTGAAATTATGAGTTAAATTGGGTAAGTGTGGGACTTTGGTTACGTTCTTGAATATGTGAATAAATACATATATCGATTATAAGTTTCATGTGGTAATTGTGATATATAAGAGGTAGGATTATGAGATTAAACCTATGAACCCACAATTTTCAATGTCTTTGCAACAACCCTAGCTTGAAATTGAGGTCGCAAGTTTAGATTCATGGTAATTGGATTATAAAGTAAAGTTGAATTATTAATGTTGGGTTTGAGTATTGTGCCAATTGGTGGATGGGAGTTAAAATTTGTTATTCAATTTAATTCTTTAAACACTTTAGATGTGAAGATTTTGATTTGGGTGTTGATGATGATATGGATGTATATGAGATTGAAGTTAAAACACTTGAATTCTAGCTTGAGCAATTTAGCTCCAAATTGTAAGAAATAAAAGCTAAGGGAATGATTTTAACGGGAACTAGAGAACTTTGTGTATAAGTCCCAATGTGTGTTGATAAATTTAGATTTTCTTAAAACGAGTAAATTGAAGGATTTGGATCATTGTTATGCTATATTAAATTTGAGGGCTTGATTGGCAATCACAGTGTAAATTCATGAACAAATAAAGTGATTGTTTAATTACATGAGACAATGTGAAAAAATTGGAACCTGGGGAATTATTGGTTTAATGATCACAAACCAAATCTATAATTTACTTGAGGAACTTGAGGAAATTATGAAAGAGCTGAGTAAATGTATGGCTTACAACCATGATTTCATATTGTTTGAAAATTGAGCAAATCTAAAATGAGGAAGTTTGGAATGTTAGTGTGGGCGTTGTTATTTGGTGAAGTTGAATAAGTAATTGATTACATAACCAAAAAAAGAAGAAGAAGAAAAGTGACTTAAAGATCAAATTGTAATGAACCTTTATTGTGTAAGTACAAAATTTGATTTGGGTAACAAATGAAGTTAATCGTTTGGTGGACGTTATATTGGGATTATATTGAAATTTGTGTTGTTGATTTATAAAAGGGGAATGAACCCAAAGGTTAAATGGTGAGAATTGTGAATTTGGTTTGAAAACATGAAACAGTATAATTAAGTAAAATGGTACTTATTGATGGTATAAAGAAATTATGATTAAGAAATGTGTTGTTGGAGCCTTATAATGATTTAGTTTGAATTAGGTGTGTTAAATTGATGGTTTAAATGGAAATCTTGAAAAAATTTCTTATACTCATGGCTCTCAATGTTGAAGTTGGAAAGTAAATGGGTTTTGAATCTATGAAAGTTGGTTTGAAACTTAAGAATTAATGAGTTGTGAGTTGAGTTGAATTTGTATCAAAAAGATGATAAATATGAAGTTGGATTTGACACTTGTAATAAGTTGTGAGTTGAGTTGAATTTATATCAAAAAGATGATAAATATGAAGTTTGATTTGAAACTTGTAATATGAGACTATATGATTGTGAAATTGGATTGGGGAAAACCAAATTTTGGGTTGGACTCCCACTTTAAGAATGACTAATGTATGGTTAAAGGAATATTGAACCAATGAATGGTTAATGAGATTAAGTTAAACTTGACTAGTTCCATGGTGAAAGACTGAAAACTTACGCACGTAGGGTGCCGTACCCATCGGGTTAGTCCTCGAAAAAGTGTGTACGGATTATCTACCCATTGGCGTTCCTCCGAAAAACCATAAAAGGCGGTTGTCGTGGTGAGTTATAGAGCGAACTATTATCCAACGGTTTCGCGTAACCTGTTGGGAGAATAGTGCAGGATTTCTATGAGCTGCACCCAACGTCGGTTCGATATTTGAGTAATGAAATAAATAAAAGTGAACAAATTTTGAAAGGACACGCAAAGAAAATAAAAGAGGACTAAAGTTGAATGAAAATGAATATGAACTAACAATCTCTTGGGAATATGTTGAGTCAAATGATAATGAGACCAAATAAACGATGAATTGAAGAATCATTAAATAAGACGAAAGAATAAGGGCGAATAAAAATTTCTTCTAAAACTTAAAGTGCGGGGTGTGCAAAGTGTTATTTGGCATTTGTATAAAAAGCTTAATTAGATAACATCTTAAAGAAAGTGGAACATGATTGATGTAGAACATGATTGATTTGGTAAATTGAAATAATGGGTTGAGTCAAATGAAAATGAGACCAAATAAACGATGAATTGAAAAAACGTTAAATAAGACAAAAGAATAAGGGCGAATAAAAATTCCCTCTAAAACTTAAAGTGCGGGGTGTGCAAAGTGTTATTTGGCATTTGTATAAAAAGCTTAATGAGATAACATCTTAAAGAAAGTGGAACATGATTGATGTGGAACATGATTGATTTGGTGAATTAAAATAATGGGTTCTGATATATATATATATATATATATATATATATATATACGATAAATGGAAAGAAAAGTTAATAATGTTAGATCAAGAATTGAGGATAAATGAATATTTCTATTAAAACTTTGAGGGTGTGTGAGTTAATGTTTGGTTACGAAAATAATTGGAATAATTTTGCATAAAATCATGCTCATCGGCTCATCCACACCTCACATATCATGCATTGCACCTTAGTTAGTATTTATCTTACGAGTTTCGACTCATGTATGTTGAATCCCATTTTTTACAGGTTCTAATGACAAAGGTGAGGCGTGAAAGGATGCTTGATTATAGATTAAACTTCGAAGAAAAATGATAGATATGTATGTTTTGAAATCTAAAGCTGAAATTTGTCTATTTTGCCACTTGTAAAGAAGTTGGGAAAACTCTTGAATAAATGCCAGGAAAATGTATATGTATTGATATTTCAAGAAATTGTTCTTTAGACTAATGTTTTATTTCTTAAGAAAAGAAGAATTTCTCTAGGATGAATGTTAATTATTATGAAAGATAAATCATGATAGGGATGTATGCATGTTTATTGAGCCTTATGGAATTTCATTTGGAACATGGATGTAATAGTAATGAGATGGAGAATGTTAGTCACAAAGCAATTTTAGCTGTGATTGTGAGTTATGATCCAGGCTGTACCTGAGTATATTGTGATATTTGAGTTTGACAGGTTTTCAGATAACTTGAGAATATCCGAAAAACTAAGGAAACTCTGCCGAAATTTTGAATTTTTACACTTACAATATTTTGATGTTGGGGAAAATGACAAATTTTAAAATAGACTAGATCCAAGAGTTGACTTTGAAGGAAGTTCTAACCTAGAGTTGGAGTATATATATAAGCTTTCCATCATTTAATCAACAATGTTGGGCTGTCTTGTGAGGTTCACGTGCCCGGGTTTGGGGGCATGACTATACACACCTAAATCACTTTGGATCTTGATTAAGCATCCTGTCTTGATTGCATTGTTAGAAACTTCAGGTTATAGATATCTGTCAATATGAATAATGGCAAATGAAAAATCTGTGATAATTATTACAAGTGTATGCAGAATTTGGGTGCTTCGGGGAATATGGACAGTGACCATGACGATGAGAACTTTGATGCAACTCTAGCCTAGTTGTAATGCCAAGTGGAGAGGTTGTGTTGGAGATAGGTGGTGGCAGGTGCGGCAGTTGTGGTGGAAGGGTGGTGGCTGGATGTGGCTCATGTAGTGGGTGAGGAGGGATGGGTGGCAGCAATGGTTGAGAAGGAGAGGGAAGCCTGGCAATGCTGTGGTGAAGTGGGAGAGAAAAGAGGAGGGAGGAAGAAGATAAAGACAAATTTGTAAGTTTGAAAAACTGTAAGGGTGTTTTTGTCTGAAAGAAATGGTATACACACTCTCAATAGACACACAAGCACAAGTTATACACATTTTAGTTAATTTTAATGGAAAATGTGACGATGCATTTTAGTTCAGAAGGTAAAGGGAGTTGCATGCTTATTTCTTAACATTAGGGATTATGCGCACATGGTCAAAATCACAAGGGGTAAGTGAATTTCGCCCATTATATAAATTAGATTTTAAAGGAACTTTAAGAGCTTAAGCACTTTCTTTCCTTGTTCTCTCAATCTTTTTGGCTGTCTTTATGTTGTGTTAACTTTTATTTGGTTAACATACTTTATGTAGAGGGGTGAGCGGCCACTTCAATATTATTTACTGCATTATCTTTTCATTCACTATAAAATGATATTGTTACAAGTGCAGACAAATCAAACTCAAGTTTCTGTAAGAAATTGTAATAGTTTGAAAACCCTTAGTCATGTTTCTCTTAGTAATTCATACTTAATGAGACGAGCTTTTTATACACAAGAGGTTCACATTTTCTTTCATCTTCAAATATGCTTCAATGGGCCATCTTTAGATTGCAGTGACATGTATTTCATTAAAGCTTTACTATCAAAAGGATGTTAGAGGTCTTTCCACTTATCTATCTGTTGTTTTGCACTTCAGTTCGAGCTACATGGGCATTGAATGTACGCCATTAAATGTCAGGGGTTTGTGTTTTGGGGCCTTACGACAAGGGTTAAACGTAATTAACCCATAAAATAATACCCAAAAAAGAATCTACTACAGACCTGCAAAAATTATAAGGGTCTGAATCCCTTTATCAATAGAGATGGAGAATTTTCTACCTGCCCGTGTCACCAGAAATTACTTTTGCCTTCCATTTGTCATTAGCATTTACAAATGATATAGCATTCTCCTGTGTAACTGTGTTCTATGGCCGCATCAAATGATAGTTTCTCACGCTCCTAACAAGGCAAGCAACAGCTAATCCAGCAGCTGTATAGCCATATCTTAATGGCCGTTGTCTTCAATGGATGCGGCCTTGCATGAATATCTGAAAAGAAAAGGCATAAATGGTAATGAATCCAATAATTCACATGTATGCATGGTTAGTTGCACACCTTTTGAGACAATATTATGTAAACTGTAAAGTAAGGTAAACAGATTGTCCAATAAGCATAACAAAAGAAAAAAATCAAATCGTACCTTAAAAACTACCTTCAGGATCTATAAATGCATAAAACTAAGCCACTATTTTTATCGAGTAAAAAAACTGGAGAAAAGAAAAAGAACTTTCTCTACCTTGACAAGAAATTATACAAATTCATTTATCTATTTCTTATGTTTTTCAGAGGTTAGAAGTTAGAAGGATTTGTACAAATTCGTGAAGAAAAGGACACACATGCAATACAAACAACAAGTATGAGCAACCTGCTGAACAATGAAAGAAGCTCGAGTAAAACATTGGATCTAGAATCTGAAACGGATAATCAAAATTAACCCCCAACCAAAAAAAAAAAAAGAATCTAGCTGAATTCAATGAGGATAATAATGCCTCTTTTCAGGAATATAAGGCTATGTTACATTTACTCGGGTACATGTATCTTATGCCAGTATGTGTTTAAATGTCAGATTCATAGAATTCTCATATCGAGAACAACACTACGACATGAAAAACTATTCATATTCTTTAATATATATATTTTATTTTTCATGATAAATGGAATTTACAAGCTTATATTGAACACTTCATGCATAATACGAAAGTGTATGTATAATTTTATAGTATACTCGAATTACTAGAAATACTTTCTAGGTGAATGTCTAACTAAAAATATTGGACACCTCCTTTATATTTATCCAAGTATTAAGTATTCGACGCGAATACTTTATAAATTTATAAGAGTCCATATAACATAGCTAGAAGGAAACTACTTGTCTAGCCAGAGAAATCCTACCGGCGCAACCCTTGTATTTAGTTGTCATCATTGAGTTGAGAACCTTGAACCCAGAAACAAGCTGGAGGAAGGTTAGGACGATGTAAAGTCAACATGATGTCCCTTAATCCTACACGACACACATTCTACAAAGACCGGGACAAAGGGTTGTGATCCCATGAGGGTGATCTAACTCCAAAAACCCATCCTCGGTTCAAATTGTAGCCTGCATGAAGCTGGAATCGCTCCTAATTACTGGTCAGCCATAAGGCGGTGAATTTGTTCCCGGACCTTGTACACACCGCCGATCATACAAGATAAAGTTAAATCCAATTTAGCCCTTGCAATGTGCACATATTGCCACAGGCCAATTTAACTAGATCAAAACCCACCCATTAAAAATGAGAAGAATTCTTCCAACAGTAGTTCACAACCAATATAATGGGCGTGTGGCCTTCAGAATCTAGCAGATATTCTGAGGCTGTGTAGGAGATGATTGATTCCCTTACATAACAGTAGTTCACAATCCAACCAAAAACCATAGGAGGGTCAGGAGTCAGGATGTCCATGGAACAAATTAGCTGTATCATGTAAGATCCGTTAACTTCTCAAATGATTGTTGTCCAGAATCTCTAGGTCCAGATCAACATCTAAATACATTATCTTCTGCAATAGCAGTTTGCCTCATCAATCATACCACCCATATAGGCCACTGCCAATTGATCTCAATTTTTTTTATGTTTGGAGAACTCTTTTTCGTTCATTGCAACTTTACAATATATATATATATATATATATATAATACAGGGAAGGGGAGGGGGAGGAGGAGGGGGAGGGTGTGTGTGTGGTGCGTGTGT
>JAOTRH010000020.1:7062776-7081145 GCA_034768845.1 Heliamphora exappendiculata | reverse complement strand
AGAGAGAGAGAAACGAGACCAGAGGGGGAGGGGGGTCGTCGGAGGGCCCCGATGGTGAACGGCGGCGGCGAGGGTGGCGTCACGTTGCCCTCTTGACGTGTACGGCAGCAACAACGAAGTTGGTCTCCGGTGTGAGGTGGTCGACGGGTGCGGCGCCTGTGGCGACGTTGGTCGCGGCAACGGTGGTTTTAGGGTGGCGGTGGTGGTCGGAGAGAGAGAGAGAGAGAGAGAGAGAGAGAGAGAGAGAGAGAGAGAGAGAGACTGTGGGGTTGGGGCGAGGGTTGTGGAGTGTGTGTGGGTGTGAGTTATGGGTGGTCTGAGGGGTGATTAGTTTGATATTAAAATTAAATCTAAGAGAAGGTTAGTAATATTTTTTAAACTACAGGAGAGGTCAGTGTAATTTACCCTAAATAATTTGACTTAAAAAATAATTTTTACATACAAAAAGTCAACGTCTTTTGAAAACCAAAAAATGTAAAAAAATTATCCTAAATAAATTATTTTAAACAATCTAATTGTATTTTTTTTCCATTTTTTTTAAAAAGCTAAATTTCTTTACCGCTAATCTTTTTATACATTCCGAAGAGAACTTCAGCATTACTTCTCTCAAAAATCCTTAGAATTTGTGTAAACTTTTTAAGTCTTTGCCTGGGGTGTTTGGCAAAAGTAGTATTATTAAATTTTTATTTTTTATTATTAATTTTAGTTATAAATTAAAATTTATTTTAAATATTTGTAGCTTATATTATAAGTTATAATTAAATTTTTTTTTATTTTAACTATACGTTATATTTTTTATCAAATACTTATAAATTTTACTATAGATTATAATCTATAAATTACTAATTTCAATAGTTCCAAACGCCACCTATATATTAGTCAATGGATGTGGTTAAGTGGAGAAGACAGGGGAACAATAGGATTGTTGTAATAGTATTAGTTTTTAACAACACTCTTCGTTTTTGCCAATAAAAAAAAAAAGCAATTTTCGTCTATAATGATACAATTCTAAGAAAAAATATTTGCAGATTTAGGGCTTGTTTGGAAATTTTAATTTTTTTGACTTTTTAGCTAAAAATACAAAAAAATTAAAGAACTAAAAAGTCAAATCAAATCACTAACTTTTAAAAAATTCTATTCAAACTCTAATAATTTTTAAAATATAATAATATCTCTCAATCATAATTTATTTACTACCACTAACAACTAAATATAATTTTTAATATCAAATATATAGAACGATGAAATTGTCAAATTTGAATAAAAAACAAAAAAAAACTAACTTTTTACGCAAACAACCAACTTTAAAAAATTTAACTTAAAATTTAAGTTATCAAACAATTTACTTTGAACCAAATTTAGCTTTAGGGTTAAAAATATCAAAAAAAAATTTAATTTTTAAGCCAGTTCCCAATCAGAGCCTTAATCATGTAGATCAATTATATAATTGTTCACAAAAAATAAGTTATCTTGCATTTTAAAATTTAGCATCTTTATTTATTGCAAAGTTTTAGAGTTTATATTATTATTATTTTTACAATACTTTATTAGCATGAAATTCTAATAAATTGAAAAAAATATCAATCTTCCACACAAGGTAACATTTTTATATATTTGGTATATATAGTTATTTTTCAAATTAAAAGACATAAAAAAAAATTTCGATGTACCAATTTTCATGTCATGTGATAACAATCCATGTACTAAAGCCAAAGTTTAGGTGCTGAACATACTTTTAGCCTCCGTTTGCTTTGTATAAAATATTTTATTTATTTATTATTATTTAATTAATAATATCTATATAAAATATATTTTTTAATAAAATATTTTATCTCATTAGACTAAATTTAACTTACAAAAAATTAACTCGTAAATTAATTTAAAAATTGACCTTTGAAACTTTCACCCAATTTTTACCGTTTTTGATCATTCTCATAACAAATAAGAATGAGAGAATGAGAGATAGATCATTCTCATATGAATTCTTCCAAAATCTTTCACTCAAATTTTTTTCGTCTTTGATCACTCTCATATCTCATTCTCATTTTTTCAAATTTTAACTAAACATCAAAAAATACAAGTAAAAATAATAATTTTTACAAGATTATTTTACATATAAAATATTTTTCATGATAAAATATTAATATTTTACGTCGAAACAAACAGAACTTTAATGACGAATCTTTCCTATCGGTAAATATTTTTAGCATGAAACTATTTTATTACTATATCATTTAATGATAAAATACAAATATTTAAAAATAAAATAATATTAAAATATAAAAATATATTATTGACGGTTAAAGTACTACTTTTTAGGAGCCATTAGAATGCACTAGAAGTGCTCAAATCTCAAATTATTTATACTATAACCTTGCGTATCTTAACTCAATAATGATGTTTCAAATCATTGAAAACTTGCATGAACATTTATTAAAAGACTAAAAAATTCTTTTACCAGGTGGTTATCCTTGTACTCTTTTCTTCACAAGAAAAATTTAATACAAAACCATCACCTTCAAAAACAATTATTGAATTCTCAATCTTTTTTGCAAAGAATTTAAAGGGATATTTGTGGTCTTATTCATGACCATTTTGTTATTCTATGATTCTAATTGATGTATCAGCTAAATTGTCAATATTTGTTCACTTTTTACTTGAAATGTTATATTTGCTAAATTGTTTACAGCGCTATTTTCTAGTAGATGTATCAACTAAAAGTTTTTCTCTTATTAAAAACTTGTACTATTAGAACAATTTCAATGCCTCTTTTCGTCTCAGCTTATAAATAAAAAATAGAGACAAACTATATAACAAGAAAGAAATACATTTGCAAAAAGATAAATTTAATTATATAGATGAACTATATAACTCTTCCTGAATAATAAAATTTATCATCTTTATATATTATAAAATTCTAAAATTTATATTGTTACTTTTGCAATACAAACTGTTTTAAAGCAATTTTTCTCTTGTTGCCTTTGGTTTTTAAGCAGAATGCCGCAATTTGGCTGATGATAGAATCTTCAGGGATGCATAGTTTTGCCAAACCGTCACTTTTGGCTTGGTGTTAACGAGTCCTTGGTCAATTTTTTTTTTGTTTACATATTGATATAAATTTATCTTAAATTGAAACACGAAAGAATTAATAATTTATACTAACATAAAACATAATAAATAAAATTAATATCATAATATAAAAAACATATAAAGAAAATATATATTATAACATAATCAGACTTTTGTACATTTAAAATTGGTGACCTATCAAAATGGAACTTGTTTCTACAAATGTTAAAGAAAGTTTACTAAAGCAGACAATCAAATATAAATTGATTGAAAACTAACTTTTTGTCATTACTATATTTTATTTTATTTTTTTGATCCCAAATTCTTATTTTTAAGATTTTTTGTGACAAAAGGAATCCAAAAAATATAAAAGTTTAAATTAAAGTTGAAAAAAAGTTTTTTAAAAAATGTTTTGACAAATACTAAAAAGACTTCTATATCCCATTTTACACTAATTTTTTAAATAATATTTCAAACAAGAGCCAGTTATTAAAAAACCCAGGTTGCTCTAGTTAGGACAGTTCTTTATTTCCTTTGAATCAAAATAAACAAACAAATAGATAAACTACAATAGGAAAAGGACAATTGCACCCAATACAAACGTAATATAATACAATAGGAAAAGGACAATTACACCAAATACAACATAAATTAAACCAAATCAAAATAAACTAATATAAACTTTAGTCCTAATCAATTAAAATCGACCTCGTAAATCCGTTGACGCCATTCTTTTCTATTAATGCCATTTTTTTAATTAATTTTAATAAATTTATATATTTCTTAATACAGCATCTTATATCAATTTAAGTCTACTCCTCCCCCTAACGTTTCCAAGTGTCCATGATCTTGTCACTTTTCTTTATTATTGTATTAACTAGTCTATATTATATGCGTGCAACCTATCTTAATCTATTTTTTCTCAACTTATCTTCAATTAGTGTGACCCGCCAACCCCTACCATTCTACAAATATTTTCATTTCTAATTTACCACACATTTATTTTAACATTCTTATTTTTACAGCACTGATCTTATCTATATAATCTTTCTTAACAGTCTAATATTATGTCTCATACAAAATCATTAGTTTAAATAGTTGTCTCATATAAAAAAAATTTAATCTTGTAAGTATCCGTCCATCACATGAAATGCTAGACGCACCCCTCTACATGAGCCAAACAAATACATCCATATGATTATTGATATATACCATCTCAAAACTGGCCTAAAATTACCAATAGATACAACAAATATATACACAAACTATAGACAGTGTACAACTATAATATGCCTCTGTTTTTGCCTACCTTTTTTTTTTTGAAGAATTTTTTACTTAAAATTTTTTTTAAAAGCCCACATGTTTGGCCTTTCATATAATCGTCTTTTTTCACATCTTTTAAAATTTATTTTATTTTAAAAAAAGCTAAGCCAAAAATTCTACAAAAAAACTAGACACAAGCAAGTCAAAACCACTCAACCATACATCTAGGATACAGACCTGCATCTGTTGCAACGTTAGAGAGATGCTGTAGTTCTTTCTGAACTTTCCGCCTCTCGTAGAAAATGGAGCATGCTAGCGATGTACACTTCACACCACTTTCCAAAATCCAGTCCCCACCTCCACATTGCCGACAAATCTGCAAGAATTAACACTCCTTAACCATGAAACATTCAGTTTTTAACCCAGAACAAATGTGCTGCACATCAAGATCAAGAGATTGTAGAGGGGGTCCGGTATAACTGAAATTATAAACTTATAGATTATAACTTAAAATATGTGATTATGACTTTAAGCAAAAGTTAAAGTGTATGTTAAAAGTTGTAAACTTATAACTTCAAATAGTAGAATTTATATTTGTTAATTTAGAATCAGAAGCTACCATCAAAAAGTTATAAGTAAAGTTGTTTGAATATTCTGAACTTTTTACTAAGCTAAAAGCTAAAATCTAAAAAATAAGCTCAAATAAACACCCTTGTGATAGTTGGATGTGCGAATCAGAGGCAACAACTAATATTATTGGCAAGGAATTCAAGTAACGACTAATAATAATTCAGGAATTGTAAGATGCGTTAGTATTCGTCATAGGAGCTGTGATCATAATGGAGACATTTGACCAAATTCAGAAGTAGAGATTTCTGAATTCAGCATACAATCCATGAACAAATTTCTAACATCCCAAACTAATAATGCTATCTAACAAAAAACCTCAATGTTTTAAGATTTCTTTAATATTTACAATTTCTGGATTCAGAAGAATATCGATGGATTAATTTATCACATAATAGAAAATCTCAGGAGTCATGATACCTAATGAAAAACATCAATGTATAGAGAGTTCCTCAAAATTTAATTCAATTTTATCACTCAAAGTTTGCAGGTTAAAAACACAGGAAATTAAACCTTGGAATAAAGCATTAACAATGGATCATAAATTATGCAATCGAGCATGGACATTATGTCAACTGATAACATACTGCAAGATGATAATCAAAATGAATGAATCAGCCACCATAAAGAACCGTAGAAACTGTTATATAGGAGGATTCTGCAACAGTTGATGAAATACTCACAGCAGCAAGATGTTGGACCTCTTTTTCCAATTTTGAAGTTCTTCCAATGACAGCCGTTGCAACAGCCGCTTCATTCTTTGAACATTGGCCACATAAGTGAGTTGAAGCCTGAACCAACTCACCACACATGAAACAATGCTTCGAGAGATAGTAGGAATCAATTCTAGTTCGAGGAGCATTTGAAGCATTAGAATGGCGTTTAGAAATAAACTCTCGTCCTGGGCGAGGCATATCTGAAAACCACTGATGCAAGTCTGCTCCAACAAGTCCAAACACCCGCTGCAAAGCTGGTATTATCTGTTTTGTAATGTAATATGTATCGTTTAATCTGAAGGGGGAATCAATCGCCAAAAGGTCCAGGGGATCCACCACCATATCAACCAGACGGGACCCAGGTTCACCATGAACTACAACATAAGGTATCCGTTCTGCATACCGTGGTTCTGCCCTGGGGTCGGCTCTCATTGCTTTAGTTGCCACAATTGCTGCAGGTGGGAGTGATGAAGAAGTCCTTTTCCTGTAGGTACCTAAACGAACCTCCTTTGCAAAAACAAAATCCTGAGGAGAAACCCTGCCAGATAAAATCCGTGTCCACTGACGAAGCAAGTATGCCTTAACCTGTGCCAACATATAAGATAGCAATAAGACACAACAAACAGACTCCAAAAGCCATACAGGAATATAGTCTGGCATACAGCACAAGTATGTAACAAGTTAAGAGGTCAAAAGATTACATGACAGGACAATATGTCCAAAGCAAGTGCAAAGAGCCTAATATAATTTCATCATATCCTTCAACTATCATGGGTCTAATCCTATAGAGCTTATTGCAATGTTAATTTCCCTGAATGTTGGCATCC
Organism: Heliamphora exappendiculata; assembly: GCA_034768845.1. Lineage (NCBI taxonomy): Eukaryota > Viridiplantae > Streptophyta > Magnoliopsida > Ericales > Sarraceniaceae > Heliamphora > Heliamphora exappendiculata. The sequence goes on along the minus strand of JAOTRH010000020.1, from coordinate 7,074,643 downwards.
AAATTCAAGAACATTAAAGTCACTGCGAATGAGAGCCCATCACTTGAAATGCTCTATCAGCAGAAGTTAGTACTTCTGGCTCTTGTTCAATTCAAGAAATTGTTCAATAAAATACTGCAAAATCTTAAGTAGGTAGTGATGGTTTTAAACCTACGCTAATCTAGTATAAAAGAAAAGGACCGGAAGTTGAAATATAAAAATAAGTGCATAACCGTAATCCTATACCAAGTCTAGATACCATGCAATAACCTGGCCCCATAAAGGCAACTGGTTCCCAGAAATTCCAGGCAAGATGTAGATAGTCAAGTCACCTACATATCACCAAGTATGGGAATACCAGATTACATAGGGAATGGATTTCTCACCTTGTAAAATTCTACTTAGATAAAAAGAAATGCTCAAGAAAACTCACTCAGCATAATATTGTTATGGATACTAAATATGTACCACCTGTCAAACAATATATACATCACCAAATAATACTCTTATTATGCCCTGGATGACCCATATAACAGCAATAGCAGGACAATCAAATAATGGAACTATTGAAAGGAATTTTTGCAAGATCATGCGTTCACTTTTCATTAGTAAATGGATACCTAAAATTTATTATTTATTATTTCACAAATTTTCCAGTATTAAAAGCTATCAAAATGGTTTCGGATAGTTCATTTTGAACTTTTGATAAGATACCATAATGATTTCTACTATTGAAGTAATACTAGTTTCTATCATTCACAGCGTATCATCAGAAATGGAGCTTCGCGCAGCATACAGCGTCCGAAACTCATAATAAAACTCCTTCTACCTTATTAACATCCTTGTGTTCAAAAAAAAGCCTCAGTGACTGCTCCATTATCTTGGCTACAGCGCCACATGTATCCCTGCGGATTGTCTCAATACCTTTAGCATCGAACACAGGTTTGACTTGGTCTGGGTTCTCATAACTATAACCCACATACCGCTTCTTCGTAAGGAGGAAGCATGGATGGTAGACCTTCTCCATCTTCAATGTAACCGGATTTGGATTCGCTGCAGTTATCGCAGATGCAATCTCATTCCCAATTTCAAATGATTCTTTAACAGTGCGTCCTTTTAGGAGGACAAACATACTGCACAAAATGAACCCATTATGACTCAGTAAACCCTTAAAAGTGCAACACGCAACGCAAAAAAATTAAAAAAATATAGTCTAGGATTAAGCACAACGGACTGTAATCCAATGATACCACAAATAGCTCAGGATCACCATGTCAGATAAACTGCCCAATCTAAAGCATTAAGTACCCGCTTGGTAATAGTTTCCATGGAAGTGGGGACTACTACAGAAATGATCTAATCAGGTGAATTTACAATCACAGATCTTCACCATTTTCGGCAAAAATCAGTTTACAAACTTTGAACAGAGCAGAATTCAACATGGAAGTTGTAGGGCTGCAAATCAATGACAACTGGCTTTATCGCCTTTTAAGTAAGCCACGTGTCAAAATAATGAACCTTCAGATAACTGTTTAAATTGTAAGACAAACGATCAGTAGTAAAGGACAAATATATACCTATCTGTGTCACCATAAATTACATTAGCGTTCCACCTATCATGTGCATTTACAAATGATATAGCATTCTCCAGTGTTCTACGGCCACATTGAACAATACTATCCGCAAGTTCTGCACAAGGCATGCGTCCACTATATCCAGCAGCTGTATATCCATATGTCACATTCGCTATTAGCTTTAAAGCAAGCTGCCTTGCATTAAATATCTGGGGGGAAAGTAAAGAATAATGAATTCAAAAACTTACACATCTATATAAGAGAGTACAAACCCAAAATAAGATCAAAAGCAAAGTTCTAACCGGAATACTAAAAAAAAAAAAACCATATAAGCTACATTCCGAATCCGAAACCAAATAAGGAAACCCAAAAAAATGCAAGAATCTATTCCTGGAGAAAAGGAAAAATGCAGGTCGGAAGGATGAGGTATACTTTTTCCCAAACAACGAAAGAATATTTCGGTGCGAAATTAAGTCTAGTTTGACAGGATAAGCAAAACCATCACCACCCAAAACAGCTAGCTAACTTAAGGGATGGTAAAAATGTCCCCTTCCATGAGCTAACGAAGAAACCCTGTGTCCAGCCAAAGAGTGTTTCTCCAATAGTCCAACATAGGGATCAATATAATCTCTGTTTATAAAGGTCAGATCTATTACATTCTCTCTCAGAATTGTGTGAAAACCATTACACTATCCCATTAAAACATTTGACTGCCTCCCCCAGTCAAATGGTGACACAAGCTCAAAGAACAGACTTCCAATACCATCTAAAAGAGCAAAAACTTCAGTCTGTATGGTTGACTCTAAATGCACACACCACTTCGCTTTAAACACGCACAAAACATATATATATTGATAAATATATCCCTCATTGAAGTTATCAAAATAACCCTTAATATTCACAACCTTAAAATTCCACCACCGCCACCACTTCACCACCTCTTTCCTTCCTCTCCTGCCGCTGCTTCCCACCCTTCCCATCCCACCATCTACTGCCACCCCAGCACACCACCACAGGGCACAGAGCTGCCACCCTCCCTCGAAATCTTAGCCACCACCTCCGCCGCCCCTCCTCCTCTCTTGTATCTCTGCACACACTCTCCCCCTCTTCCCCTTCTCACCTTCGCCGCCCACCAGTTACCATTGCCACCCTCCCCCTTCTCAGCCGCTCACCTCCTGCTCCTTCCCCTTTGTGAACCCAACACCATTCATCTGAACAATCATCATCTATGAAAAAGCCGAACAATGGCTACATGTTCGGTGCTCCACAAATGAACGACCATCTATTCAAACCAATGGAAAATGTTCAGAGCAAAACTGCCAAACAATGGGCGATTGTTCGGATGTATACCGCCGAACAAAGGTCAAGTCGAAGGGGAAAGGGTTGGTCGGCGGCTAGGGTGAAGGATGGAGGGAGGTGGCAGCACAGCGAGATGAGGAGAGGAAGGGGCAACTGGGGGGAGGGGTTGGGTAGGCGCGCAGAGACGAAGAAGACATGAGAGAGAGAGAGAGAGAGAGAGAGAGAGTGCACGGAGAGGGAGGGGGAATGGGTGGGGAAGAGGCTGGGTAGAGGGAGAAAAGAGAGGACAGGGATGAGAGGAGGTGAAGGTGGCGATGGTTAGAGTTAGGGTTAGTGTTTGAGAGATCAGCGATGGAAATGTTTTGGGTTTCTTCAATATTCTATGGCCGACTCTTTCTCTGACAACACATTTTTATAATCCTCAATATGCTCGCTTAACTTAATCAAAAACAATAACAGTGAACTGTTAATGCTTGAAGAAATAAAGCCATTTTAGTCAACATCAAAAATAAGAATCAAGCATCAGATTATCAAGTGTAGATTGCCCATGAAATTCAATTAAGTTGGAAGTTTAAGAGCTCCCGCACCCTATGAAGAACTTGTTGCGAAGGGGTCAACTTCTTCATTGTGTGTTTCACCATAATTCTAGTGGATAATATTTCCTCCAATAAGCGAGGTAGTATGCCTTTACGAACCTGTACAATAGTATGAAATGGGTGTTAATCAAAGATAGCAGCCTAGCAGGTAAGATGAAAATATGAAAAAGTCCTTAAGAGGCAAGTAAAAAAAAAAACCAAAGATACTGACAACATAAACATCCTTTTTTCCTTTTTCTTCTTTTTTGGGGGGGGTGAAATCCCATTTCTAGAAAACAAATGAGCATGCAAAAGATATATGTAAGAGGCAAGATTTTAAATATCGGCCGTTACGTATCGCAAATTTGGGCCTCCGATACTGATATTTACCAATGCATCAGCCGATACTGTCTGATATCTACCAATACATAACAATATCACTTATACTAATACGTTTTCCGATACGGCGATTTAGAACCCTGGTAAGAGGGTCAACATATTATAAAAATCAAATACCATCAGTTGGTCAAAAGTCAAAACCTACACACTCCCTGGTTATTAACAACAGGACCATTGACAATAATAAGATGTTACAAGGTAGAAGTAGAAGCTTCATCCCTTAACAAGTTACAACAAAATAAGAGCTGACATTTTACATTTTCATTTTGGCATATACATTTGTAAATCAACATTGTCTGCCCCGAACAACACCAGCAGATACCACTCACAGGGGCTAATTTCAAAACAGAGGAACTATTTTCCTGCCCTTCTTTTTTCTCTTTTCTTTTTTTCTCCTTATGTCAATTAGTGGGGGAACTGTATAATGCATTCATAAGAATAAGCTCCACAGAGCAGTTAATTCCAAGACCACAAGGGGGATGATGCCTCTATATAGCGGCCTACACAACTCTTTCATTTCATACTCATGCAGAGCGCATGTCAATCTCAATTCAAGCAGCAGAACAACTATTTTACCACCAGGTTTTTTAAAAGATTCAGGAGGAGGTTTCAGAAATATGTATTTAGAAAAAAAAATCGGGAGGGGATTTCAGCATATATGTTTAAAAACAACTAAATATCAAAAAATAAAGAATGTATTCTGAAACAACACGAGGGATGAATTATTCAATGGAATATGGGGAGCAATGGGGAAAAAAGAAAGGCTCTGGGTATGCTTAAAGCATTGAAATTCCATAAGACATTGCACGCAATTTTCAAATTTTTATCTTGAACATCTAAATACCATGCCTGTCCTATTCCTATCTAACTAGAAAATCAACTGCAGACTTACAGCTACTATAAATGCATGCAAATCAAGATGGACACACAATACTTCTGGTTCTTAATCCAGATGATCAGCACCTACATCTTCCACATATCCATGCTTAAAATACAATGCATCTAACAAACTGATTAAAATGATAAGAAATATTATGGGATAAAGACAACTTCTGAGAGAAGTTACCACCTTCGAAGGCGCATACATGACACCATTTGGAGTGAGAAAAATCTCATGCTTTAGATCCCGTAAAACATGTAGATCCGGGGAAAATGAACTAACACCAAGTGTATTTGCCTTTGAAGGCATTACATTTCCAAGGCACGTACTGAAGCAGAGATTATATGCAATTATCATTGATGGATAAAGGGACTGAAAATCCAAAACAACAACTGGATCCGCCCAAAAACCAGATTCAGGCTCCATTACAAGAGGTAAGCATTCCATTGCAGGTTGAGAAGCGACCTAGTTAAGACAACTGAATCAGTATGCGGGCACTGACAAAAATCACTGTTGAATCATAACATGCTTTGAAGGGAATCTGTAAAAATCAGCCCAGACTTTGAAAACCCACCGAAAGCCAAACAATACATATGGCATGCAATTAACATGAAAAATCTACAGCCAAATCATATCAATAAATTGTGATTGAATATCAATGATCCAATTAGGATCGATTCCGATCCAACTTAAATATGAGGCATTTTCAAGACTGGGTTAAAATGTTTTATACATAAGGGATATTCTCAAGAGATAAACTGGCTTCAAGGACATTCCCAAGAGACAAGCACTGGCTACCTTACGCTCTGCTTACCCAAACTATATACTTTTTCAGAGAGTAATTTCAATATTGTGACATATTAAACTGGAACTAAAACCCACTCCAATTAAGTTATTTGCATGAACTCAAATATATACAGGAGGCAGTTACAGCCGCAAAACGTAGATTATTGATTTAAACAGAAGATGTTCTCCAGAAATGGCATGAAATTGGATACGGAAGACAACAAGAAAGATGCATATCAAGATTGTGCAGAAACATTCTTACAATCAAGAGTCAGACAATGCACCATTAGGAATTTAAACATGAGACAAGAACCTGTTGCTTTCCTGGAGAAATGGCAACAAAATTTTGGGTGTGCGCCAATCTCAGAAGCATAGATTCAACACGATACTGTGAACCACGAGAAAGAACAGAGAAAAAGTCAATGCCAAATACACGGGCAAGTTCTGACGTTCGGTTTATCTGCAAAATCACACATCAAGTAAGATTTTTCTTCCCACATCTGTATGAATAGGTAAGGGAAGAAAATATATCTTTTCCTTCCACCCCAATTAACTGAACAGATTATTATTAGGTTTTATGTCTGCAGAATGATAATACTCAAATGGGGAACCATGGGAGGAAAAGAATATTAAAAACAAAGAACATAGATTCCCAAAATAATGCCTAAACTGAACAGAAATTTGAAGTAACCAAAGGTTAAAATCCAGTTACTTAAATCACTTGTAAAAAAAAAAAAGAATAAAACCAAGGCATGAAAAACTGCCTCTAAGATATAAGGCACGAATATTGCATTGCCAAGATATATTCCTCCCATAGTGGATGAATTGGAAAAAGACAACCATTGCGATTTAGCTACAGTGAGCTAAGGCAACGCATAGAGCCATAGATGGTTTTGTTGAATTTTCAGTTAAGACATGTAGAGAGCTTAAAATTACAAGACGGAAAAAAAACAGCAGAGAATTGAAGAGAAGCAACAAAGCCATTAATCCACCCAAATACAAGCACCAGCATCAGAATAACAATAATAATCTCTAATGGCATCTCCAGTGCACCTCTTTAGGTACATTTATAAACCAAAAGTAATCCTAATTTTCTTGGCCTTATCAATCCCAACTGAAACTGTCCAAAACTCTTTAATAATACCCTTAAAAGTGGTGCAAAATTTTGCCTTCCCCAACCAAATAATAATAATAATGATGAAAAATATAATGATGATGATGATGATGATAACCTCCTTGAGAACAAATTTAGATTATAATCACAAAATCCGGTGATGTTTTCAGCTCTTGAGCAGAAAGCCCATGGGTAGTAATACTGGTCCATCAAGAAATTGTGGGGGCTATGTTGGAATGCTGAAAGGAGGTTAGGGTTCAAAATATGATCCTATGGGAATAAGTGCAAAAAATCATTTGAACTGATCTCTATTGAATTAAAGGAGTAAGCAGATATACACTAACTGCCCACCCTGTGGTCCTACCGGACTATGACAAATCTTAGATTAATAAGCACATTTAAACCTTCTAAAGACCATATAAGTTGTCCAATAACCATAGTAGCTACCAAATAAAAATCATGGGTCATCACCACCAACGAAGCCCAGAAAGTATAAAAAATACCAGAGAAAATGATTGGCTATAAATAAGGAACTACTACTTATAACTAAATATGGAAAAGAAGAAGAAGAAGAAGAAGAATATAAAGATTGAATAAGGTTCCCCATTGCACTGCATCAAAATTAAACCAATTTCCAAGATCTCTCTTCCCAAAATTCTCTTTTGAGACTCATATGGCACCAAATATCTCAACGGCACATCACCAGTCCCACAGCCCGCCCAACACATAGGTATATAACCACACCCAAACCTTTGCCACTACCAAACAAACATGAGAAAATAATTATTTTTCACCAAGCCACATTCCCTTCCTTTCCCAATCTGGTTTCAACAAAGATGTAGCCTGCTGCAAGTTTCGTAGTATTCACTCTATGCAAGTGTGGACAATTTATTAAGTTATTAACTAGAACTCAAGAATTTCTCCAAATTCCTTTCTTTTAAGTGGCAAGTTAAAGAGATTTGAACTTGAGTCGCTTTACTGGAGGAATGTGGTCTCCAAAATCTGTTATTTGCCCAAGTAAAGGGCACTCCTAGCGCAGATGGATCCCAGGAAAAAAAGGTGACAGTAATAAGTTTTCTTTAAGTCTAGGAAGTGATGAACTGATGATACAAATGTAAATCTATCCAAATGGAGCTCTCCTAATGTAATTGTTGATATACCTTTACTCACATCTGTAATTATTGATATACATACAAATGTAAATATTTTTGAAATACGAAAATATTTCAAAAATATTTTCATATTTTTGAAATATGAAAATATTAGATTTCTAACTTGCTACTTTTGTAAAAGCATTTGTGATATTCATGTACCAAATTACCAGTATGCCAGATTTTTTTCTTTTTCATTAGGGATAAAGGCGGAGGTGGCAAAAGCGTAATACAAAAACCTTAAGAGCGAAAAGAGGGATATTAATGGGTAAAGGAAGTACATTTGTAAGTTTATGTATAGCTGGCATCGAGAGCAATTAATCCTCATCTCCACCAATTTTCGGATTTCGTAAATTTGCTTGCTACATAATGAGGCGTACAGGTGTACAGGTGTTTTGGGTTTTTTTCTCTTTCATATATGGGTGACAATCCCTTTATGCCATCCATAGTGAAACATTATTCTTTATATAAAAAGTTAAAACAGAAAAAAGGATAGCAGCCCTTCAACCACCATGTTGAAAAATCCTAGTGAAAACGAGAAACAAAATAGTGGCAACGATGGAGAGAATAACCATCATCTAATAAAAACCTGATCATGCAATTCTACCAGGCTCTTTCCTACGTTATGTTGACATGATAGAGTACATGGGAACAGCAGAAAGCAATACCATATTATCACAAATAGCCACGAAACCATCCATCAAAATTAGCTTGAAAAAACTTGCATTTGCAAGATTTAGGGGAATAGAGATAGAAGAAACACTCGAGTATCAGGACAAAACTAAAAGGAATGAATGCAAACTGACTCCAAAATTGTCATGTAACAACTGAAGGATGCCCTTAAATTCAAGAAACAATGAAAAGTAGCAAAAGGTCAAACTCTATCAAAAATGGGTTTTAAGCAGGGAAACTACTCGTCATAGATTGCAAAACAACTTGTTCAACTAAACAAGTCAATTCATTGTTAACCTAACTGCTCTCTATTAAGTTGTCAACAAAAGTACAAATGGGGGCGAAGTTGTGAATAAGGTGCCAGTCACCATTTTTGCCACTAGTATGATACGTATCAGTACAAGTGTGTTATGTTCTACTTTCTTGCAATGCATATAGTTTTGTTAAACATATACATATCATAAAAATCTTGGCATTTCTCTACAAACCTAAGGAAGAACCAAGATTCTATCATTTTTATACAGCGGGCGATTCATAGCATGTCAACACACGTATAAACCCAAGAAAGAAATATCGAAAGTAATTTATAAGGACATGTGAACTAGTTTTGTAGACTCTGCAGCTTTGTTATTCATACTTCTCAAATTTTGTCACTGTTGTCAAGTCATCAGACCATCTCCATTAGCTGATCTAGCCACCTTATTCCCAAGAAAATATTATAACTCCCCCAAATCTTCCATCTCAAACTCTATAGCTAGACTTGTCTTGAGATGGGATACCTTCTCTTTATCATTGCTTGTCACAACTATGTCATCAACATATACAATAAGAATTGTAATCTTATTATTACCATACTTGATAAACATGGTATGGTCCGCGTGACTCTGTCGATACTCAAATCTTAGCATTGCCTTAAAAAAATCTGTGAAGCCAGGCTCTATGAGATTGTTTTAACCCATATAAAATCTTCTTCAATTTGCACACCTTCCTTACAGTTTCATGGGATGAAAAATATGGTAGTAAATCCATATACACTTCTTCCTCTAAGTTCCCATAGAGGAATGGATTCTTCACATTCAAAAATTAGAAAGGCTAACCCATATTAGCAGCACAGGACAAGAGCACCTGAACCAAATTCATTTTGGTTGCCGGAGCGAAAATCTCCTGATAATCACCAAGAAGGGCCAACCAACACAAATTCGAGCTAGAAAATCGGAAAAGGCCAAAACAAGTCACGCAAACCCTAGCCGTGACACTGAAACGGAGAAAAAGTCAAACAAAAGACGTAGCCGAGCTCTTAAATCAACCAAAGATCAATAATAGAGTTGATTTGAGCCTTGTAGAACCCTAATCGACACCCATAAGAGGAAGACAACCCATCGATTGAAGCTAGCAAAGTCGCAAAACACAATTTGCGAAGAACATAGTTCAGCGTCGAAAAAGAAGAAAATGGAAAAAAGTATCTAACAATCGAGAAAAGGGAGAAAAAAATCATGATACTACAAATCAGGACCAATCGATCATCAAGCAATGAATTATTTTTTTTCACAATGACAAGTTCAAAAAGAAAAAGAACATAAAGGAAGAAGAAAAAAATCAATAAATTTCTTTTACACAAGATCCTGCTCTGATACCATGTTAAGAGTACTGTAAAGATTGAGAAATAGAAGAGAAAGCTTGAGAGAGAAATATTGTTGTGGTAAATGAGAGAGCAACCAAAATTATACTTAGCTCCCTTATCACTGTTATTTATATAATGAGACTAAAGTACAATCATACTCATAACTTAACAGTAGTACTTTTAAGAAGTTTTCAAAAAAAATTACAGGAAAAGAAAAGATATATTTGGTTTTATTGTCATATACAGATGCTCCATCTCGAGAACATGATCATATACATTATTAAACAAAAAAAATTATAAAACAAGCCAATAATAGCAGTGTATGCATATCTACATGCACATCAAAAGATGAAAGAAGGGGGGGTGAAAAAAAGGCATACCATGTCAAGTTGATTCATTATCTCAAGGTTCAACTTTGCTCTGTTTACTACATATTCAATACATCGGTATCTTGCTCGCCAAGGACCGCTTGAAAACCATCGTGTCAAAATTTTAGATGGAATGGATGGAATTTTACGCCTCAAAACAGCATCCGCTACAGCTTCAACTGTGTACATATTAAGCTTAAGTTCACCACGCATCAGTCGCCAAATATTGAGGACAATTCTACCACCAACATGGACGCCACTCACATGAGTTCGGCCCCATTCGTCTTCAATTATTACATCTTCAAGTTGAATAAAATCAGAAATCAAAGGTTCCGGAAGCACATTATCTAATATTCCTCTTTCAGACACACCCGACTCTCTAGCAGCAACTTTGGTTTCAGTTGGTGTCCGAGAAATGCCATTAAGCAAGCCGATGCCAAGATGTAATGCCCTCTCAGCCAGATAGCCAAGGGAACTACCTTGAACATCCCAACCCATTAATATATCTGGATCAATAGAACAAATGACATTCATGAAGTGGCTAAACAAGTACTTCTCTTCAGAAGAAGCTAATAGTCTGCAACCTGATACTCCATCAAGATTACTGTGAACAGGAAAAGCACGAGAAGCAAGAAACATTATTTTATAGAAACACAAAAGGGGAATATAAGTAGCAACTAAATGCAAAATTACACCAAAGGAAATTAACAATCATAGACTTTTTAATCAATCAAACCCATAGAATAGCCTAATGAAAGCGCTTACAATTGCTACAATTTTTCTTTTCTTGTTATTTCTATAAGAAGGCAAAGTAACAGCATTACAGAGAGCTAAAATGACAATATACTTTCAATTTTAAATTTCTTCGTCTTTTGATGTCATGCAATCCCATTCCATTATTTTGGTATGTTAAGGGAACCCGGAATGGAATGCATCATATGCAACAGAATTCCCATTATCGAAAGAATCTCTTTCCTGTCTTCAAAGCTGAGACTAAGATTCCATTCCAATGGAAACAAGATAAAGAAGATAACAAAAGTAACACCATATAAAATACATAAAAAGTCTGTAATGTAAATGTCTGTTTTTTGTATGTATTAAATAATATATAATATAAGCAACAAATAAATTCGAATTCAGAATTCTATAATAATATGTAGACAATAAACTAAAATATTACAATAAATTTTTTAACTTTTTAATTAAACTCAACTATGTTCCAACTCTTTCATGTCCAATTTTATTCCACCGTGTATCGATAAAACTGTATTAAGCTGGTTTTATGGACTTAAACAACCAAACAAATGACCACTCCCATGACTATTTCTTTTAACTTATCTCATTCCTTAATAAAATCAATGCCATTTTTGAGAAGCAAAAGACATGGCCAACCCTCTCAAGTTAATAAGACAAGAAATCCCCAAACTAAACAAAATGCAAAAAGGATAA
>JAOTRH010000020.1:7035994-7059733 GCA_034768845.1 Heliamphora exappendiculata | reverse complement strand
TTTTTTCCAAAAAAAAGAAAGAAAAACAACTCTAAAAGATGGGCAGAAAGGCCCCTAAGTCATTCAAGGGCAAAGCAACTCATGTTTTCAAAGCCATACATCCGAATGTTTGGTACTTTATTACTACTTTATATTGATTAGAATATTTTTGTAATTTCCTTTGATATGATAATAACATAGATACAAGTGTGGTGTAGACGCTGATCAAATCTCCTTGGTTTTCCCTAGTTCTTTTATTCTTCGTCACTCTTTCTCCTTTCTATCTTCATTATTCTTTTTCTCCTTCAACCCTAAATCCGTACCTTACAATTCAACTAAGAGGTTATACACCGGTTGGGAGAGAGGTTGTTTCTCGATGGGAAAGAGATTCTTCTTAAATTCCTAATCTTACTCACAAAATCAAAGATTTTAGAGTAAAATCATAAACCCCTCCCACTCTCCGCGGGGGAGAAAGGGTCACTGAGCTAATGCACAAACCAAAGGCCCAACCAACTAAAGGCAAATGGCATGAACATTGCATGATGATAGCCCACTTAATTAATGAACAAACCTTGCATTCCAGAAAAGTCACAACAAATATTTTGAGACAAGTTAGCATCGAACCTACTGGCATGTGGAATACCAATCATTGTGACCCACCAATAATGTTGTTCACACGGAAATAGCATTAATGAGCTTGTAGACAACAAAGGTAGAAGTCTAGGGACCACCTATAAGAACTCGAGGAAATCACTTGTAGCCTAGCACGACACTGGTTGGTAGAGCGAGCAGCCTCTTCTAATTTTCTTTTCAAAAGAATTAACATCGAAGGCCAAAAATCTCACATTTTCCAAGAAATGCAGAGAGGGTTAAAGAGTGGATGGGAGGGGGGAAGGTAGAGAATGACTTACAAGTACATTTGCGGTCAGACGATGAATAGGTTAAAACCCTAGGGACCACCTCTAAGAACTCCTCGAGGAAATCACATAGAGCCTAGCACGACACTGGTTGGTAGAGAGAGGAGCCTCTTCCAATTTTCTTTTTAAAAGAATTAACATAGGAGAAAAATCTCACATTTTCCAATAAATGCAGAGAGGGTTGAAGAGTGGATGAAGACAAAACAATAAAGGTAGAGAAGGGCTTACAAGTGGTTTATTTCCTTAATTTTTTAACCACCCGGAGACTTCAAAACAAATAATAGGTCAAATTGATAATGAAACCTAATCATTATTGCTTTTCTTCTAGGTTTGTTTTCTCAGTCCCAACAAAAGAAGGTGCAATATTTGATAGCATCAAGTCCTGATTCCAATAAACCAACTAGACTGATGCTGATGTTCCTATTTTCTTCTTGAGGTCGCCTTTCAATTTCTGCAATTTTTCTTGTTGCTCTGCATATTTTTTCACCCATCACAACAATAGATTCTAACCACGGCCATGCCATATTCCAACTCCAATTTCACTTTCATGCATAAAACATATCAAACAACAGCAGTTATCCTTTTCCCTTGGAACTCTAAGAGACTGCATTTACATTAGTCTAAACAAAACCAAGTTAGACAGATAGTCAAATTCGATGTAGAAACTAGAAAGCCAGTAACAAAAGGAGGAGGAGCCAGAAGAAGAAAAATAAGTCCAACATACCTTTGAAGATATTCAGAGTTGCTTCGCAAAAGCACATAAACATCTAGGCTGGAATCATTATCTTCCTGAAAAACAAGAACTATGACATTGATGGCATCAAAACGAGGGTCAGGTCGTAACTCGCCTCTAGATTCTGCTTGAACCTGACAACCAGTATTGCAATTAGTTATCTTAGAATTACACAGATGCTCAAAAAGCAAAGCTACTTCTCATCCTGGTTCCAAATGTCGACTTTGACCAACATGTCAAGATCCAAATTTCCACAAATATTAATTGATATAGTTATTAACTTGAGATATATTGTTGAACCTATTTACTAATAGCATAAACTTTTGGAACACTTAGAAATCAAACAAACATAGTAGAAGAACTCTGATTTATAGGAGATCCTAGTCCTAGGTCCAAGTCTTGTAACCCAAGTTATCTCTATCATTTTGCATTTTGTTATGCTCCCTCGTTGTCTCTGTCATTGGTGGTGTTTAGCATAGCTGAAACTAGTTATTTATAGGAAAAACAAATAATTATAGCTTGTAGTAAAAGTTGTGGGTGTTTGAAAAGAAAAATAATAGTTTATTGCTAAAACTAGTAGTAAAAAGCTAAAAGATGCCACCAGAAGGAATGCCAAACACCCTCATTGTGCACTTTGTTATGTTTGTGTGTGTGCACCTTGTTCAATTCAATTTGTTTATTTCACCAAATTCAAGGTGGCATTACAAATGGTGTTGAGTTTTAGTTTGATAAATATTGTTGAGTCCATCTCCTAGCAGAGTAAACCTCTGGGACAATTAGTGATCTATACCTAACAAAAGCAATGTGAACCAGACATCTAAAGCTGTCACAATTCAAGCAAATGATAGAAAATCCTTCTGGAACAGATTTTTTTTATCAATTTAAAAATCTCATGAAATCCAAAAGGTTTATGAAAAAATGAAATGCAGACGAATGCTGAATTTGATGGGTACATCTCATTCTCTTTCAATTAGAAATAAGGATATACCATCCATCTGCTGCATTTCTGCAGGCACATCAAATACAAAGACAATAGGAAGAACTGAAAAGGCTTTATTCAGGTACCTCTATACTTAACAATGTTAGCTGCTGACCCCCTCCAAAACTTGCTGGATCCCGGAATCCAATTTGACTTAGAGGAGTTGGCTTTGATTTCCCATCTGGGCCAGAAATCTGAGAGATATCCAGCAATCCATCAGAACATTCTTTTCGTTTTGTGATATTGCAATCGCTTTGACACACTGCTGTCGCCCCCTTACCGAAAGGGATCGTTTCAGCATTGAGATCACCATCGACTTGTTGTTTTAGTTGACCCGGGATAGGAGGCTGCATTCCAGAAACCGAACCAAATTCTGACAAAGGTTTTTCACAACTATATATCAAAGAGCCATGTGAACTGATCTGACTGCCCGAGGAGCCTGCTAGGAAACTTTAGAAGTTATTAAATAGCTTCAGGATTTTTTTCCCCTAAAGGAAATGGGGAAAAAAAAGAAAAAGAACTTCACCTTTTGGAGATGATTGCTCCATTGACGTTGAGGCTGCATTAGAGTTTTTTCCTAAATCACCAACCATTAAGAAACCAAATTATTTAGTTGGCAAATGCTAGGGTCACATGGTTGACAGACTCATTCACCACTTTGTGATAGTACCTGAGTCATCGTGCAATAGCCATCGAGAAACACTATCTGCAGATGGGGGTGAAAACACAGGTGTCAACATGTATAACTGGGAGCCATCATTTTGGTAGTGGGTAGGGACACCCATGACACGTTGATGATAATCTGAGTCATTATTTCTGGAGCTCTTCTTCCGAGCATGTACAACTTTTGAGCACTCCCCCTCAAAAAATGGGAGAACTTCATCTACAAGTTTTCTCTCAACTGCTGGAATAGGACAAATTTAAATTGGTCAGTGAATAACAAAACGTAAGGTCAATACTACAGCTGTGTTTGGTGATGCAGTGAGTTCCAATGAAGTAATTTTCAACTAAGAACATTATAAATGGGTATGATACTGATTGATTACTGCACCTTCCGAACAGCTTTTACTTCCTCTCTTCTGCCAAATCACCTCTATTACTACTAGATACAAAATTGTTTACTTGGGACAAAGCTATAAAAGTCAAAATACTTTAAAGATGCAATCAAACTCAGAATAAAGCACTTTGAGGGCCAGAAAAAAATCTTTCAATTTAAACACACAGCAACACCAAATCAGGCCTAAAAATGAAAGCAAAGCACCACCACAATCATTATTACATCACGTGGTGTTGATAAATAATATTTAAGGTAAAAACAGAGGCAAAACTGGTGCCAACACATAGCTATTCAGGAAGTGCCCAATTTCATGGTGGGCAAAGAGACCACTCATCTAAACAACATTGACAATTCTACCAATTTCTTGCAATTTAATATCCAATTCAAATTATATACTTCAAAAAAAAATTATTTTGATTTGACCGAAATATTTTTTTGAACCAGTTCGACTACTTTTAATGTTTCTGTTGAAAATCCAATTACTATAATCGACACATTTCAATATTTGTCACTTCAAGGAACACGACCAACCGCCCCCCCCCCCCTTTTTCCCTTTCTTTTCTAGTCTCAGTCTATTGAAAGATATAAATTAACAATGTTGCCTATGTTAATGTAAAAGCACAAAGAACATTCCACAAGTTTCCATTTGATGCAACAGCTTCAAATGTCAGGAAAAAGCAACTTCTAGTACATTATTTTAGTTGCTTTGTAGAGACAAGATTGCATTAATATTGCAACCTTTTTACAAAGTATCAACATAATAGTTGAACCCTGAAAGTTGGCTTCATAAACTCACCGTCGAGAGGAACATATCCTTGGAGGGAAAAGCAAGTTCCTGTTCATTGTTTTGTAGAGAAAGGATCATAAGAGAGAGAAGTCCAAGAGTCTCCACTAAGTAAACAAAAATAATAAGGAAAAGAGGCAAAGTTCTATAATTTTCCAGTGAAACCCTTAAAAAAAAGGGCATATTGAATCCTAAAATTAGGTAATATTACCTAAAGAAAACAAGAAATTCACTTTAGAGCATGGTAAGAAATAGGAGTCTATTACATAAAATCATCTCTTCACAGCCATAATTTTAGTTGCATGCCTTTTTCTTGTATCTTTATACATATTTCTACAGTAATAACTAAAAGAATAAATAGATTTTCAAAGGATAACATGTCAACAACGTCGATAATAATAATAATAACAATAACAGTAATTATAATTATAATAATAACAAAGAAAAATCACTTATCAAAAAACTAATAATAATAATTATTAAAAGTCAACAGTCCCTAAGAAGTAGAACGGGAAATTATGGTAATATATTTATTGTCCACAAGCAGAAAATGACTGTTCTTAAAAAATCAAAGTCTTCTACATAACTCAGTAAAGGTTCATATGTTTCACAATTGTCAAAAGCACGAGTATGCTGGTTTCGATGGGATGTAAGAGAGCATCAAATCACAAGTAAACAGTACCATGATAAATATCTACTACTTGACATATGATAGCATCATGTGAATTGTCGCGGAACGGATATGATATTGTGCATGTGTAGAGAGTGGGAATGTGGGGAAGGACATACGTAGCTGTATTGGATTCTACAATAAAAAATAAATGGAGCAGATTTATGTTAAAACGGTAAAATAAATGCAACCTGATATTCCTCCATAACTGCCCCCTCCGTTGAGTGAAATGTCCTGGGCAATATCAAAGGACAACGAAGCATTTTCTAATGTGCAAACAGCCCAGTCCACCATGGGGGGTTTCTTATGAAAGGTCATGCCAATTAGTTCCATTGGATTTGCTCCCAAGTTGAAAGCAGCGGAAACCCATCTGGCAGGCCCAGCTAAATCAGTGGGTGTTTCATGCTGTACACCACCACAATTCTCAAACTTTAAAACGGTTGGGCCAGTTGTGGCCTCCATGCCCATAACATTTGCAGAAGGCACTTCAGATACTCTTTGCCTAAAGGTTTGCCCCTCGTGGCCATTCTTGCACACGCAATCAGCTATGCCTAAAATTTCACTTCGAACAGGAGAAGCTGACGAACATCTGGCACCAGTACTGTCTCTTGGCTGCAATTTCTCATTAACTAATTGTTTGTCATCAGTGTCCAAATTCTGCATCTGAAAATACAAATCACGTTTTCCAATACATACCTCAGAAGTTACAGGTTCGATAGAATAAAAACCTTCTGACTCTCCAATATTATCATTTTCGCAACAGCCTACGGAAATTTCAAAATTTTGATTGGCAGAATTAAGGAACTTAAATGATTTTGTAGGCGCCGAGTTTGTGGAGTTTCTAGATCCGCCACTTGCTTGTGTGGTAACATCATTGGTATCCAAATTCTGCACCTTAGATGTATTGGGCCTGTTGGCCAGCGAAGAGATATCATTGGCAGCAGAAAGAGATTGTTTATGATACAAAGAATAATTATGATATGCAGGGCTAACATCACAAGCCTCCCCAAATGCATTCAGTGTTGAAGTTGGCATGCATGGGCTCACATCAAGAGCTCCAGTTATTGCACAAGTTAGTGAAGGCACGGAGTTGGCAAACTCCTGAGGCCTCATGTCTTGCCCATTATTCTGCATTGCATGAACATCGTACTGTTTTGGGTAGTGTTGTTCCTTTTTGAGTGAAACCTTTTTGACCCTTCGAATCTCGGTTTCAGAAGCCTCAAACCGGTGGCTTCGCTTTCTCCTCATCAAGTCACGCACAGAGCAGCCAACCAATGTACTTTCTTCCTTTGAGTCGTAAACATCTCTATCCACGTTATTTTCCACTCCAGAACTTGTAGTCTTACCTTCTTTAGTTTCAACACAGCATCTACTATAAAAATCAAGGTTTTCATTAACCATTTCAGTCAAGGAAAAAGGTAAAGAACCCCATAATGGCGTGTTCCGATTGTTCTTACAGGTAAAGCTTGAGCTAGTTTCATTCTGCGCAACGTCTCGAGGAAACCTCTCAATTTCATTGTGTATTTCTATTTTAGATGACTCACCAGCATTAGGAATTGAATTATGATCATCAGCAGACCCATCCACTTGGGGAATTGTTTTCTCAGATAAAGAACGATTTAAATAGTTATGATCCATAGAAGAAGCTCCTTCCTTTGGGACTTCAAATTTAAGTGAATCCTCTACAGAATCAAGAATGTCTTGACACTCTCGTTGGGATTCGCTCTCAAAATCCATATTAGCTTTTTCCAGCACCTTTTCAACAGTTGTTGCAGGCAAAAGGGGAGTCAAAATGGTTTCACAAGCAAGCTCATCGTCGGAATTTATATCTTCTGCAGCCTGAGAGGAGGCAAGCCAGCTTAGAAGTCCCATTGCTTCCTTATCCACAACCTAAACGAAAGTAATGAAAATGGACTTTCAGTGTGCTTCAGAAAATTCACTAACTCACTTTGCTTGCAAAGTAGACTAAAAATAGGAGGCTAAAACCTGACCATGGATCAAATCAGAACAGAACAAATACACATTTGAGCAAACTTCACCATGGCCAAAAATTGACGCTAAGACCTTAGGAATGAGTTATGGCATCAAATCACTTCATTAGGTTAACAGTTGAACTTGATTACCAAACTAGGAATATATGCTATGCAAACTTGCACAAACAAAAATAGGTAAATATCAAAAGAAAAAATCCTAGGTAGAACACAAGTCAGGCATGTACAAAATAGTCCCTATACGTTTCAAAAATCCTAGGTAGAACACAAGTCAGGCATGCACAAAATAGTCCCTGTACCTTTCACTACTTTTTTCTGATGCGTCCAGTTCCTTTCACTGCTAAGGAGAAAAGAAACCAGCTTTCTGGCAATTTGGTTTAAAGAGGCAAAAAGCTACTCATAGTGGATTGGTGGAACATCTAAAAAAAACCAAGTTAATCCAAAAAGATTCTCAAATAACCACTCAAAAAGCTAGCTTAAAATCTTGTTTGCCAAAAGATCTAACTTTTCTACAATTTAGCTTCTTAGATATTAAAAAAAAAAAAGCAAAGAAAACAAGCTTAAGGCTGTTACCAAATGAAGCCTTAATACATAGTAATGAAATATGTTAGCAGCAGATATTAGGGATACCTATAACTCATGTATTGTGATGCAAGGTTTTTGGCCAGGGTTAGGAAGAAGCACAACTTAAGAAATCTAAAGTAACTCATAACAAAAATTACAAAATAGAAAAGGGCAACCCAGGTTCCCACCACTACGGGGTCTGAGAAAGGTTAGATGTACGCAGCCCTGACCCTGTGTGTGGAGAGACTGTTTCCTATTTTCGAACCCTTGATGCCCAGATTGCAATGGAGAACCTTATCGCTGCACCAAAGGCTAAAAAGAGGAAGGAGATAAAACCAAAAGAAAAAAAAAAAAGAAGAACAGAACAGAACAGAACAGAACAGAAGGGTATCAATTGAAACAACAAATTTAAGCATTTATTGCAAAGAGAATCCATTTCATGTACCATATGGTTTTCCAGAATATATGAATTGCACAGTTTCAGAACAACCTCATTCATGAAGTAAATGATTTCAACATTCGATTACCTAATCTAAATTGACAGAACCTAAATCCGTTTTGTTTAGAAATTAAAAAACCTGAACTGGATCATTCATAAATCAACAATTTTGAATTGGCTAATCCAAAATGAAATGTTTTTACTCATGCAAGCAAGTCTTAGCAAATAAATATTCAATGTCCTCCATGCAAGCAAACAGACCCTTACCAAATAGATATTTAATCTTAGATATCCACAGCCCATTAAGGGAAGGAAACATATATGATATCCTAAAAGACAATCTAGATGATAAGACAATACAATGCAAGATTTTTTTGGCTTACTAGAGTAACATAATAGACACATTTGTACACGTATACTTAATTAGGAGGCATTTCTATAACCAAGCAGGCCTTGCAATGACTACTAGTTTTATTGATAGGAAATCAAACCAAACATAAAGACATGTCATATTCATTTAGGATACTTTTTTATATGCAGCGAGGAATGGAAGTGATACTTCAATCGTAGTTGCACGGTTATCCAACTCAAACTTAAAATTAAGATATTTTCTTTTGTGCAAAAAAGCAATTCAATAGTGAATATTCTACCAAATTACATATGCTGCTTTCTCCTGGTCATGAAATTCGCATTGCAAACACCAAAAATGTCACAAGTACATATAAGGGTTATATACATTAACTTAAACTACTATATTTGTTTCACTTATACATAATATAAAAACTATATTTGCTTTCTTTTTGCAATACTTCAATCTTCTTGTATAACTTTTTAATAGGCTTACCTATTTGAATAGCACTGTTTAAACATTGATTTTAAAAAACATCCACAACTTCTTATATGCAGATTTTGGGAAACCAACAGACCATTCTATGTCGCCCTTTAGAATATGGAAAATTTAAGTAAAATTAAAAACTGAAATCAAGGAACCTACCGAGAGATGATACACAGAATCAAGAAGAATATCAAAATTGCATTTGAACACTCAATTTCATCATGAAACTAAGCAGACCAAGCATGGAAAAGCTTAGCTGGGTCAATAGAAGAAACATTGTCCGATAAGTTAAAAGGCAGTAACGAGCAACAGCAAGGGAATTCACAATCTAATTAATTACCTTCACATCTGAACTTCCAATAGTCCGAGTCGTTTGCATGTCATCGACAAGCAATTGTTTGGGACATACAGCTATTCTATCTCCAGCTATCGTAACATTGTCGTCTGCACTCAGTGAAGACATAATCATTGCTTCATTGCCTACTTTCAAACACTTCAAAGCTTCTCCACCATATTTTTTTGGGTCGCAAAGTCCAAGTTCAAGCATATTTTCCTCATCAGTTGAAGGTTTCATTGGCTCTGCATTTCTCACATCTTTCTCAAGAAGAATGCAAGATGAAGCATTTTCTGCTTCATCACACAATTCCACAAGTTTATTCCCAAATTCAAGCCCATGCGAGAGAATCCTCAAGACATCTCCTGGAAGTGGTTTTCCAGGGTCAGAGAGTAATGCCACCTCATGCTTCCCAGTCCTTTCATACTCCTCCTACGACAAGGAAAGTGAAGTACACCCCACATACACCAAAACCACTACAGTACAAGTAAAACAGAACATATAAGAGATACAAACATACCTCCCAAATTGGTATTAGCGACTGAACCATTTTCACATCTGAACAGGTTTGAGAAAGGGATGAGTACATTTTGAATTGCTGATTAAGTATCTCTGCAAGATCACCAAGGCACTACAGTTATGAAATCGTGAAGAAAGAAATCTAAATTCTCCATGGGAAGATTATGAAAAGTCAAACGAACCATCTACAGTAGCATCACCCTCAAGTTCACAGGTACTTTGACGTTTAACAGGGTGAACATTCTGACAAGATGAAGAATCAGGTTGACTAAGAAATTCCCACATCCAGCCATCTGGAATTGTGGAGGAGATCCAAATTGGTGAACACGAAGATGCATCGCCACTTGAGTCTGCCTAATGAGAGTATCACATCACCAAAGCATTTGACACGCAAGGATCAACGACATGTAAAGCTAACCTCCGGATGCTTATGGAACATGTGAAAAAAAGAATGAAGAAATTACCTGAAAACCTGCAGACATGCAAGTGTCGTTGTCTGACCCTGGTCTGCGCACATTGTAGCTATCCTTTCTCCGAGTGAAAGTATGTGGTACCGGATGCCGGAACTTCATCTTTGATACATGTAGATAGCCCATTCCATACAAATTATAGTCAACCTTCATTTTTCGTTACATAAATATCAGGCACAGATCTTAGTGAAATGATAACAGACGCAAATAAAGTAGAAGAATATTAAGAAATCAGATGAAAATTGAGTCAATCAGCTGTGATTTGTGACTTAAGAAAATGGATATAATACATATACGCTAAAATGGACATAATAAAGAAATTGGAACCATGGGCAGCAAACTTAAAATTACAAAAAGTTCACTTCAGATTTCAGACATCAAAATCTGATCTATTTTTTATCAGTGACGAAAAAGATTTATTAAAACAAAAGAAAAGAAGTATACGAGAATAAAATGGGGAAAAGTCATCTACCATGAAGAAAGAGAAACAAAAACCTTGACATGTTCGCACTCCAATCTCTACGGACACTTTTGGTAACGTTTACAATTTTTTATTTTTTATTTGCAATAAACATAAAATCTACTTTCATTTATTTTTATAAAAAATAAAAAACAAAAAAAAATGTTAGCTACATACAAGTTTTCGTAAAAAAAATTATATTCAAAACAATTGAGGGGTAGCTGGAGGTTATTGCAAGCGGGAGGGAAGTCGCCCAAGAGGGTTGTCAGAGGTGAAGAAGTCAATAGTGGCCAAAGGTGATAATCGGCAATGGCAAAGGTGGTATGGCAACATCGGTTGATGGTGGTGGAGGTTGGGACGCTCGGAGGTAGGAGAGTTGCTGAATATGATCACTAACGGCCGAAAGTGGCGAATGAGAGTAGGAAAAGTCGCCAATAACAATGGTTAAAGTTGGTGGAGACAACAGTGGGCGGACCAGTGGTGATGGGGTGACTGGTTGAGGGTAGAGGAAGGTGGTGGCCAAAGGTGGTGGTGACAACAGTGGCGACAACAGTGCATGGGCAGACAGTGGGATAGGTGGTGGGTGGGGGAGAGGTGTGTGGGGTGGTGGCTGATGGATGGAGGAGGCGGCCTGTGAGTGGAAGTGGTCACCAGAACTGGTGGTCAGAGGTGGTTGTCGGTGGTCCGAAGGTGTTTACTGGTGATGGTAGCAAGAGGCAAGTGTAGTCAAAGGTGGGGTAGGATGGAGGAAAGGAGAAGTTGCTACAAAATAAGTGAAAATACATCGTTTTGCTTACTAGAATTTAGTACAAATTCAAAACTGTTTAAATTTTTTTAAAAACAAAAAACATGTCAAACTTGTTTTTATTTATAGTTTCAATTTTTTAAAAATAAAAACAAAAAAAAGGAACATATAGATATTTCCGAACAGGTTGCAACACATTTCCAAAAAACAAAAATGAATTCCTTTGAAGATAAACAAAGATTAACCCAAAGAGAAGCCACCTGGTGGATTTTATCACAAAAATCCCTATTTACTCGACCTTGTCTTCACCACCTATTGAGTTCTTTTGCAGCCAAATTACACAAAGCACCCTGCACAAACTATATATCTCCAAAGAACTTGGGGTTTGTGCTCATTACCATATCCCCCCAAAGTCAATGCACAGCAAATGAACACAGGATAGTAACAGGCCAACAGCACATCCACCTCTAAAGCACCCTCCACCAGAAGGCCATCGCTACAGAGCAATGCTATAATAAATGATCAATGCTCTTCATTATTCCTACACATGACGCACCATTGAATAGACAGGGAATAGCTCAGATTACTGTTTTGAATCATATCATTGGTATATAATTTCTTTATGAGCAATTGTCCATGGAAATATCTCGAGTTTAAGGGGCACATTTGTACTCCAAATCTTCATATAAGAAGCAAAGGGTGGTAAGGTTGGGTCATCAACAATCTTTTCAATGGACTTACAAGATAATAATCCAGAAGAATGAATAGTCCCCAACATGTTATCATCAGCTCCCTCACTCAAACTCTCAACCCACCTTCAAGAATGGATAACAAAGAAGCAAGTTTAATAGCCTCAGGATATTCAAGATTTCTAAATAGCCAACAATTAGGTGAAGTAGAATTAGAGCAAAACAAAAGTCAATCAAAGCATTATGAGCATGTGATAACTGACATAACTGATACCAAAAAAAAAATTAGCAAATGAAGCCTCACCCCTTCAAGCATCCTCCAAAAAATGAACATTCTTTCCACTTCCACAGTAAAACAAATTTAATGGGAAAAATGCATTAATTGAGAAATGAATTTCCATGGTGATTGGTAACCCCCTATCAACCACACAAGAGTCCTAACCACTTTCTTGAGTCTCATACTTCTCTCATAAACAATATGCCATAAAAAATTGCACTCGGGGAACCTCAACAACCATAAAAAAGCAAGGCAACATTATTTTCAATAATCTAGCCCATTGGCTCAATCCTAGCCCTCCCTTATTATTATGATGAAACTCTTACCCAAAAAAAAAAAACTTTCTATCCTCAGCACTATCTTCCCAAATAAAATCCCTCGTCATTTTCTCAAATTTATTTGACACACTAATTGAACCCTAAACAATGTCAAATTGTAAATGGGGAGTGGGGACACTTGACAATACTGATTGGACCAAAGTGAACCAAGCCCCCAAGAAATCATAGCTCTCTTCCAACCATCCGGTCTCTAGCAAATCTTCTCCATCACCAAAGCCCAAAAAACATTAGACATGGGATTGCGCCCCAAATGCAAGCCTAAATACTAAAAGGGTAAAGATTCAATTGGACTGCACCTTACAGCCTGGACAATCTCAGTAAGCTTTCCTGTAGAATTAATCCCCACGATAGTATTTTTATTCAAATTAACCTCTCTCCAAATCCATTCTTACTCAAGACATAATAACAAATATGATCAAAATCTTTCTCAAAGCCAATCTGGAAGACGACACCTTCCTTATTTCAGGGCCTATAGTACTCCACTACTTCATTAGCTAATATTGTTGCATCTCAAATACTATGTCCCTTGAGAAAAGTTTCCCAAATAAGTGGAATTTTAAACACCCCAAACTCCCCTAAACCTTCTGGAACAGTACCTTAGCTAAAATCTTGTATAAGGATGTTAGGATATAAATAAGCCTGAAATTCCCAAGTTTCATGGAATTTAATTGGTGCAAGTAGTAACAATTATATTTTCACTAAAAAGGGAGAAAAATCTTTCATCAAATCACCCATAACCAAACGGCGATAATGAAGTGGCATTAGTTACTGAGAGAGCAGGGGAGAGAGAGAGAGAGAGAGAGAGATGGACCAACCAAATTGGACTAGGAGTTGGGAGGCTTTGAGAACTTCTCACTGCAACATGTTCACTGTTCTGTCAAGGAGCTAATTAAACTCTTAGTAAGCTCTCTGAAAAGCTAACTACTACTGATACTGGTTGTTTCACTTGGTGTGGGTCGTAGCCTTGCCCTAATGTTGACTGCCTTATTGCTGATGGAGATCCTTGCTTTTAGATGTGAGATGTGCCTCATACAAGACGTGGAGAACAGGTCACTTAGTTATCTTCCGTCTGTTTGCATTAACAAGTTTGAGTTATGCCTTGTCTCATTTTGGAGATTTGGCGTCCCCCTTAAGCGACGTGTTGTGCCTGCCATTGGGCATTTCGAAAAATGGGTAAAGGGTGCTACATGGGTGGTGAAAAATGAGCAAAGGTTCATGCACTTCCCTAGACAAGCGCATATAAAGAAGTTAAACCGGGACAATAGACTTAGATTAGCAACTTAGAATATAGAAACTTTAAAATGTAAAACAATGGAATTAATTGATACGTGATTACAGAAGACTAAATGGGTAGGGGAGAGATCAAAAGAAATAGATAATACAGGGTATAAAATCTATTATACTAGGAAAGAGAGACAGGAATAGTCTATGAATAATAATAACTAAACACCTTCAAAATAATGTAGTAACAGTCAGGCAAATTAGAGAAATGATAATGTTAATTAAACTTGCGCAGATTTGGAAACCTATACAAGGGGCTGGTCTCAATCTGATTAGAGAAACCATAATTAACGTGATTAATGCCTACGCACCTCAGATAGATTGGATGACCAAACTAAAGGACAATTTTGATATCAAAATGATGAAATGAAAAAAAATATATATATACCAATAGGAGAGAAGATAATTATAGGTAGAGATTTCAATGGGCATGTAAGAAACAAGAGACAAGAATATAAGAAGGTTCATGAGGAATTTGGTTTTGGTGATTGAAATGAGGCCAGAAAGAGGATTCTAGATTTTACAGTAGCATTTAGTCTTATATTTACCAATACTTTTTATAAGAAGAGAGAAGAGCACTTAATAACCTTTAAGAGTGGGTCTCATAAAAGTTAAATAAATTATTTCCTTATTAGAAACATAGACCGCCTAATGAGTAAAAATTGCAAGGTCATTCCTGAAGAAAGCTTAACACACAATATAAACTTATGGTACTAGATATTCACATTAAAGGGCAACACAAAGCAAGAAGAGAGATTAGAATCCCACATACTAGATGATGGAATCTTAAAGGTGAGAAATTAGAGATTTTTAAGAACAAAATGTGTAAAGAAGTATGGTGGAATTTAGAAAACGATACTAGTACTATGTGGAGTACAATGGAGGAATATATTGAAGGGATGTCGAAAGAAGTTCTTGGAGAGTTAAATGGAAAATGTCCTATAACTAAGGAAACTTGGTGGTTAAATAACGAGGTCTAAGCTAGAGTAAAAGTAAATGAATGTTTTAAAAGGTAGAAAAATGAGATAAATGAGGCCAATTTTAGGGATTATAAACGAGCTTGTAAGGACATTAAAAGAATCGTTAGATACACTAAATTAAAATCTTATGATGATTCTTATACTAGATTGTAGATAGTAAAGAGGGAGAAAATAACATCTTTAAACTCGCTAAGTGAAGAGAAACGAAAACAAGAGACTTTTACTCAAGCTAAATGCATAAAAAGTGAATATTCAAGGGTGTTAGTGAAAAATGAGGAGATTAAGGAAAGATGAAAAAATTATTTTGAGAAATTATTAAACGAAAAACATGTAAAAAGATTCAGAAGAGAGAAATCAAGTAACTCGAATGAAACTAGATAATATAAGTTCTATCGTAGAATAAGAAAATTTGAAGTGAAAACTATAATAAGGTGAATGAAATCAGATAAGACTTTAGGACCAGATGGTGTCCCAGTGAAAGTGTGGAAATACTTAGCGAAGTAAGAGTATCTCGGTTAACAAAATTATTTAATAAAATCACAATAACTAGGAAAATGCACAGAGAGTGGAGAAAGAGCATCCTATGACCTATATATAAAAATAAAGGAGATATCCAAAATTGTAACCACTACAGAGGTATTAAGTTAATGAGTCATGCAAGAAACCATCGGAAAGAGTGATTGAATATAGTTTTAAGGCTAACAACAACAGTGTCAGAATTAATTTAGTTTCATGCCTGGTAGACCAACTATGGAAGCAATTCACCTACAAGGAGATTAATAGAGAAATATATAGAAAAAAAGAGAGATCTTTCATATGATTTTATAGACTTAGAAAAAAAACCTATGATAGTGTCTAGAGAAATTATATGGTGGGCATACGAGAAAAAATGAGCAACAAATAGATACATTGATGTGATAAGAAATATGTATTATGGAGCCACCACGACAATTAGATCACCTGCAAGAGAAACAAGTGAATTCCTTATTATAATAGGATTACACCAAGCATCGGCTATAAGTACTTTATCTCTTTGCCTTAGTTATGGATGAATTGACAAGACATTTTCAAGATGATGTTCTATGATGTATGTTGTTCCCTTATGATTTGTCTTAGTAGATGGGACTAGGAGTGAAGTTAGCTCTGTTATAAATGTGGAGGGAAGCTTTGGGGTCAAAAGGATTTCGAGTAAGTAGTCATAAAACTAGATGTATGGAATATAATTTTAACAGAAATGGGAGTATTAATGGTGAAAAGATAAAAATTCAAAACCAAAAAATACTTAAGAACGAATATTTTCGTTATTTAGATTCGATTATTAACAAGGATTGAAATATTGCAAATGATATAACCCATAGAATCAAAATTGGTTGGTTCAAGTGAGGGAGGTGCTTCCAGCGTTCTATGTGATCGACGGATACCCACAAGATTAAAAGAAAAATTTTATAGCACAGCTGTTAGACCAGCGATTTTATATAGGACAGAGCATTATACTGGTAAGAAAAAACGCATAAATATAATGAGTGTTGCTGAAATGAGAATGTTAAAGTAGATGTGTGGTAAGATTAAAATAAATAGATTTAAGAATGAAAAAATATGTGGAATGGTAGGAGTCGCACCAACTGAGAACAAGTTGAAAAAAAATAAACTTAGGTAGACAGATACAACGTAAACCAGATGATGAAGTAATAAAGAAAAGCGACAAGATCGTGGGTACTGAAAACACTAGGGAGAAGGATAAACCTAAATAAGGACGGAATGTCGTATTAAGAAAAGATATGAACCTATTGAAACTAACTGAAAATATGGCACTTAACATAATAGAATGGCGTAAAAAGATTTATGTAGCTAACCACAATTAATTGGGACAAAGGCTTAGTTTGGTTTGGACACATTTTGAATAGTCAATATATTGGGGAGCTGGTGCATAATATGACAGAATTTTAGGAAGAGATGTGAGTGAAGTTAAGTTTGGGGATGGAACACCGTTCAAACTATTCTTATACCATCATTATTGGCATTTTTATACTCGAGTAGTGCATACTGAGGGGAAAAACTTTGGTTTCATCGTAGTACTGACTTTGAACTAACATGCGTGAGGCAGTTTGACTAGGAGATGGATGTCTGACTTGCTGATATCAGAATATAATGGACTGCAATCTGTCAATATTTACAATTGCTTCTGGCAAAAGCAGTAGAACTGAGTTTCCATGTTACATCAGTCACAATCTTCCCCAGCAATATCTTGACACTTCTATTAAACAAATGAAATTAAAAATTGTAATATGTTGTATTAAATACGATAAAGAGCTCATTTAAACTGTGTATATTTAACTCTATAAACTATTTTTTAAGGTTTGTAGTTCCTTCAATTTAAGAAACTCTTGTGAAAGAGAAAATCTTCTAACAAATAAAGTGGATGAGGAACGCACTATTGATGTTATGCACATCCCAGTGACATATGGCTTTGATCATGTGAATAGGTTGGTTGTTAATGAACCCCTTCTGCAATTAAAATCAGTGAAGACGGTTTTCTGCAAACTACTGCCTGAGGTTTTCAAATTGAGTGCAGTTCAGATAGATCCATATTCCCTCCTCTTATAATAAAAGAAGCCTCCCCCTCCAAAGAAATGAGTAGGACGTGATAACATTGAGAGGAAGAGAGGGATTGGCTATGAAGATACCTCTCCCATTTGAATACCTATGAATCTGAACTGTAGTGTTGCTACTTTTATAATTTCTCCGAAAAAAATAGGTTTGGTGAATCTGCATTAATGCCTCTCTTAAATACTATGGATGGGCCAAGAAATAGCCCCCAAATCCAAGGTAAAAGTGCAACTCTGGAAGCTTCACTGCATGGTGGTCGGCTTAACAAGAATGACATTTGCCGATGCATCCTATTCCTTTCCATTTCCTTTATCATTAACTATCTTGAGACATAAAATCCCTGTCCCAATCCTTCATATAGCTCTATATTCTCGTTGCATCAGAAGAAATGCAACACAGCAGGGAAAAAGTAAGAGAAGGAATGGCACAAGAAAAGCACCAAAGCGGGAAAATATAAAGAGCCAGAAGGGACAACTGATGAAGATGCTGATGGAATTGCAGAAAGAACTTGAAGGATTCAGCAGAAAGAATTTGAAAGGACTAACCAGGAAGGAGATGAAGAAGGAACAGCAAAGAGCCATTGATTAAAAATGGCGAGAGGTGAAGAGAAAATCGATACAGAAGACAAAGAAGATTAATAAGAGATGAAGAAAATGCAACAGGAAATCAAATAAGGCAGAGACTCCAAAGATGGAAGGGAAGAAGATGAACCTCCCAAAATTGAACCTCCAAGGGACGTTTTTCAATATATCATTCATGACTGATTGATACGAGAACAAATGTTACTTCTTGTTGCTTTATGCTGGCCCCATTTCCTCGATAAAATAAAATTCTCAGCAGTAGCAATTATATTACCCACGGACATCAAATCTAATAATGGCTTTCGTGAAACCACAATTAACAGTTTTCAATCCTACATATAGGCCACAAAGCAAATTGAACATGACTGAGATCGATATACTGCAAGAATTTCATAGGTTTTCCTGAATATAGAAATAAAATAATAAAAATAAAAAAACAAACCTATAAAATAACTTCGAAAAACATAAGATAAATTTAGGTGTACGAAAACTAATCAAATTAAGATGAAATAATTATACGAGATCTTGGTGCTATCACACAATCAATGGATACTTTGGCTATTGGTCAATATCGGAGGTGGATGATGCCATTCAGGAAAAAAAAGAACTGCTAACCTAATTGCAAATTACCTCTCTTGATGTGTTTCTACTGCAATTCTCAGAGCTTCCATTGATATTCTTGATGGTAGAAAGGAATTTCTGCAGATTCATTGTAATGGTATTGGGTGGATCAACTTATCTGGCCTAGTAGCTGCCTATTATATGATCTGGCTTCTCTGCAGAATTAGTGAATTAAATCACTACTAGTCTTCCGGTTATATGCTCTGCAATATGATGTACTTGCTACTGCTGGTGGGTATAAGCATATCCCACTCCAATTTTTACACTTGTATATCTCTATCCCTAAACACCTAGATGGATACAAATATGGATTATAATCTAGACCATTACAAATGTTCCAAAATCTTGATGGGCTTAGGTTGTCATAACCTGCTTTCAGTAAGCGGTGTGCATTCTGTATATATCAATTACGTTTACTTGCGAAAAAGAACATGAAGGAAGAGTAATATTCCCATAAATTCTGCACTGAAAAACTAAGATTTTTTTTAGTTAATGTTCCAAACTGTGTATGGAATGAGGTTGTCATAGCTATCAATTACCATTTATTAGCAAAGAAGAACGAGAAGGAAGAGCAATATTCCCATGAATTCTGCACTGAAATAAAGATTGCCATAGCCACAACATTCCTAACTACAAACAACTCAAAACTAAAAATTAAGCAAAGCATGTCTTTGGGCAGGCATGGAATACAAATAGCAGGATAATATATACATTTTTTACCTTTACCAGCACTAAATAGAATATTTATTAGTGAAAAAAATGACTAGTCACGCTGTCACCTTTCATTCTTATTATCAGAGTACATGTTGGATTCCCCTTAAAAGCTCACCAAAAAAAAAATAGTTACCAGGAACTGGAGAAGAAAGGGAATATGTGATTCATGGGGCTGTAGGCTCCTATCTAGAACTTCGCCTCCCTGCAAAACAATTGTTTCATCCATGAGTCTCGAGAACACATATTTCTATATTATCTGTTAAATGAACACACAGGAACAACTTAAAAATGCACATGCACCAGCGCACACGACAACCAACAAAACAATTACTTGAGAATGAAGAGAACCATTTTCTGAAGGACATGTGGAAGGAAAATGAAAATGAAACCAATAGTGCAGTCATCATGTAAGATGCATTTGTCATTGCTATCTTTTTTTCCCCCATTTTTTGATATGTCAGTGTTGTGTCCTGCTGAAAGGCTACAAACCATAATAGTTTTATTTTCTTAAACGCAAGAATACTAAAAGCAATCAATTCCCTAATATTTATGCTAGGTCCCTAATTTTGCATTCGTTTGTTATCTAGAAGTATGCATTTATAGATGTAAGCCCGCACAACATTATCATCCAAATAAACAAATTAGAAGTGCCAACTGCCAAGTGCCAACTTTTGTGAACACAAACTACATAAATCACAATAAGATCAAATAACTAAAAGCTCGAAGCTCCACTCTCAACAAAAATGAAACCAAATAATCAGTATGACACTATAAAATTTGTCCACCACCACTGGATCATAAAGCAAAACACACCCATTATCCAGATAACATGATTGGTCAAAAGACTCGCAACTCACAAATCACAATCATACCTTCAACATTAGGGTCATCAAAAATTACCATAAGCAAACAGTTCACATGATAAAATTTTCCAAATGGCACATGCCGGGAAGAACATCCCCAAAGCCAACTTAGAAAGGGTCAAAGCACAGTTTGCTTTCACGAATAGGAAGAGAAAACAGAGTATAGATTTTATGAAGAGATCCACTTGAGTTCAAACAAAAAACAAAACAAAACAGAAGAGTAGCAAGCAAAGGTTCCATATACAATATACCGCCCACCTAACTCATAAAGACTCCAAACAACAGTTGAGCATTGATGAGGGAACTATGAACGCGTACCAGGAGAAGATTAGCAGCACGAGAGACATCTTGTGGATGATAGCTTAAAATTTCATCAAGGTGTTCCAACATTTGTTCCAGAATATTGACGACATCAAAAATGATAATTTCCCTTCCTCACATCATTAATATATTCTTAAAACAAATGGAAGTGAAACATCAAACAATTTCTCTGAATATACACTGGATTACCTTGTCGAAGTATCCCGGTGTAACTACAAGTATTAGGCCGTAGCTATTAAAGCAAACACCAAAACAAATTACCAAGACCAAAGTACATCTGATAACACAAGGATTTGTTGGGGATAAGCTGCAAATAGGAATGACATTTTTGGTCCACATAGCTAAGATTTCTCTTATAATAAACGAATAACAGCAGACAATTCTCTTGAGCAAGAAATTTATACAACTCGTAATGTGCAGGGTAATACATAAATTTATTGCACCATGCAAATAAAGCTAAGCCAATTGACAGATAATTTAAAGACAAGCACCATACTCATCAAACTATATTTGTCTCAAGTTGAGGGTCACTTGACATGATTGTAGACCCTACAATTCTGCTTTTTCAAATTATTGATTCAAAACAAAAGGAACAAAACAAGCCAAGTGGAATCCATATTAGGATTTTGACCCCAAAAAAGTAATAATAGTAACTAAGTTTGAGGCACAGATGATCCAATCAGTGCGGGTGCATTTTCTGAAAACAAACAATAATTAATATGGTGGACTAGACTTTTGCACTGACTGAGGAACACTAAAGATCATGGATTGTACTTGAGAAACAAAATAAAAATTCTACAACAAATTTTAGAAGAATATATGCTTTCAGAAATTACAATAAGATGCACCAACCGAACCTCCTTAAATGTCCCATCACCATCATATACCAAGAACTTAAATATCTGATATTTTTGAAAGGTGAAGGTGCTAAACCAGAATTAAACTAATTCAGAAAGAAATTACACACACCAGACAGCATGACTCCACCACATCCCCAATGAACACGTACATTGTATAAAAGAACAGATATCTGGATACAGGTATATCTTCGCAAAAAGCTCTTCCAACAAATGATACCCATAAAACTTTCTCGCCCGGACAAGACTACAACCATGCACATGTTGTCGTTTCAAACCACCATTACCTTTAAGCTGTAAGATTTTAATCCAAAAGATCATTTGCAGAACCTACAGCAGCTGTTAACATGAAAAATACAAAGAAACACCAAAACAGAATTTACTTAAACCAAGATACCTTCAATGCCTTCTCAACTGAAAGAGATATCAAATGTGTGCATGCATCACCTGAGCAATTTCAAATGGAAAACTGAAGATGAATCATGGCCATGGGTACAAAGGAATGACAGGATAACAGGATGATAGTAAACACTAACCAAATTAGAATCTGCAGAAACAACTAAAATATGAAATTGCAACAATGATAGCTCACAAGACTACAGGACAGTAACACTGCGCCATATCCACAATGCATACAACCTCCACAATCGTCAGAAACAGGAAAAGCAAAAACCTTGTTGAAACTTGATTTTATCAGTTCCTTGATGTAACTATATCCATCATCAATTGTTTCAAATTTGATGGTGGATATAGTTTCAAACTACTACGTGGCAAACTTTCAAATTTGGACATACACAAAAAGAAATTTTTTTTTGGGGGGGGGGAGGGAGAGGGAGGGAGGAAGAACTGATAGGAGCTTATAGTTTGGCAAGACAGCCTACTTAATTTTTTTTTTATCAGCAAATACACGGATAGTCAGATACCCACTCCCACGCCTTGCACTTGACAAGGGCTGAACTCCCTATATCCCATTTGGAGGGTAACACCCATACCGTTGGGTCAAAGGCCTCTTGGTGAGACAAATTTCTTAATATCATAATATCAGAACATGAAGGCAGCAAATGTCATTACCTGTTTAAATATGAAAACTAATACTTGTAAGTTCATAGATTGTGGTGCTCTTAGAAGCCTGACTTTGGCCCAGGTTCGTCGGGCAAAAAATAATCATGTATTCACAGGTAGGTCATCAAAAACCTTGTAGACTGCGACAGAACATGTGCTTGCACATCGCATGACCACATAGTCATCGACATGGTTCACAAAGTTGAGTAAAAAAAAAAAAAAGACCAACAAAGAAAGAACAAAATAGTTGCTTAATGGCTGCCATCAAGGAGAGAAACCAGTTTGAACAAGACATTTCTTATTTATAGGCCTCTAGATACATACAACATATATGATATTATCCAAATGCCTTGACATCAAGAGAAATAGCAACCGAGATTCACAGCATGGTTACAATAATATTTGGAAAAATGGTTCTACGTGTATCAGAATTCCATGACAGAAGACACAGACAAGGTACCACATGCTAAATATAAAATCCGCACCGCTAAACAATATTAGCACACTGTTCTGAAGTTCATCCAAAGTAAGTTAGGCTGGGAACAGTAAAACCAGGTTGCTGAAAACTAAAAAGCAAAAAGGTAAAAAGAATTGAGTTGTGGCACTAACACCAAATGATCCTAGCCTTCCTAGGAGCATTTGCAGAGCACAACAGCATATAAATACTTATAGTAATGTTCTATTTTACAACATTGATTTACGGCCCTAACATTGATATAATTTTCTTTTATGAACAAAGCAATTAAGAACTTTAAAGTTGTATATTAAAATTTTAAAAGTTATACGGTAGGATAATACAAGAACATAATATATACAATAAATCCGATTTGAATTATAATAATACATCTACTTGTGATATTTCTTATTGTATTTCAGGTGTATTAAATATTGACTAACGCATATATTTATTTTTAATAACTATATTTTCATAATGTTATTAATTAACATTGTTTAATATTTTATTCTTGTAATCTATTTGTTATTAATTAACATTGTTTATTCTTGTAATCTACCTGTTAAATATCTTACGATACTCGATACGATACAATACATGATTCGAAAAAATAAAAAA
>JAOTRH010000020.1:7009781-7029996 GCA_034768845.1 Heliamphora exappendiculata | reverse complement strand
AAAAAAAAACCAAAAAAAGAGAAGAAAAGAAAAATACAAATTCTCTTATTTGACCCCCGAGCTTGTGTCTTGCATTTTTATAACTTGTAAAACTACTATTTTGGTAAAACATATTCTTAAGCAGCATGTGCTTTGATATAATTGTTTATGTTGTTACCATCGTTATTATTTCCATATGTTGCATCAACAATTAGGACTGACGTTGCTTTTTTCTCTCCGCTTTATAATGATTTGATTGGTACTAAGTCTATTGATGTTTTCCAGATAGAAAAAGTTGGTTATGGCCCCAAGAAGGAAATCCAGAAGTGTGAATAAGCGATTTTCTAATAATGAGGCTTCTCCTAATAAAGATGATGGGAACCTAAACAAGTGTCGACAACGGGTGAGAATAGCATCATTTAATAGGATTTATCAGCCTGTTAGACTCCTAATTTGGTATTTGGAGCTTTCACGGCCTTCTAACATTTGGTTGTTAATCATCTTTTAAGGTTTTATATCAATTTTATATTTGCTACTTTGATGTTAAGCTGTAATCGATTGGCGTTGGTTATGTTGGATGGTTAATATATTAACATTTTCTTTAACTTGTTGCTTGCCTTCAAACCTTAGTTGCATAAACCTCCAACTGGGGGTAACGAATTTGCTGTAGAACCTCAATTTGACCGGTTTGGATTTGGATTAAAATCTTGTTAGAACCTCGCTCCTATTAGAAAAGAATATTGCTCTTGCTCTTAATTCGTATGAAACCTCTCAAACATACGAGTTGCAAAGTGACAAAAGAAAAATACAAGCTTGTTGAAATCTCTAGTAGCTATCAAATTATTAAAAAACTTCAAATTTATTATAGTACTTAATTTTATGAAGCTTTTATTTAAATTTATAGAAAACAATTTGCAGTTGACATAAATTACTAATATGATTCATAGTTTCATGTTTATATTAACACTAAGTCAAACCAAATTAAACCAAATTAAGCCTTTGTTATCTCAATCAATTAGGGTTGGCTACATGAAATTTTTTACGCCATTCTGTTTTGTTAACGTAAAGGTTATATCTTCAGTTAGTATCAGTATGTTGATATCTTTTTTTAAAATGACATCATATGTCATGTAAATTATTTAGAGTCATGTTTGTAGAGATTTGACGGGTATTTTGACGTGTTGGCTATCAGCTACCTAACGTACAACTTTTCTCTTTCCTCCAGACTTGGGACTTGCTGTATAAGAGATGAGACTTTAAGCACCACATAGGCAGAGTTGTTTATATTAACACTAAGTTACGGAAATATTTCTCACGTAATGTGTATATATTAATATATATTATATATAATATATAATCGCTTCCATAAAGGCTACTAGGCTTAGGATCTTCAATGTGCTTTGGCCCTCTCTCCTCCTTAAAAATATATTATGTGATTCTTGACCGTCGCAGCTACACATTCATGTGAAGCCTAGTATCCTACCACCAAGTGTATGGGTCCCGATGAGACCTAAAAATTATTACTCTTGTGCTTCCACTTCGTGTAACTATACTTCCTCGGCGAATGTCTATTTAAAAATGTCACACATATTCTATACCATTTTCAAATCTCGAGTGTTTGAGATGAGTACTTTGTACATTTAGAAGACTTCATGGCATATGTGACTAGAGACACCGCTGGTAGGAGGAAAGTGGCTCTAAAGGGTGGTCGGAGATGAGTATGTCTATGATGGCCGAAGGTGGTGACCGACAACAGTGGCATGATTGGTCTGGCGGTAGTTACAACAGTCAGTGATGGCAGATGTAGGGACCCGGTCCCTTTTAATTTGTAAAGATTAATTAAACCGTATTATGATATCTTCGGTGGAAAGATGGTTAAGTGTTTAATTGCGTACTAGAATTAAATCTTAACCATGATAATGTTGTATGATAATAATTGTATGCTTGTTAGTGCATGGGAACAATTATTGTGGGTCGTTTGGATGAGTTGAGTGGTGTTTGGTTGAAAAATTCAAACCACATACGTATCTTTTGCTCGGAGCCTCTCCTAGCGTTGGCCGCTTGATTGGCCAAGGGCTTGCTTTAGCGGACTATCGGCGGATGGGTATTAAATGTCGGGTTGTGGCTTCATTTTCTCATTTCCTCTCATGTCCTCTCTCTAAACTCGAAGTAGAAGCCCTAGAAGTGTTCTTGGAGAATCCTTGAACCCTTTCCACCCTCCCTTGGTGGAATTTTTGCTCACCCCTTGACTCTACATCGTTGGAAGACTACTCTAGGCGTCAGAAGCTTTCTTTTCACCGAACGATTGACGATTCGTTTGGTTGGAGCTTGCTAGATGCTTGGTTCTTATTGTTTGGACATCTAAGATGTAAGATCTATAACTATCTTTGAATATTTTCTTGACATGAGTTGTTTATTTGAATATATATACATGAAAGCATGAAAGCTATATTTTGTTTGGAGCCCTAGATTAGGGTTTG
The DNA here is from genome assembly GCA_034768845.1 of Heliamphora exappendiculata. Taxonomy (NCBI): domain Eukaryota; kingdom Viridiplantae; phylum Streptophyta; class Magnoliopsida; order Ericales; family Sarraceniaceae; genus Heliamphora; species Heliamphora exappendiculata. The sequence goes on along the minus strand of JAOTRH010000020.1, from coordinate 7,027,537 downwards.
GTATCAAAGCATACTTGTTATTTTGTTTAAGCATGATTTTGAGGAACCAACTTTTTCTTGTTGTTGGATATGATTGGATTTGAAAAATGAAAGGCTAGGGTTTGATTTGGGGTTAAACCTTTAAAAATTGGGGCTTTTTGGGTTAATGGACTCACATGATGGAATTGGTTAAATGTTTGGTGAATTTGGGGTTGTGGGAACCTATTTACTTGTATAAATTCCATGAACTTGACGATATATGAAAATGATGTAATGATGGGTTGGGTTTTTTGAATAAACCATGTGAATTTGACGAGTGATGAAACCACAAGATGATTGGTTGAGGGTTTTAAGCTAATTTAATCCGAATATGTGAGTTATGTGTTGGGTGTTGACGAGAGGAACCATATTTGAGTTGGACTCGTGCTTGGAATTTTGAAAATGATAAGATAAAAGGACCGATTGCGAATCCACAGATTGTTTAAGTTGGCCATGATTAGCTCCTTGGTGAAAAATTGGAGAACTGCGCAGATCGGGTGACCTATCCATCGGTTAATAACTGAGAACAAGGCATTAGTTTTGGTGGGTTATAGAATGTACCGTTATTTAGCAGATCTCGCGTGGCCTGGTTGGTAGTAGCGTGGCATGGGTCTATAAGCTTGTCTGGCGTCAATTCCTAGAACATTAACCCTGAATTGGTTTGGATGTGAACGGAAGTGGATAAGGTGTGTGTGTGTATACGTGTGTGTGGGAATTGAGAACTTGAAACGGATGAAATGATACGGAAATAAAAGATTAAATGGTGGGAGTGTGTATGAAAACGGATTTAGCTTTGCATATGGAAAACCAGTTATGTGAACGGGATCTTGTTGAAAATAGGAATTGATTTTTAGATAAAACTATGAATTGCATTTCACATAATCATGCTCGCATGTTATGCATGTGTTCATTGCTAGTCTATTTCCTATGAGTCTCGGCTTATGTTGTAAAAACCATTTCATGTGATTGCAGGAATAAGGTGTTGGAACAAAAAGAATGATTGCGGGGACCTTTTTGTGTAGTTTTTGATAAAATTACATATTCATCGATAGCATCTTTTGAGAATTGAAAGTGTAAATGTAATTCATTTTGAATACTTTGGATGATTGTATTTGGGTTGGGGTAATCCTTGTTGTAAGGCCCTAAGGCCACGAACTCATGTTTTGTATGCATGTGAGGATGTTCAGTTATTATTTTGATGTTATTTGTTGGTGTTGATATTATATTCTATGTATGGAAATGTTGAAATTCGAGTTATAGAGAATGAAAGGGGTTATTTCTTCACTACATGTGTACTCAACTTCGATTTTGTGCCTATTTGAAAACATGTTCAATTTTGTGAAAACCAAGTGTTCCCCTAATACTTAGAAAAATTTTCAGGATTTTGGGCAAAAAGGCACATTGCCACTTCACTGCTCGAGCGATGGAGGGTTCACTCGAACAGACCCCTGCTGGGCGAAGTTTTTGGGTACTTTGGTTCAAAATGGGTCTTTGACCTATTTTGAGAGTTTGACAAGTAAAATTACCTCTTTTCACCCTTACCTATGACAAGAAAATTGGAAGTTTGATTATTTTTCAACAAAGTACCCTTCTTTACAAGCTCTTTTGATTTGGATTTCTTAAACCGGATTCTTTACTTAACAAATCGTTTGGGTTTTTATTGTTACGAAATCGGGTTGTGACAGTAGGGATTGGAGTGCTCAAAGATGGTGGCCGACAATAGTGGTGAGAGTTAGGGGACACTGGGTGGAGACGACAATCGGCAATATGGAATGGAGGTGGTAAGCAATGGGTGGAAGGGGTGGCCGGTATGTGGTAGGGTCGGTCGGTATGTGGCTGATGTGGTGGTGGTGGGAAGTGACTGTCGAAGGCATGGGCCAATAGGAGGCCAAAGGTGGTGGTCGAAGACATTATATTGTAAAACATTTGAATGATTACTAGGATCAAGATATGATAAAAGAAAAGAAATAAAGTGAATACTCTAATAAAAACCAATTAAAGTTTGTGATAATAACCACTAAATTTTGGCATTGGATTGACCGGTCATTTTACCTTTATTCTTTTCTTGGCTCTAAATTTTAGATTTGAGATTTGAGATTTTATTAGTTATTGTGGTGGAATTCTGCGCGAATCAACTAACATATTGTTTTGGATCTTTTTTAGAAGTTGGCAATTGTGGCACCTCTTTTAGTTTCCTTCACGTACTCATTCGCGAGAGCTTGCTTTTTTATCGATCAATTAAAGTTCTTAATAATGGGGGTGTTTGGTAAAGTTACTGCTGGTAGCTTTTAGCTTCCTGCTACTAATTTTAGTTATAAATTGCAGTTTTTTTCGAACACCCACAATTTATGCTACAAGTTATAACTATTTTTTTTTCTTCTATTTCAGCTACATGCTATAATCTTTATCAAACACATATAACTTTTACTACAAGTTACAATATTTATCAAACACATATCACTTCTACTACAAGTTACAATTTATAAATATTAGTTTCAGCAATGTCAAATATCACAAATAATTCTTAAATATTTACAATGGGCTAATACCAAGGAACAAAATTCCCTTTTGTTCCCATTGAAATGGCCGAAATGTTTTCGTTTCATAAGTGATCGAAATGAAACACTAGCCAAATAAAAAAATTCTCTTTTTTTTTGAAACCCACAAAAATATTATGCAATATATTTAAACAAGTTTTATTGAAAGAAATTTGAACTTTTTCTTAAATATTTAACATATTTTTGGAAAATTATAGATGGTTATATTCTACTTTATTAGAAATAATATCACCAGTATTCTATCTCGCTTATATTTAATAAAATTAAGTATACATGGAAAATTAATTAGTGAAAACATTGATTTATGGTTTTATACTTGTTCTTTTATGTGAATAACTATATAAATATATATCAACAATATTTTTTTTCTCTGAATGAATGCTTCCATCTTTGAGGTTCCACTGTATATATATAAAATTGTTGCCTAAATAGAAGGCTGAAATTCAGCCATTAGTATCAATGTAACCCAACCAAAAAGGAAAGAATAATCTGTACAGTTAGGCCATAATTATGGTTAAATATATTATGATTGACATGGTAAATATATCCTAATTAACATCCCCCCTCAAATTGATGCGGGGTGGTCAAGAAGTATCAATTTGCCTACAAGGAACTGATGGCGCAGACGTGGCATGGCCTTGGTAAACAGATTAGCAAGCTGAAGATCAGTGAAAATATGGGAAAGAGAAATGACGCGAGCGTCTAAGGTCTCCCGAATAAAATGAGAGTCGACCTCAATATGCTTTGTACGTTAATGGAAAACAGGATTAGCAGCAATCTGAATGGCACTGGTGTTGTTATCAGCATGAAGAGGGGTGGGATCAAATTGGCAGAAACTAAGTTTAGCCAGAAGGCCACAAAGCCAGACAATCTCAGAACATGCAACAGACATGGCACAGTATTCGGATTCGGTAGATGATTTGGAAACACGAGCTTGTTTCTTACTCTTTCAAGAGATCAAGGAATCATCAAGGAACATGCACCACCCAGTGACAGACCGTCTAGTATCAGGACATTCTGCCCAACCCGCATCACTATAGGCAACAAGACAGAGAGGAGAACCGGTTGGAAAGAACAACTCTCGGTGAGGTGAACTGCAAAGGTATCGGATGATACGCTGAACAACAGCCAAATGTAGATAGCAGGGAGTTTGCATGAATTGGCTAACCTGTTGAACAGCGAAAGAAAGATCAGGCCGAGTAATAGTTAAATAATTCAAACTGCCGACCAATTCTCGATATAGCGTACGGTCGGGGAAGAGATCACCCTCCTCACGACGGTACTTCGTGTTGACTTCTAAAGGAGTATCCACTGAAGAAGAGTGCTGAAGACCAGCTAAATCAATCAAATCCTGGGTGTACTTATGTTGATTCAAAAAGATACCAGATGGATCCCTGTGAATTTCAAACCCCAAGAAGTATGTAAGAGGACCAAGATCCTTCATAAAAAAGGAGCCCTGAAGTTGCTGTTGTAGACGAGTGATTAAGTCGGAATTCGTCCCAGTGATAACAATATCATCAACATAAATAAGAAGAAGAACAAGGTAGGCAGAGGACTTACGAAGAAACAGAGTGCAGTCATACTGACTCTGCTCAAAGGGAAACTGAATCAATGTAGACCGAAACTTATCAAACCACGCCCGAGGAGCTTGTTTCAACCCATATAAGGAGCGCTTCAATTTGCATACATCAGAAGAGGAGGCGGCGGCCAAGCCAGGTGGCAGAGTCATGTAAATATCCTCTTTGAGATCACCATGAGGAAAGGCATTTTTAACATCTATTTGATGAAGGGGTCACCCTTGGGATGTTGCAATAGAAATAACCGACTGTACCGTTGTCATCTTGACAATAGGAGCAAATGTTTCCTCATAGTCCACCCCATATTCATGTCTGTTACTAAGGGCAATCAACCTGGCCTTATAGCGATCTAGAGTACCATTAGAACGCAGCTTGAGTGAGTAAACTCATTTACACCAAATTGCTTTAACTTGTTCCCGACAGGGAACAACATCCCATGTGTGATTGTCCTGAAGTTCTTCACCCATTGCCGCCCGCCAACATTCATGCTTAACAGCCTCAGTGTAACCGGAGGGAATTGAAATAGTGGATAAAGTGGCATGAAGGGATGTATGAGAGAAGCCATACCGATTAGGAGGGCAAGAGACTCTAGTAGAGCGCCGAGGAACAATGGCTGAACCTAGATTTGGCAGAGCAGTTGGGTTAGGCTTAGGTGCCTGGTCAAATGCACGAAGGGGCAACGTTGAGCGTCGACGTTCATACACGAAGCTAGGTTTGAATCGTTCAGGAGGAGTAGACAAATCATCAAAATGAGGAAGAGCAGTGATCTCAGGCAAGGATACTACATGAGTAGAAAAGAAAGACTGATTTTCAAAGAAAACAACATAACGAGAAATACGAAATCTGTTAGAGCTTGGATCATACCAAACATAACATTTGTGTGAGTTCCTATATCCCATAATGACACATTTTACGAATTGAGCAGAAAGTTTGTCTTTCGTGGGATGGTAAATGAACAAAGCAAATACAACCAAATGTATGCATATCAAAATAGTTGGGATGTGCGTGATGCTGACGATAATAGGGAGTTTCAAATTGCAAGACATTTGCAGGCAATCTATTAATTAAATAAACTGCCGTGGATAACGCTTATACCCAAAATTTAGCGATAACAGATGATTCAAGCAATAAAGTGCGAATAATATCCAACAGATGGCGATTCTTACGTTCAGCAACGCCATTCTGTTGAGGTGTATAAAGACAAGAACGTTCAGAAACAATTCATTTCTATTTAAGGAAGGCATGAAATTCAAAAGATATATATTCATCACTCGAATTAGATCTTAACACTTTAATACCTGAAGAGAATTGAGTTTCAATAAATGCTACAAATTGTTAAAACATAGAAAATACCACTGATTTAAAATGAAGAAAATAAATCCAGGTATACCGATTATAATCATCAATGAATGTGACAAAATATTTATACTTTGCATTAGATATGATAGGTGTAATACTCCATACGTCACCGTGGATCAAATCAAAACGGGTATCAGCACGATTACCATGTGTAGAGAAGGAAAGAGATTTGCTCTTCCTCAATTTACATGTAGAGCAATCAAACGAGAGACGAGAAGAAAAGGAAAATTGATTTTTATTACCTAACAAACTAGAGTTAATTAATTGAGACAGAACAGTAGAATTAGGATGACCTAAACGTTTGTGCCAGACATCAGTCTTGTTGTTAACAGTAGTACAAGCCAAAGAAAGGGAAGAAGGCATAGCAAGCTAGAGGAAACAAACGTCCAACTTTAGGTCCCTTCGCGATTATTTTCCTCGACACCTGATCCTGAACAATACAACCATCACGAGAAAATCCAACATTACAGTTATTATCAACCAATTGACCAAAGGAAATGAGATTAGTAGAGAGCTTAGGTGATACAAAAACTTTTTTAACAACGGAATTAATATCTCCAACAGCATGAATAGGGAGCTGACTACCATTAGCCGTCTGAATGTACGAAGATTCATGATAATTTCGAACGTTGGTAAACATGTTGGAGGAACTAGTCATATGATTAGATGCGCCAGAATCAACAAGCCAAGGTGAAGATGATAGTATATTGTTACCTTGAAGCCTTAAGATTGAAAATGCTGACATAATTATTTGCTGAATAGTTTCAGGAGTAAGAATAGCAGGATTATCAGTCGTAGAAGAAGCCGCCGTACCCACCGCAGCTTGATAGGCACTAGTTTGACGATTCTGGGGACGGGTGGGACTATGTTTGATAATGTGTCCTGGCTTCTTGCAATACTTCTTGGCACACTGGGCAGCAATATGGCCATATTCCTTACAGTTGAAGCATTGGATTTTTCGCATATCTCTTCCCATGCTTTTCTCGTGAGCTGCATAGGCAACGTCGTTAGAGGTCATTTGATTTTGCTGAAAAATACCTTGTTGCAAGGCGTTGTTCTTCACGAAGTAATTCTCCAAAGAACATATCCAAAGAGGGAGAAGGATCGCGATTCATCAAATTGGAACGAGTGGCCTCAAATTCTATTCGTAACTTCATAAGAAACTGATCTCTCTTGCTTTGTTCATGGACCTCCTGAATAGCAGCGAGAGATTCAGCTGGGATCTTGGTATAAATAATATCAGTAAATTCACTCCATAAATTCTAAAATCCAGAAAAATACTCTTGGATGGAGAGATTCCCTTGACTGTAATTGGCGATCTCATTTTCCAATTGAAAATGTCTTGCTGTGTGATCCTGGTTATAAACTTTCTTCAAAAATTCCCATATACTTTGAGCAGTCTTGTACGGCCTCAGATATAGGACAATTTGAGGATCGACAGACCCCTAAATTCAGGATATCACACGAGCATCCTTGACCGTCCACTGAGCCAACTCTTTAGGTTCCGTAGGAGCAGGATCACTGCCATCGATATGACCCTATAATTCTTTTCCCACAACAAACAATTAAAACTAAAATTTCCAAGCGGAATAATTTTTTTAGTAAATCGGACTCCAAAAAATTCGTTGGTAGACATAATAAAGTCACAAATAACAAAAGGACCTCTAATCTACGAACCAAGAGCTGACGACCAAGAGGCGCGAGAAAACCAGAAACGCGGGAACCAGTTCGATGAACCAACAAAGAATCAGAGAGTTGTGAGCCAAGTGAACCAAAATCGTTGCGAACCAAGAGAAGCAAAGTCGGCGCGACCAGAGGGGTTGCCGACGGGAACTTGTGGACCAGAAACAGAGTTGCTGGAGGTGCGACGCAGGTCGACGAGCCTCGCTGGAGGTGAGAGGAAGGTTGAAGAGCAGTGAGCCTTGCTGGAGGTGAGAGGAAGGTTGAAGAGCAGTGAGCCTTGCTGGAGGTGAGAGGAAGGTTAACGAGCCTTTCTAGGTGTGCGACGAAGGTCGACGAGACTCCTTGGAGGCGCGATGAAGGGCGACGAGTTTCCCTGAGAGTGCGTCGAAGGTCGGTGAGCCTCCCTGGGTGTGCGACGAGAGGCGGCGAGTTTGGCTAGGGTTTCAGAGATTCAATGGTGGCAACGGTAGGCTCTGATACCATGATAACATTTTATTTTCTCTGAATGAATGCCTCGCTCTTTGAGATTCCACTGTATATATATAAAATTGTTGCCTAAATAAAAGGCTAAAATTCAGCTATTAGTATCAATCTAACATAACCAAAAAGGAAAGAATAATCTGTACAATTAGGCCATAATTATGGCTAAATATATCTTGATTGACATACTAAATATATCGTAATTGACACACACACACACACACACACACACATATATATATATATATAATTAATTAATCAATAGTCTTTAACACATATTTAACCATATTTTCTTAACATTTTTAATTTTGTCATGTTTGAATTGTTTTTGAAACATTTTCAAAACGTTTTGAAATGTTTCCGTTTACATGTTAATCGAAACAACACACCGAAATGATATTTTGCCTAGTTTTTTTTCCAACCATTCTCTCTTTTATTCCTACGGTTTTCTTATCCATTACTATTAGGTTAGGGTTATTATTGTATTTTTGGTTTTTTGGTGTTATTATATAAATAATAGTTGTAAAGGTGCTAACCTGAATTCTTGGTGCTCTCTCATTCATCGTTACAATCTCTCTCTCTCTCTCTCTCTCTCTCTCCCTCTCTCTCCATTAATCCTAACATGCTATCAAAGCTTGATTTTGTGTGAGGAAGATTTAGGAATTCTTTTCCTCTTTATTTCTATTTTCCCTCTTATTTTCTGAGTTTGACACCAAAAAAAAAAAAATCCCCAGATGATCAATTGGTCCTTAAGAACTTTGTAATGATTTCCCCATTTTTTTCTAGTTTGTTCCGTAATTTTCTTAGATTTTTTTTGGTTTTCGGCACCGTTAGGGTTCCATGGTCACAAATTGCAATTGCGCTGGTTTTTTCCCTTGATCGATGGTCTCTTCTCCCCTCATAGGTCCCGATTAGGGTTTGACAAGGCTCTACAAGGGTCGAATCAACGTTATTGTTGATTTTGGTTGATTTTAAGGTCCGACTTGGGTTTTTTTTGCCCAGTTTCGATTTTTTTTGGATTTTTTTGATAACTTTCGAATTGTTTGGGCTCAGATAAGGCTCGACCAGTATTGTTTGAAGCTCCTTGGGTGCTTGTGAACTACCATACGTCGCGGCTACGGTTGCTCTATGATTTTTGTGAATCTGCTAGGGTTTTCAGCTGTTTTTTGGTCCTTTTTTTGGCTTTGTTGCAATCTGGTATAATGTTCTGGATATTATTGGTACTTTAGTGGTTTGGTTCTACTTGATTTGCATATGTTCAAAGTTCAATGCTTCCGTATGTCTCGTATTACTTGTTCTTGGTTCCAATGGCCATGTCTGATATATGAAAGCCTTCTGGTAGTCATGACTCATGAGAACACCAAATTGACTCGTTTAGGGACTCTTATTGATAGTCCGTCTCTTCAGATAGTTTTGTTAAGTTAGATGGTAGCAATTATAAAATTTTATCTCGGGCCTGTAGTTTGGCCATCGTTGCTCGCAGTATATTTGGGTATATCACTGGTGAAACCAAATAACCAACGGTTGTAGGACCTTATCGCACACAGTGGATAGAGGAAAATGCACTTGTCATGTCCTTGTTATTACACTCTATGCAGCCCTCCATTGGTCGCAATTTTTTTACTTCTGAATGCTGTATATAAGATTTGGTCTGCTGCTGCCCAGACTTATTCTCAAACTGACAATGATGCCTAGTTTTACGAGTTGAGGAAGAAACTCCATGGGTTAAATCAGAAAGATCAATTCTTGGCTCAGTATTACTGAGTTGACTAGCTTGTGGAATGAGATTGATTATTATCATGATTTCTATGCTGTTTGTAATACTAATGTTGTTGCTTTTCAGAAGATAGTAGAAAAGGAGCAGGGATTTCTTTGTCGTCCTCAATATTGACTATGATCTGATCAGTGTGTAGATTTTGGGTCGAGATTCGTTTCCTATTTTGCGGCAGACATACGCTTATGTTCGGCAAGAAGAGTGCCCCCGTCATGATATGGTTTCTCTTTTCAGTCAGGATCGTTCTGTTTTGACGGTCATGTTTGTGACTCGGGCAGTGCAGCCTAATAATCTAAAATTTGGGGAGAAGAATGGGTCAGTAGCCCGAGATTACTTACGTTGCGAGCATTGTGTAAATCCCTCTATACTATTGATCTTTGATGGAAGTTACATTGTCGTTCTACTCAGGGAGGTGGAGGTGGCCGTGGTAGTGGACCTAGTTGCCATATTCGCTCCCATGCTCATCTTTCTGGGATCTCTCCTAGCACTTCTAGTGAGATTGGCCCTCTTTCTGAGGCGAAGTTGACTACTCTCAGGCGCCTGATGGCTCGGGTTGACATTTTCCCTTCTACAGCCTCTTTTTCCTCCTGTAACTTTGCTCACTCAGGTATTTCTCCTATTACACTTAGTGCTGTATTACACTTAGTGCTGTTGTCTCTCATATGCCTTAGATCATTGACTTAGCTGTCACTGATCATATGACTTGCTCTTACCTTGTTTTCCTCCTACTCCGCTTGTTTTGGTAAATAAAGGTTTGAATAGCTGATGGATCTTTCTCTTCTGTATCTAGCAAAGGTTCTATCCATTACACTGCTTCATTTTCTCTTTTAGCTGTACTTCATGTCCCCTACTTTTCTACTATTCTATTGTCTGGTAGTCGTTTTACATGTTCCTTAAACTATTATATATCTTTTTCCCACTCATTGTGTGTTTCAAGAACTGGAGATGGGGAGAACGATTGGCAGTGATAGTGCACATGGTGGCCTATACTTATTGGATGTTTCGTCTTCTGCTTCTCTTTCAACTTCATAGTCTGACCAGGCTCTCCATGTTGATACCAGAACTATACTTCTATCTTCTACGGTTACATAAGTGGTATTGCCGTTTGGGGCTCCCTTCTTTTGGAGTTTTAGAGGGACTTCTTCATTCTTTAGTTAAACATTGTTCTAGGAGTACTTTTTTGTGTGAGGTTTGTGAATTTACAAAATATAAATGATCTGTTTACCCTGCAGTCAATAAGTGCAATGATTTTCTATTCACAATTATCCATTCTGATGTATGGGGTCCCTTACCTGTTAGGCTGTCACTTTTATTTCTGGTTATCGGTGGTTTGTAACATTTATTGACTGTCATTTTCGTGTTACTTGGGTATATTTACTTTGCACTAATAGTGAAATTTTTTTCATGTTTTCAAAATTTTCATCAAAACACCTAGTTTGATGTAAACATCAAGATTTTCTCGACTGATAATATGACTGAGTATCTTGATGGTGGTTTTTGTGTTTATCTAGAGACTCGCGTTATTTTTTTCCAGACTGGTTGTGTACGCACTCCTGAACAAAATGGAGTTGCTAAATGCAAAAATCGTCATTACCATGCATGTTCCCTTCTCATTACTATTCATGTTCCCAAATTATTCTGGAGCGAGGTAGTGCTTACTGCTGCTTATCTTATTAATTGTTTTTCCTATAGCGCTTTTCAGTTCAAAACTCTTTTGGAGCTTTTTTTCGGGTCTCCAATTGTCTCCTCTCTTTTGTCCTGGATTTTTTGTTGCACCTGTTTTGTTCATATACCTAAACACCCGAGTGGCAAATGTATCTTCATTGGCTACTTTGCTATCCAAAAAGGTTATAAATGCTATGCTCCTGCCACTCGTAAAATATTTGTAAGTATAGATGTTACTTTTTGGGAGTCAAAATTCTTTTTCCGCTCTCCTGAGATATCTCTTCAGGGGGAGACACCTAGACTAGAAGAGATGTTATCGTCGGGGACACAGAATCATTATAATCAGGACTCCATTGGTTTGGTTTTTCTAAATCTTACCCAAGACCTTATTCCTAGTGAGGGGGAGAAGGAAGAGTCCAGTAAGGATGGAACATAGTAGGATGTTGCAGGGCGATTAGATAGAACAAATTTGCATACTTATTCTCGACGTTCGAAAGATAAGACTGCTCGTGCGTCACTACCACTTTGCCAGTTGCTACCTCTATCCTCCAGTTCGGACTCTTTCACTGATACACCTGGTAATGCGTCCTCTGTTTTTTATTTTGATACTTGTAACTTACTTATCATTCTTTGAAAAGCCTTAGGACATGTACTCAACACTCAATTTCTCATTTTGTCTCATATGACTCTTTATCAGTCCCATATCGTTCTTTTGTCTCGTCTTTGTTCTTTATATCGATTTCGCCTGGTTGAAAGGAAGCTATTGCAGATTCTAAGTGGAAGAAGGCTATGGTTGAGGAGATAACAACTCTGAAAAAGAATGGTAGATGGGAGTTGGTCTCGCTTCCAAAAGAGATGAAGGCAGTTGGATGCAAATGGGTATTTAGAGTAAAACACAAGGCAAATGGATTAGGTGAGAGATTCAAGGCAAGGCTAGTTACTAAGGTTTTACCCATACTTATGGTATTGACTATCTGGAGATTTTTGCTCCAATAGCCAAATAAACTCAGTTTGGGTACTCTTATCCTATGCTGCTAATATGGGTTGGACTCTCCAGCAGTTGGATGTAAAGAATGTATTTTACCATGGAGACTTAGAAGAAGTGGTATATATGGATGTACCACCAGGGTTCTCATTTTGTGAAACTGAAGGGAAGGTGTGCAAATTAAAGAAAGCTCTATATAGGCTAAAACAGTCCCCTAGAGCTTAGTTTGATAGATTCTTTAAGGCTATTCCAAAGATTTGGGTACCAACTGAGTCATTTAGACCATACTATGTTTATCAAGCACGACAATAATAAGATCACAATTCTTATTGTAGATGTTGATGACATCGTTGTGACAGGTAACGATACTGAGAAGACATCCCCTTTTTAAGGAAAATCTAGCAAAATAGTTTGGAATGAAAGATCTGGGGACATGATATTTTCTTTGAATTAGGGTGGCTAGATCAGATAATGAGATTTTCATTTCCTAAAGAATGTATATTCTTGACCTTTTGGAGGAAACTGACATGTTGGGTTGTCGACTTGCAGATTCACCTATTGAGGTTAATTATTGTCTCAGTAGTGGTGGTGGAGAACGTGTCGACAAGGTTCAATTTCAAAGGTTTGCAGGAAGACTAATATATCTATCTTATACCAGACCTGATATTGTATATGCTGTAGGAGTTGTTAGTCAGTTCATGCATGATCCTCGTAGTGTACATCTTGATGTTGTTTATCGTATTTTTACGATATATTAAGTCTGCTCCTGGAGAGGGCTTGTGTTCTCTCATCATGGCCACATGAAATTAGAAGCTTTTACAGATGCGGACTGGGCTGGTTCAGTTGATGAAATGCGGTCTGCATCGGGGTATTGCACATTTGTAGGAGGTAATCTGGTTATTTGGCGAAGTAAAAAAGCAGACAATGGTAGATAGATCAAGCGCATAAGCTGAGTATAGAACTTTGACACATGACATTTGCGAACTTATATGACTTCAACTATTATTAAAGGATTTGGGAATTGAATGTGACAAACCTTTGAAGTTGTATTGTGACAATAAGGCTGTCATTAATATTGCTCATAACTCAGTACAACATGATAGAACGATGCTTTTGGAGATTGACAGGCACTTCATTAAGGGGAAACTGTGCAAGGGATCAATTTATCAGCCTTTTGTGAAATCTGAATATCAATTAGCAGATGCTTTTATTAAAAGGCTTAGTAGTAAAATGTTTCATTCTATTGTATGTAAGTTGGGCATGAGAAATATCTATACTTCAGCTTGATGGGGATTGTTACGTTATGGGTATTATTGTACTTTTGGTTCTTTGATCTTATTATATAAATAATAGTGATAAGAGAAGTAATCCTAAATCTTGGTACGCTCTCATTCACCGTTACAACTCCACATTAATCCTAATAGTTACTTCTATTAGGGGTCAGGACGTCGCTAGGGTTGATGATAGCTTAGGTTTGGTCGAGGAAGGCGATGACACGAGTTGCGATGGCTTGGTTGAGGAAGATGACGACAAAGTCTAGGGTTTGTGACGATGACAACATGTTTTGGTTGGGGACTCTACCAGTTAGCACATTATGGCTCTGATACAATAATAATGGAAAATTAGGGACGGGACCAGTGGTTTGCACGCAGATTTTGGGTGCTACCGGTTTTCCTCAGTCCTTCGATCCTATCCTCTCTCTCATTTTGGGTAGTAAGGATTTGCCTTCTCTTAGTGAGGTTTTTAGTCGACTTTGACAGGCTTCCTTATCAGACTCTAGCCCCTCTAGTTACCTAGTAATCGTATGCCTTCTATGGTTTTAGGTGCTCAAATTCCTTATAGGGTGTTATTTCTTACTCGATCCCTTATTTTACCTCTTAAGATCTTTGGGCGTACCTGTTATATTCATGTGTTAGATCCTAGTAATGACAATTTGGTTCCTCGGTTTGTCAAATGCGTTTTCCAGTGATATTCTTGAATGCAGAAAGGATAAAGTGGCTCTCCCACTTTTTGCCGCCACTTTGTCTATGCCGATGTAATTTTTAATGAATCTTTGTCATTCTTTTCCTCTCCTAGCTCTCGTGCTCCCTCATAGTGTCTACCTTGTCTTGTCCCTTCGTCCTTGGTTCCTTCTGTGCCATGCCACTGTTACAGGTGTATGTTTGTCGTAACAATGCTTCATCAGTTCCTACGGTGCCTCCTCCTGAATCCGCTTGTATGCTGCGAGATTCGTTGTGTGCTCTTCCTTTGGCTCCTTCCACAGTTGTTCCTCCACTCGACCTTGAGTCTCTTCCCATTGCTCTTCGAAAAGGTAGAGTGGTTGCATTTCTCGTCCTATTGCTTAATTCGTCTCTTATGATCATTTATCTCCTTTGATTCATGCTTTTGCTACTTTTGTTTCTTTTGTCTATGTTCTTCATTCTGCTTAGGAGGCTTTATCTATTCCAGGCTGCAGGAAAGCTATGGAAGATGGGATGTCTACTCTTCTAGAAAATCGTACTTGGTAATTGGTACCTCTTTCCTCTGGTAAATCCATAGTTGGTTGTCGTTGGATCTTCATTGTGAAATATCATCGCAATGGCTTTGTTGAACATTTCAAAGTTTGTCTTGTTACCAAAGGATTTACCTAGACATATGGCATAGACTATACTGATATTTTTTCACATGTTGCTAAAATTGCTTATGTTTGGATTCTTATCTTGGTTACCGCCAATCTTAGCTGGCCATTATTTCAGTTAGACGTCGAGAATGTCTTCATCCATGGTGATCCCGATGAGAAAGTATACATGGAGCAACCTTTTGGATTTGTTGCTCGAGGGGAGACTAATTAGGTATGTCGACTAAAGACTTGGGTAAACTTAGGTACTTCTTGCGTATTGTAGTAGCCAAGTCTAAGGATGTAATTAGTTTATTGCAAAGGAAATATGCGATGGATATTTTGACAGAGGCAGGTTTATGAGGGTCAAGATTGGTAGAGACACCTATGGATCCTAGTCAAGCTTTGCAGTGATCAAGGGGAGCTCCTATTTAGCCTTGATAGGTATTGTCGCTTGGTTGGTAAACTGAGCTATCTTTCTATTACTTGTTCAGACATTTCATTTGATGTCAGCGTGGTTAGTCAGTATATGTTAAATCTTCGCCTTCAACATTGGGAAGCAGTTCTTAGAATTGTAAAGTACCTTAAGGCTCACCTTGGTCGTGGTAACTTGTACTGAGCTAATGAGCACTTGCATGTTGAGGCCTTTATAGATTCAAATTGGGCAGGAGTTACATCAGACACGTGATCTACCATAGGATATTGCACCTTTTTGGGTGGGGTAATCTTGTCTCTTGTAAAAGTAAGAAGTAGAGAGTTGTTGCAAGGATTAGTGTAGAAGCCGTATATGGAGTTATGGCCCATACTTCATGTAAGATCATGTTGATGAAAAACTATCTTGAAGAGTTAGCCGTTTATGTGAACTGGCTATGAACATGTATTGTGATAATCAGGCCACTATCCACACATCAAATCTAGTCTTTCATAAGAGAACAAAACACATTGAGAACAAAGCACAATGAGGTATATTGTTATTTATTATCTGGGATGTTGGCCCGGCCTTTTAAGTTGTAATTGGCACAACTAGTGGCACTAGTGCACTACTTTGCCTTGTGAATATTTTTGGAAAACCATATATCCCTGACAATGTGTTTCTTGTATTTCTGTATTAGAAACATTGTTGCTGCCATTATTTGGTGATTGTTTCTGCTTCAGCCACTTAAGGATCTGAGCTTTTTCCTCTTTAACCAAGGAGGAGAGAAATTTCTGAATCTTAGAACTTGACATTGTGAAGGTATGGAATTTGCTGACGATCATATTCTTTTGCACAGAAGAGGAAGTTGTCCGACTTGTTAGGATCTCAATGGAGCAAGGAAGAGCTTGAGCGTTTCTGTGAAGCATATAGAAAGCATGGGAAAGATTGGAAGAAGGTAATCCATTTTTGTCATCGTTATTTAGTTTGCTTTTTTAAAGAAATGGCCCATTATGTTGGAATTGTAGCAGCTGTTGTTTTGGTTGAACTTCTGTTTTATGTTGTGCAGCTGTCCATTTCAATTTGGAAAATTTAATTCTTACACATGCAGCAAATATATGTACATGTAATCTAATTTAATACTCTAAATTTCCCCATTGAGCATTCTCTCAAATCTGGGTCATTTTGGATGAGAAGATAGAGGGCAGCTTCATTGATATCCAATGGTGCATGGATGGTGAAGCTTGACAAGTTCATTTTGATTATTATATACTTTACCCTGTTTGTTAAGTAAAATTTTATAATCAGAAACAAATATTACAATGGTTATAATTCAAAAGGATGAAACCTCAGCACATTAGACACCAATCTTGAAATTGTGGCATTGGTGGTTGTGTCGGGGTGTGTGCGTGTGTGAATAGGGCAATCTAAAACATATTACCATTTAAATTCAGAGAACGAGAAATTTAAAATAACTGTCCAACAAATCAGAGTAACAAAGACAATTTAATATCATATAGTATCGACTGATGTATTAGTAAATATTCTCAATTCCATTACTAATTAACTGATACGATACAGAATGACTGGTATTTAAAATCCTTTCTATAGCTCGCTAGAGCTCGTCTCGATCTTTGTATTCTTCGGGACACTGTTGAGTCGTTAACCCAATAGACAAAGTTTGTTAGCCAAAAGAAGTAATGAAGAAATCTATGAGTGTATATTTTTCAAAAATCAACTCAACTAAACGTTTGATTATGTGACAGGAAGAAGAGTTTTTTGATAAAGCATGAGAATCCATTATGGAAATCAAATGGAAGTCAAAGAACTTTCAAAGAAATCTCCAGTCTGCTGCTTTTCATGGTTTAGCCTAATAGCTTGTTTAAGAGGATTAAATATTTCACTAGAGCCAGCGCATGTATGACAACCATTTTAGAGGCCGTAGGTGAGATTTCAAATTGAGGCTTTTTCAAGGTGGCTTTCAAGGCAAGATTTCTTAAGTCCTAGAGGCAGACTACATGTGCGGGTTCGGGAGGGGGGGGGGGGGAGGAATTAATCACAACTAGCAAATAAAATTTAACCACAAGTAAATAAAGCAATCAAACCAATTGTTGGATAGCTTGACTTGGGTCCATTTCCTAACAGTTTAAGCTTTTGGGACAATTGGTGACTTAACATGGTTTCAGAGCTTTGGTTTCACGAGGTTTTAGGTTCCAGTCTTATGACGTGTTTCCCTGTTACATTTGTTATTGTGTACTTTGTGTTGGTGCACCTGTACAGTTTGTTCGCTTCTCTACGTGCGAGACATGGTCGCATGTGAGGGGGAGTGTTGGATAGCTTGATATACATTATTGGGTCTATTTCCTAACATCTTAACCTTTTGGTACAATTGGTGAATTAACACTAATTTTGCAAACACACGAATTTATGGGAAAGCCCTTGAACATAAAAATCTCCAAGGTAAAACCACGATGGTCTAACCAACATGTCAATCGACTATGCTATGGCATCTTACAACCTACAATAGGAAAAGTTCAAAAAGTCTGATTGTGGTCTTTGTATAACTTAAAATAATGCCACTTCACTGCTTGAGTGAGGAGCGGTAATCGAAGATCTCTCATTAAAGGCGATTTTTTTGAGAAAGGGGGG
>JAOTRH010000020.1:6977109-7009681 GCA_034768845.1 Heliamphora exappendiculata | reverse complement strand
GGGGGGTGGGTATCATGCATTTTATCATGAATCATTCTACCTCAATACCGCCGAAAGATTAGACAAAGATGCCCATATTGTTGCCTGGAAATTTTACTGTCACCACCCTCTGCTGCCACACGCCCACAACAAGCGCACACTCTCCCTTTAGCTTGGCTGTCATTCTATCTCAGATTTAGTATGTATAAGTCTTTCCCCTATAACCTTCTATTTATAGATGATGTAGCCTTCAATCCCAAGTACTAAAATACCATGGAGTTATTCCATAATTAAAATGGATGCCATGTATTTAAATCCAACAAGGTTGCTAAATATTCCATCATGTCACTCTTGATATTTTATGCAAGAACACATTTTATATATTCAATACTGTGGCAATTATGTGTGCGTAAGAATTTAATCATCTTTACATATATCACTATAATGGGAACAATGTACTTAGTTAAATATGTTGTGTTGGATAGCTTGATATACATTGTCGGGTCTATTTCCTAACAGTTTAAGCTTTTATGACAATTGGTGACTTAAGATGGTATCGAAATTTTAGTTCTACGAGATCTTGAGTTCAAGCCTCATGATATGTATTTATTTTCTTATTAATTTTTTTATTGTGTACCATGTCTATGTGTGTTGATGCACCTGTTCATTTCAGTTTATTCGTCTCTCTACATGCGAGATAGAGTTGCACGTCAGGAGGAGTGTTGGATCGCTTGATATACATTGTTGGGCCCATTTCCTAACAGCTTAATCTTTTAGGATAATTGGTGACTTAACAGACTGAAAACAATAAATGCCAATAATTATTAATTAAAATTACCTTGGATCTTACTTCCACCATTATTGACTATCTTTTCTATCAAAACAATCCGCCCTCGCACGTTCTTTCTACCAAAACTCATCACACCTTGGTCATCAACACTCACCGCCACACCTCGCTCAACCACATTTTCATTTTCTGTCTACCAAGGCCACAACCACCATCTGCTACCATTTACCGTCCTAATGTCCTATGCATTACTGCCATCACTACAACTATCATTTCTTGATCAGTTTTCACATAATTGAGCTCCAATTCTTTGATTCAAGCCCTAACTCTTCTATGCTCGACTTATTGATTTTATTTGAATTAATGATTCAAGTAAGAGAAGGTTAATTTGGCCATTTAGCTTCTTTTTTTTTGTTGAAAAAATTATCATTTGCTCTTTATCATTAAGCATGGGATGTTAGTGTCTTTTTTTAAAATAGAGGGGCCTCAAGTGTGTTCCCTCCTCCCCTCAAAAAATAATAGATAATTGGATGGAAAACGTCCAGGGAGTCTCCTGTTTTGGAGTTTTAAGTGAATTCGTTATTTTTGGCTATTCTTGTATTTTCTTTCAAAATCACTATTTCTTCACTTGCAACTTTTATCCTGGTTCTTTACACAACATGTGAAACACCAATAAAATTTGGAAGCACATTTTCATCAAGGTTTCTGTGAAGTGTATATTAGAAAATTTTATATGGTACATGATGCTGCTAATGCACTGCTCTTGGTTATGTTTAATGTATGAGTTGCACAAATGATCACTTAAATGGTTTCCAATCAGATTTAGAATGGTTACTTTCTTTGCCTATGACTGAAGTTTTATCTATTTTAACATGTTGCTCTACTGATTTTCTTCTTCTTCTTTCTATGCAAATGTTTTCTAGGGCTTATCTAAAGAGGAAGAAAAAATTGTGATTAATGGTAACCGTACAGGTCAAAACTTTTCTCCTTCAAAGCAAGGGGAATCTATCAGGCCTGCAGGTAATGATCAGAAAAGTGCAAGGAATGATTCTGCAATATCAACTGCAGAGGTTCTGGCTACAAACCATGCTAATTTACAAATCAAACGGAGTAGACGTAAGATGGTACCAGGAAGAACACAACTTCAGAAAGAGATTCAGTCCCTTGGGAACACTTCTAAACATCAGTCTAGTAAATACTCTACACCTCAAGAACAGGTTCTCTATCTAAAGGTTATGTCAGCATCTTCAGTTGTATAATCAAATCTCACCTTTCCTAGGGTATGGGTTTATATTAAATTTTATGCTAATTTTTCAGGATAGCTTTTCTTGTTGTGTATCATCCTCGTTAATACGTAGATGGTGCACATTTGAGTGGTTTTACAGTGCAATCGACTACCCTTGGTTTGCTAAAAGGGAGTTTGTGGAATACTTAAAACATGTGGGACTGGGCCACATCCCGAGGCTAAGTCGCATTGAGTGGGGTGTCATAAGAAGGTAATTAGTTTTCTGCTTCTTTACACACAGTTATAAGCATGTCGCGTAAATTGTTGCAAAGGACCGGAACAGATTGATAATTCTGATTTTGTACTCGATACAGTTCCCTTGGCAAACCTAGGAGGTTTTCTGAACACTTTCTACATGAAGAAAAGGAAAAGCTTAAGCAATACCGAGAATCTGTTAGGAAACACTATACTGAACTCCGTGCTGGTACTAGGGATGGACTACCTACAGATTTAGCACGACCCTTATCAGTTGGACAACGAGTAATTGCTCTTCATCCCAAATCAAGAGAAGTTCATGATGGAAGCGTGCTCACAGTTGATGATGGAAAATGCAGGATTCAGTTTGACCGCACTGAGCTGGGGGTTGAATTTGTCATGGTAATTCTCTCTATTAGTTAAATTTGTCATCGTAATTCTTCTATTAGACTCCCCCCTTCCCCGTGTCTTCTCTTCATATTGCCCGTGTGAATAATGTAATAAAATCTACTTATCTTCATATTGCCCATATGAATAATGTTTGAGCCTGGATTAAATTAATTCACACCCTAACACTATGACACATTGACATAGCTTTAAATTCTTATTCCTAGCTAGACTAGTCCTAGAATGTTTTTAATGTAGCACCAATAGAGAAGAAGAAGAATAGAGATTAGGGATTAAGAGAAGAAGAACATAGATTAGGGGAAGAACAGATAGATGAGAGAAAGAAGACAAAAGGGAGAGAGAAATCACACAATTATCAACTTAAATTCTTATTCATCAATGTCTGCTTAATACATTAATAGCTGCTTAATTAATAACCCTAAACCCTAATGAAAAGAAAACGAAAATCCGTAATTAACAAGAAACAAATAACATCTTAAATGGAAATCAATAATATCCTAATACTATAATAAAATAATATCCTAATTAACTAGAAACAAATAACATTTTAAATAATATCCTAATACTATTAGGAAAGTGAATAACCTTCAATTCCAATAAAATACAATCCCATGTATTGTCCGCATTAATTTTCCTTTTTAAATTTCATATTCATTTCTTTGTGATGTCTTTTTGTGTAAACTATTAAAACCTCTTGTTCTCGTTTTCTACCTGTCAATTCTCATAATGCAAATACCTGGATAGTGACGAAGCTGTTGATAACGAAAAGTTACTTTTATTTACATTTCATCAGTTTAATATAGTATCATTTTTCCGCCACGGATGATTGTATTCCTTCCCCCCCCCCCCCACATTGAATAACCTATCAGAACATTTGGAGATTGTAAGTAACTGTACTTGATGTTGGTGATACTCATTGCTATCAAATAAAAATCTCATTTTGCAACTATATTAGGATATGGAATGACAGGAGTTAATTGATTTTTCTTTACAGGATATTGACTGCATGCCTCTAAATACATTGGAAAACATGCCAAAAGCTCTAAGGAGACAGAACATCGGTGCTGAGAAGTTTTCTCTGATTTCTAGAGAACCAAAAGCCAGGCAACCAAATACTGGGGTGCGTGTAGTATTTGCTCCTAATGAGCGTCTGGAGAATATATGCAGTCCCATCCATACTCTGACGAGTCAAGCAAAGGTCAGTGTGCCTACTGAATTTCCTATATTTCATATCTTTTTATATTGACTCATTCCATATCCACCTTTTCCCATTATTTGTCGTGATGTATTAACGAGATAGTTATTTTCACTGCAAGGATGGTTGATTGATTGGTTCCTAGCATACCCTGTTCTCACCTTTGAATTTTAACGATCAGTAAGAATGCTTTCAGGTTCTGAATTTTTATGGTTTCTACACCACCATGAAAATTAAACTGCAGCCGAACTGTTAAAACACTAATTAGGCATCTTCTCAGATTGTTAGTCTAGTGGTATGGGGATGACCTCGCTCGTATATACACTATTTGATGTCTTTCTTATTTTTTTGATACATTTTTGGTGAATAATGTCTTTCTTTAATAGTAGTCTAGATGTTATTCTTAAAGAAAGAACAGTAAGATACCTTCATAGAAGGTGTGAGTACAATGACACCAGATGGAGAAGCTTATTAGACTGACAGGTTAAAACATCGACAAGGAAGTCAATTGCAACACCAGTACAGCAGTGAAAGAAAATGAACACAGGAACAAGGAAAATCTTAACACTCGCTAAAGGCCTCTCGTCTCTTTCATAGCTGTCAATTTGGTACTGTACTGTACTGTACGGGCCAGTTCGTATAGATACATACCGCTTTGGAGCAAAATCGGTACATTGATTACTTAGTTTCATACCGATCAAAATACCGGTCTGCACTGGACGTATCACGCAATACCGGCCCATACAAAGAAATATTGAATACGTACCAGTCCATAATTGATTTTTTTAAAATATTTTTTTTACTTATTTTTATTGTCTTTACTTTTCCTTTTTATTTTTATACTCTAATTCAAGCTTCCAATATAACATAAAGGAAGAGTTCTAAAATTAGCCAATGTTAATTCATAGTAAAGGTTTTAATTTGTTAAATTTACATTGCTTTCAAGTTAGCTATTGCATAATAAATAATAAAATTAAAAATTTATTTAGATTAATTAATTTAAATATTTATGTTATACTAAACTATTTATTGCTGAACAATATATTTTCTGAAAAATATATTTTATAGCATAAATATTTTATGGGGATAAATAGGAAACGGTTCCTGGTATTTTATCGGTACTGGTACTATCATACAAATTAGAAAACCGGTACAGTGTCTGGCACGGTATTTAGAACTACGGTCTCTTTACTTCAAAATCTGCCTTGCTTAGTTAATATGAGCCTCTGAGAGTACAGCATGAATATGTGTTGGTTCGTCCCAGTCTCCCAGAGCAACCTCTTCAGGGAAGATGATAGATCTTCCTTAGGATGTGGGTATATCTCTAATACTCTTATCAAAATCGCCACTTAATACTAGCAAAATCTGTCTAACCAACTCGATGCATGTGTCTTATTCTAATCTCATGCAGACCTGTAGAAAGAGCTGCTTTGGTAGAGTTGCCCTTCAATCTGTCGAACATTGTGATCTTGACAGAGTGTCTTATTCTCCATCTCCTAGTTTACCAAGCAATTTGAAGCTTCCGTCTTCTGGGAAAAACAAATTGGGATTAGAAAAAATCCTTTGTGCCCATATGAAGCTGGTTTTCAGCATAGTAATTTCAAAATAGATACGTGGTGTCTTTATTTTAAAATATTTTTACAAAACTTAACAGACGAGCTTTCAAGCCCTTCTACAACCGACTCTTCAGGACTTACTATCAAATGCCGTCATCTGCAAAAGGGTAAAATGACAGTGCAAAGAAAAGCAATTAGAGTGAGAAATATGTTCTGTATCTGATCATATTAAAGAATTATGTTTGCAAAAGGCGGAATTCTATTGCCTTCTTTGACACAATTCATAGGTGGTCACCTTTCATTGCTGTAATCCAAGCTAGTTTTTTTACTGTATGAACTGCCTTGTAACCCATCTGATTTTGTTGTTGTCTCCATTAGCCATGTTATTACAAAGAGCATGGACATTGGCTTATTGGAATATGAGCTGTTGGATTGAAGGGATCAAGTTTCATAATACTTAAAACCGACAGAATGCTATACATGATTGAGCACTCTAAATTTCATCAACTTTTATTATTGAACGCCAAAATTCCTTGTTATGCATTTGGCAGCTGAAGCACCTCTTCTTAAGGAAGATATTATTCTTTGGGTCGTTGTCCTAAATTGGACAGTTGTAGAGTGTCTGATGAATTGATCACTCTCATTTTCAGATTTATAACTCAGATGTCTTCCTTTTTTGCATAGCTACCATAGTAGATATAAATTGCAATCTAACTGTCACCCATTAATGTCTCATTTTGTGGCATAATACCATGATATGACTTTTGGGTTTCCGCATTAGATTAAAGACTTGGAGCTTCCAGTTGTTATTAATTTAGTCTGAACACCTTTCTTTTGTGCAGGGTGGTACAATTTATGCCATTTCTAAAGCTAAAACAGCATCAATTGATATTGTTAATGCTCCACAAGCAGCTTATAGTAATCTTTGCACGGTGGCACGTATACATGCGAGGGAAACTGATATACGGGCTGTTACCCGGCAGACTCATGTGATAAATAAAAAGGTCATATAGATAGTTTTTTACTTGGCTGTTTCATTCCAACAAATTTATAAAAAAATTTATATATTCAAAATAAGGTACAGCTGGATTGAGATGTGCAATTAGTGATTACAAGACACATCTAGTTTAGATATATAGTATCATCTACTCTCTTCCACTAAAATAGTCAATGTGTTACTTTCCAAGTAGCAATGTACTGTAGGTTCCTTTGACACTGATGCAATGAAGCAGCTGATACATTTTGTTACTTTTCAATAAGCAGCACACTATGATTTTAATACTGCTAAAGGAAGCCAGTGACCAGGCATGTGGCTTCCATAAAATTGTTTCTGCATCACTTGTATTTTTCTACAGTTCACCATATTTCAGTCCTGTCAGAATCTGTTGATTGATTGTTCTATCTGCAGGCCTCTTCTGCTGTGCTTAACTTGAGGCAACTCAACACGTACCCAGGGGACTCCTTGCGTCCATGGCTGAAGCCTTTGCCCACTTCAAGTGGCTTGAAGGGCAACACAAGTTCTACTGGCCATCATTCAATCAATTATCAAGAATCAGCATCTTATGTTCATGAGATTTTTAAACATTCAAAATTGAAAGCACATACGATGGTAGATGCTGCTATTCAGGTACTCAACCTTCGAATCCTGCAATAGGGGGTGTTCATGCATGTGTGCTGTGCATTTGGGCTTGGAAAATTAGTCACTGGTTATCTGTTCAGTGTTATTTCTCCACTTTGAATTGTGAAGAGGGCTTTCTAAGAATTGGACCACTCAATGATGCGACTATAATAATATAATCCCAAGTGCATGATGTCGTGAAGTAATAAAGATGGGTGAATCCGAGGTCTATCCATAAGGATCGGTGTATTCTGAACCACGAATGGATTAAAGCAATTTGGTTTAATTGTTGAAAAATCAAAA
This sequence comes from Heliamphora exappendiculata, assembly GCA_034768845.1. Taxonomy (NCBI): domain Eukaryota; kingdom Viridiplantae; phylum Streptophyta; class Magnoliopsida; order Ericales; family Sarraceniaceae; genus Heliamphora; species Heliamphora exappendiculata. The sequence continues at coordinate 7,002,355 of JAOTRH010000020.1, read as the reverse complement.
TAGTTGAATGTCGAGAGATTTTTTTTTATAAGTATTGAATATCTTGAGAAATAACAAGGTTATGAAGGGATCAAGGCGGAGAGGATCCCCACCAACCTTTTCTTTGTATTTGATTCCTTGATTCAATCTATATATTCAACCGAGAACTACATGAAGGGTAATTACCAGCTGGATGATAAAAATAGTTAGTGCATAAAAACCTTATTCTAAATATTGGTTTTCTTGATTAGTTGTTTTCCCAGTAAAAAAATCTAGCTATTTGATTTAGTGGGAATCCAAAGGCTTTACTTGGCCCAAAATCTACAACACAACAAGAATTATGCAGCACAAAAACTTTTTCAATAAATAAAAAATAAATCAATCTAACCTTTTGTTGAAACCATTCTTGAATCAAAGGAGTAAATACAACGAATCCAATGGGGTTCACCCCTAGCCTTACCGAGAACTTTAGAACTCCAGGAGAAAGCAAACTAGGGTTTCTGGAGTTCAGAGAATATGAAGTGAGAAGGAAAAAGATATTAAGAATATCTTTATCTATTTCTAAAATCTAATTTAATTACATTTCTCCGAAAATACGTTAATTTGCTAATAAAAAGACTAAAATTAGTTTTTGAGGGGTCTAGCACAATAAAGATGTGCTAGAGCATCCGTAACATCAATGTACAAGTCGCTGGAGCTAGACTACGCTAGCCTACTTGTACTAGAGCTGATATTTGGTATTTTCTCCCTACTCTGCCCCACATATGATTGCTAAAACGTCCATCTAACAATTGCGCTCAAATTCTCTCTTGAGCTCTTTGTCATCACCATAATTGCTCAATTTAATTCCTACAATGAAAATCAGATGATAGTGATAGAAAACAAAGTAAATAATGCTATTATTGCATATTGAGCCAAAAAGGCTTAATTTACAATGAAATGATATATCAAATTCATAGGCTATAAAACTCCTAATAATTGTAATAGACTAACTAGGTAATTAAATCATAATAATATTAATAATAATGATAGTATATTTAGACAATCTTGATAATGAGAAAATATCCCAACCATATATTTTTACACCTCTTCTCAAACTCATGATGCGAGCCCAGTAAGCAGAGAAAGTTTGTCAAGCAGGAACCGAAAACGAGCCAAGGTGTGAGTATTCGTGAAAAAATCGGTAAACTATAATAACGAGGAGACAAAGGGGAGATCAATAGTATCAAGCTGAAGATGCTGACAAACAAAGTGACAATCAATCTCTGTATGCTTTGTACGTTCATGAAAGGCAGAGTTATGAGCTATCTGGATCACACTCTTATTATCACAGTATATAGAGGTAGGAAAAGAGAGAGAGAGACTCCCAAATCAGAGAGGAACCAACGGAACCAAACAATCTCGGTAGTAGCATGAGTCGTGACACGGTATTCAGCTTCAGCAATTGAACGAGTAATGATTGACTGCTTTTTACTTTTCCAAGAAATGAGGGAGCCACCAAGAAATACACAAAATCCTGTGGTAGACTTGCGATCAGAGACATCACCATTCCAATCAACATCAGCATAAGCCCGAAGATTCAATGGTGAAGACCAAAAAAAAAAAAGGCTATGAGAAATAGTGCCAGGAACATAACGCAAAATGCGAAGCAAATCTGCCCAATGACTGGAGTGAGGAGTAGAAGCAAATTGACTCACCACATGTACGGCATACGCAATGTCAGGACGAGTCACAGTAAGGAAGATCAGACTTGCAACCAACTTTCGATAGACAGTGGGATCCTCAAGAGGAACGTCATCAGAAGGAGAGAACTTAGCATGCAACTTAATAGGAGTATCCACGACTTTATCATCAGTGAGATGAGCACAATGGATTACTTCAGTGGCATATTTTGATTGAGAGAGGTGATAACCCGTGGGGGAAGAAGCAACCTCAATACCAAGAAAATATCGCAAAGGACCCAAGTTTTTCATTTCAAATGCACAGAACAAATGCTGTTTCATTTCAGAGATAGCAGTAGAATTAGAACCGGTGATGATCATATCATCCACGTATAATAACAAAATAACCACCTAGTAGAAGTATGGAGGAGAAACAGAGCAGAATCATGAGAACTAGGGGTGAAACCAATCTGAGTAACCGTAGACTGGAAACGCTCATACCAGGCACGAGGGGACTGTTTCAAACCATAAAGGGCACGCTAAAGATAACATAGTACCAGGAGGATGAGGGAAACTTGGAGTGGGGCGCATATAAACTTCCTCATTGAGATGTCCATTGAGAAATGCATTCTTAACATCCAACTGGAAAAGAGGCCATTGAAGAATGGAAGCAATAGAAATCAAAGTATGAACTGTAGTCATCTTAGCCACGGGTGCAAAAGTTTCCTCATAATCAATGCTATACTCCTGAGAAAATCCGTTGGCAACTAACCGGGCCTTATAGCGTTCCAGAGAACCATCAGATTGAGTTTTAACTTTGTAAACTCACTTACATCTAATAAGGTTTTTATCAGCAGGCAGTGGACCCAAGTACTAGTCTTCTGAAGAGCAATTAATTCTTCATGTATGGCATTGATATAATTTGAATCAGTACATGTTTCTTTACAGGACTGAGGCTCAAAATAAGTATGAATAGCAGATAAAAAGGCACGATAAGAAGGTGAAAAGCAGGTCTTAGAAAAACTAAGTCTTACTGGCGGAGTACGAGCACGCAAAGGATAGAGCATCGTTTAGGGAGCAGGATCTACAGAGACAGGGGGAACTGTGTCGGGATGGTGTGTTAGACGAAAATAGAAAAGAAAATAATGAGAAGCCTTACCAAACTGGATAGACGAGCACTCTTATTTTTATTAAAATTAGGGAACACCATTACATCCATATACTCATACACACCTGATAAATAAATATAATAATAATAGACTAACACTAATAATAATAATAATAAGCTAACCCTAACACCTCCCTCAAGCTGGAGTATATATATCAACCATGCCTAGCTTGTTACACAGATATGAGACACCTGGACCCGATAATGCTTTGGTGAAAATGTCTGCCACCTGTTCCACTGTAGCAATAGACCCAAATGTGACAATTCCTTTATGATATTCCTCACGAACAAAATGATAGTCAACCTCTATATGCTTCGTCCTCTCATGAAATACTAGATTTGTGGCGATATAAATAGTAGAGGTATTATCAACCTAGAGTCTGGCAGAACCTGTAAAAGGGAAGTATAACTTTGTTAAAATCTACTGAAGCCACATAATCTTAGCAGTTGCTAATGCCATAGCTCGGTACTCTGCCTCAGCGCTAGATCTGGATACAACATTCTATTTCTTACTTTTCCAGAAAACTAAATTCCCACTAACAAATACAGAGTAACCAGACGTAGATCTCCTATCAAATGTGCATCCAGTCCAATCAGCATTGGAGTAACCTTCCATTTTCATATGTCCATGATAAGAAAAGTAGATTCTCTTACCTGGATTTTTTTGCAAGTATTGGAGAATGCGCAACACCGCTTTCCAATAGGGAACACGGGGATCAAATAAAAACTGACTCACTACACTTACTGGATAAGTAATATATGGACGAATCATCGTAGTAAGATAATTAAGCTGCGCCACTATACGTCGATACTGCTCAGGGTCTGAAAGAATCTCTCCTTCTTTCGGCTCGAACTTGACATTAGACTCCATAGGTGAGTCCCACTCATTTGGCACTCATATGCCCTGCTCGCTCCAGAATGTCAAGAACATATTTCCTCTGAGAAATGAACACCTCTTTCTTATTCTTGGTTATTTTAATGCTAAGAAAATATTGAAATTCACCAAGATCTTTCGTCTGAAACTTAGTGTCTAGGAACGATTTAAGCTTAGCAATCCCTCCACTATCACAAACAGTAATAACAATGTCATCCACATACACTATGAGTAATATGCACCCAACTAAGGTATGTCGGAAGAATACAGTATGATCCTTCGCTTACTGTTGAAGACCAAACTCTTGTACTACTGAGCTGAAACGGCCAAACAAGGCTCTAGGAGATTGCTTCAGACCATACAATGTACGCGCCTCAAACGACATACAAGATTAGGAAACCCCCATGAGCAACAAAGCCGAGCGGTTGCTCCATATAAACCTATTCCTCAAAATCCCCATGAAAAAGGTATTTTTCACATCTAGTTGATACACAGGCCACTGATGTGATGCAACCAAAGACAGGAACAAACGAACTGAGGCCATCTTGGCAACAGGTGAGAAGGTTTCAAAGTAGTCAAGGCCATATGTCTGAGCATAGCCCTTTGCCACTAGACGAGCTTTCAACCGCTCAAGAGCGTTATCAAAATGAAGCTTGACAGCATATACCCACTTACACCCGATAGTTGTTTTCCCAGGAGGAAGACGTATCAGGTTCCACGTATGATTTGCGCCAACCTGGATGAGAAAGAGCATCTACAACAGAGTAAGGTAAAGAATGCTGATAAAGTGTAGTGATACTCTTCTGGATAGTGGCGGGCAAACCACGATATGATTTAATATAGAAGGGATGATCTCGACAACTACGATAAGACTTGTGTAAATCAATAAGAGGATCACTACCTGATCAGAGGCTGGATCCAACTGAGAAGATACTGTCTCAAGTAGAGGAGAGGTGGTGGGGCTTAGTGAAGACGATGACTCTAATGATGATATCACAAGTGGATCTAGGGTAGCAGGAGAAGACTTCTCGGGAACATCAGCTGGAGAACTGGTAACTGGAGAAGGTGCCACTGGTAAGTCAGTGGTGGAATGGTACGTCAGTAAATGGTCGAAACCATCATCAAGAGAACGGTGTAATCACTGATCCATAGAACGAAGCGGACTCAACAAACACCACGTCTCGGGACACTATAAACTATTGCAACTCCATATTGTAACAACAATATCCTTTCTGTGTCTTAAGATATCCCATGAAAGCACACTTTAGTGCTCGAGCGTCCAGTTTGGTCACACTCTGCTTGGTATCTCTAACATAGCAAACACACCCAAAAACCTTGCGTGGCAACGAAAAAGGAATCTGCTGCGGAAGCAAAACTGACAAGGGTGTAGCTGGCGGTGTAAAAACGGCCTGTGGGTGGCCCAAGGCCGGCCCAAGGCCCATTATGTTAAAAGAGAGAAAAGAATATGGGAAAGCGTGTCTCATTGTGAGACATACACACGTATTTATTAAGCAAATGAGAACCTACAATAGATACTGTGGGCATCCCCGCAGGTTATTATTAATACTTAATATCTTAATACTAAATGTATATTAACACCTCCCTCAAGTTGGAGCATAGATATCAATCATGCCTAATTTGTTACAAATATAGTGAACCCGGGGCCCGGACAATGCCTTAGTGAACACGTCAGCCAACTGACGTGTTCAAATGAAATGATAGTTGATCTCGATGTGCTTAGTCCGCTCATGAAACACTGGATTAGTAGCGATGTAGACAGTAGACTTATTGTCACACCATAACTTGGTAGGACTCATAGGCAATTCGTCTAATTCAGTGAGAAGTTGTTGAACCCACATGATTTCGGACGTTGCCAAAGCCATAAACTTATATTCCGCCTCAGCACTAGATCTCGACACCACATCTTGCTTCTTATTTTTTCACGAAACCAGGTTCCCACCAACAAAGACAAAGAATCTTGATGTGGATCTCCTATCAATCGGGCATCTTGCCCAGTTTGCATTAGAATAACCCTCGGTACGGAAATGACCCCGATTACAAAACTATAGATCTTTCCCCGAGTTAGAATGGAGGTACCGTAGGATACGAACCACTGCATTCCAATGAGGAATACGGAGATCAGACATAAGCTGACTCACAATGCTAACAGGATAAGCAATATCTGATCTAGTCATGGTGGTCAAATAATTAAGTTTTTCCACCATTTTGTGATACCTGTCAGGGTGAGAAAACACATCACCATCACCGGGAAGAAACTTTACACCCGGATCCATCGGGGACTTCACACTTTTTGCATTCAGCAGGCTGGCGTCGCGTAAAATATCAATCATATATTTTTCTCTGAGCAATAAAAATCCCATGCTTACCTCTGGCCACCTCGACCCCCAGAAAATACTGCAAATGTCTGAGATCTTTATTCTGAAATTGTGTCTGCAGAAAGGCCTTTAGGCTATTAATCCCAACACGGTCATCACCAGTGATGACAATATCATCAACATATACAACGAGAAGAATACAGCCGGAGGCTGCCCGACGAAAGAACACGGTATGATCTTTTCCCGACTGCTACAGATCAAACTGTTGCACCACCGTGCTAAACCTCCCAAACCAGGCTCAAGGAGATTGTTTTAAACTATACAAAGAACGACAAAGGCGACACACCAGATTAGATCCCCCTTGAGCAACAAAACCTGGAAATTGCTCCACATAGACTTTCTCCTGAAGATCGCCATGGAGACCGGCATTCTTGACACCCAACTGGTAAAGCAGCCAATTCCGAGTGGCAGCGAGAGAAAGAAAAAGGCGAATGAAAGTCATCTTGAAAATAGGAGAGAAAGTCTCAAAATAGTTAACACCATAAGTTTGAGCATAACCTTTTGCAATAAGGCGTTCTTTCAAGCGAGCCAAAGAGCCATCAGGATTCACTTTCACAGTGTAAACCCACTTGCAGCCAATTGCCTGCTTCCCAGCAGGAAGAGAAACAAGATCCCACGTGCCATTATTATCCAAGGCAGACATTTCCTTCAACATAGCAGAACGCCAACCAGGATGGGAGAGAGCCTTTGAAACACTACCAGGAACAGCAGTAGTATCAACTGTAGAAATAAAAACACGTAAAGAAGCTGACAAGCCCTTATAGGAGTCAATATACCGGGGGTGATCCTGACAGAGACGATAAGGGCGACAGGTAGCAATAGAGGGCTCACTTACCGACGGATCAACCGATGAGAGAACTGGCTCAGCAGGAGGCTGATCACGGTAGGGCGAAGCTGCAAGAGGTGGCACCGGGAGCGGCTCAGAAGGGGAGGCAGGAGTTTCAGTTGTAATTCGAGAGACCAAAAAATCGGCAGACAAAGGGGAGGGAGGTGACTCACGACCCGGAGGTGGAACAGGAGAAGAAGGAGAATAGAATGGGGTTGACTCCAGGAAGGTAACATCCCGAGACACAACAAAAAGACGAAGCGCAGGACAGTAACACCGATACCCCTTCTGGTGTTGAGGGTTGCCAAGAAACAGACATTTGAGGGCACGAGCATCAAGTTTAGTGACCTGTGGCCTGGTGTCATGCACATAGCATACGCAACTAAAGATTTTAAAGTGGCAGGTAGTGCCCAGGTAACATAGAAGCTAACACAGACATCAGAGAAATACCACCCAAGACAGTAGACAGCATGCGATTAATATGATAACAAGCTGTAAGAACAATCTCACTCCAAAAATGATGAGGAACATGCATATGACATAAGAGAGCACGGGCTGTTTCCAAAACATGTCTATTTTTTCGCTCAGCCACCCCATTTTGTTCGGGAGTATCATGACACAACGTCTGATAAAAAATGCCATGACTCACTAGAAACTCCCTCATGGCATTAGACATTTACTGTCCCCCATTATCACAACGCAAGATCCTAACACAGATACCAAATTGAGTTTGCAATCTTACAAAAAAGAGTAAACATAGTTGAAACCTGAAATTTATTTTTCATTAAATAGAGAAAAGCAGCACGAGAGTGATTATCGACAAAACTTACAAAATAACAAAAACCAAATAAAGAGGTAACCGAACTAGGTCCCCAAACATCAGAGTGTACTAACTGAAAGGGAGCAGAAGTTCTTTTATTGACTCGAGATTTGAAAGGCACACGCAGGTGCTTGGTAAAACGACACGACTCATACTCAATAGTAGACAGATTTTAAATTAGGGTAAAGAATTTTAAGACTAGACAAACTAGGGTGCCTAAGACGGCAATGGATATCAAGGGCAGAAGAAAACAAGGCAGAGTACGCCCGAGCAGGAGCAGCATCTAGTAGGTACAACCTCCCTGAGACCCGTCCTTTACTGATAATCCTCTTCGTCGTAAAATTCTAAAAAATACAAGAATCAGGAAAACATGTCATGGAGCAACTCAAATTAGTAGTAATCTGACTGATAGATAATAGATTGAAGGGATTATCAGGAGTATGCAAGACATTATATAAAAAAAGGGTAGGAGTTGGTGTCGCAATACCACAACCCTGAACAGCTAAGGAGGAACCATTAGCCACCAACACACCAGCGTGACCAGGGGTCAACTTATAATCTGATAGAGTTCCTGATGATCCAGCCATGTGAGCAGAAGCGCCAGAATCAATAACTCAGGTATGGGGGGTAGCCACACATGCAGTGGGATTGCCTACAAAGGTGGCTGTTGCTACCTCAAAACTCGTACTCTGTCCAATCTGACCATACATATACTGATCATACTCTGCAGCAGTCATCTCTACAACTCGTCTGGTTGAATTAGAGGCCCCCTGAGGACTTGGCTGAATATAGTCCTGCTAGCTGAAATCAGATGTAGCATTGGCAATCAGTGGGGGTTTTCCATGAAGCTTGTAACATTAACTGCGAATGTGTCCCTGGATCCCACAATAGTGGCACATACGGGTCTCACGACCACCATCACGACCTCCTCCACGACCGGACTTGTTACCACCACCGCCACAACTGCGGCCTCTACCACTGCGGCCACCATGAAAACCCACTAAAGCAGACTGATCAGAGGTCTCAACAGGAGATGTACTAGTGCCACGAGACTCATCCCGATGAGACGCTCGACTCACACGTCAAACTGTCTCGAAAAGAGTGGGAATGTCGGCCCCAGCATGGATCGGAGAGCAAGCGGAGTCAAACTCAGAATCAAAACTTGCTAATAAGCACACCACCAACAGTTGTTTCCGCTGCTGCTGAAACTGAGACAACTGATTGGTGAACGGGAGAAGGCGATCAAACTCATCGGCCAAAATCTTGAATTGCATAAAATGATCCTGAAGAGGCTTGTCGGACAGCTGGGATTGAAAAAAACCTTTCATGACGTCATATAGACGGGAAAGATCTTTAGTGGCTGAATAGATGGATTCTAACGAGGATTTGATCTCTCTCACAGTATCAGTGTTGGCCACCAAAGCCTGGACGAAAGGATCCATCGAGTTGAGCAACTGACTAAGTATTCGGGCATCATCCCAGGTCTAAGTCCAAAAAGTTGCTGATGTTTGTGAAAGAGGATCATCAAACAGGTGGGAATCCAATTCCATGCTTTGCAGAGACTTAAGAACACTTTTCTTACATAAAGCATAACCATTGGCGCTATCAAGTCGCCGATCGACCAACTGTGTGGATGACGAAAACACTTCTGTGGTACGCTGCCGACCAGCTTCAACCTGGGATTCGCGGGTTACAGAATCCTCTGACATCCTTGTTCACCAACAAGGGGACCAAAAAATACCACAAAAACAAACACAAGTGTCAATCCACACGGAAGTATAACAAAGAACCACATCGGACCCTCACAGCATCATCAAACTTGCAGACATCGCGGAACTACACTGGCGGACTGATGCAGTGAGGGAAAGAGAGAGGAAAGGCATGTCTAGCGACTGAGAAAGGGCTTACAAGGTCTGTCGGAGGTGGAGGAAGACCCTACAGGGTCTGTTGGGATCTAACAGTGGTCGTCGGTGGCAGAGAAAGACCCTTGGAAGAGCTGCCGGTGGCTGACGTCACCCCTAAAGAGGCTGACGATGGCTGACGTCACCCCTGGAGGGGCTGACGAGGGCGGCGCCCTCCTGGTCGAGTCGACTAAGGTCGACGTCACCCTTGAAGGCCCGACTAAAGTCGTCGAGCTCCCTAGGAATGTCCAACTTACGTCGTCGTCACCCCTAGAGGGGTTGAAGAGGGTCGGCGCACACTATGGATAAGCCGATTGTGGTCGGCGAGAGTTCCTGCAGAGCCGACGAGGGTCGGCGACGACTGTTGGAGGGCTTACTAGGGTCGGTGAGGGGTCTGGTGGTCGGCGGCTAGGGTTAGGGTTTTTGGTTTGGTGGCTGGTTTATGTGAAAGCTAGGGTTTTGTGGTGGCTAGGATTTCATAACTCTGATACCATGTCAAAAGAGAAAAGAAAACGAGAAAGCGCGTCTCATTGTGAGACATACACACGTATTTCTTAAGCAAATAAAAACCTACAATAGATACTGTGGGCTTCTCCCCAGGTTATTATTAATACATTACTGTGCGGGCCCTGTCAAGGCCCGAGCTCGGCTTAAGCCCATAGCTCTCATTTTCGAGCCTAACCCCCTCCCCCCAAAGCCCATGGGCCGGCATGCGGCCCAAAGGCCCGCCGTTAGAAAGAGGGAGCCTCAGGATAGAATTAGGTTAAGAAAGAAAGAAAAAGAGAAATAGGGCGCCGCACCCCCCTTCTCGCCGTAAACGCTGCCCTTTCACCGGCGCCGACGCACCGGCGACGCCAACGTCAACGCTACCTCCCGCCGCCCCTCCCTTTGTTTTGTCTCTTTCTCATCTCTCTCTGTTCATATATATGTATTTATATGTGTGTGTGTATCTCTCTCACCACGCCTCTAACCGCAAGCCGCCACAGCCACCACCGCCGGCCAACAGCGACGCCAGCGCCAGCGTTCTATTTTTCTCTCCCATTCTCTCTCCCTCCCTCTCGGTCTCTCTCTCTCTCTTTCTCTCTCGATATCTCTTTAGCTTTTTTTCATTTCTCTATATATGTATATGTGTGTGCCGCCACCCATTACCACCACACTCCGACACTGCCACCACCGGCAACCCCCTCACCGTCGCCGCTCTCTCTCTCTCTCTATATATATATATATATATGTGTATATATATTATAAGTATGTACATGTATTATAAGCAAGGCCCACCCAAAAGCCGGGCTCGAGCCCGTAGCCCAAGCCTAAGCTCGAGCCATTTACTCCTAGGGCCTGGGTCGACCCCAAGACAAAAAAATCCGGCCTGAAGATTTGGCGGGGCGGGTCAAGCCCGGCTCGGGCCAAAATTACACACCCAGGTGTAGCTCCATGTAGAACAGAGGATGGCATTCTATTAATAAAATAGCATGCTACCAACACAGCTTCACCCTAGAAGACTTTGGGAACTTTTATCTAGAACATTAGGGAACGTGCAGTTTCCAAGAGATGTCTATTCTTTCCCTCAGCCACTTCATTCTGCTGTGATATGTCTGGGCAGGACGTCCGGTGAATAATTCCATGCGTACTCAAGTATGCACCCAACACTCCACTAATGTACTCACCCCCATTATCACTACGTAGGACCTGAATAGTTTTGCTAAATTGAGTTTGGACTTCATTACAGAAAGAAGTGAAAATAGTAGGTAATTCAGAACATTTCTTTATAAGATAAAGATTGGTAATCCGAAAATAATCATCAACAAAAGTTATGAAATACCAAAATCCAAACAAAGATGTAACATGACACGGACCGTAGATATTTGAATGGACTAAAGAGAAAGAACTCATTGTCCTATTATTATTTCTGGACACATGATACACGCAAGTACTTAGCAAACCGACATGACTCACACTCTAACTGTGTAACCTGACTCAAATTGGGACACAGTTTCTTTAGACTTGACAATGAGGAATGGCCCAACCGACAATGTATATCCAGAACCTGAGATGATCTCCCAGAGCATGCAACATCTTAAGTCTCATCCATCACATACAGACCACCTACCATCCGTTCTCTACTGATAGTATTCCTCGAAACTAAATCTTGAAAAACACAATGATCAAGAAAGAATGTTATTGAGCAGTTCAAATCATTTCCAATATGACTCACTGATTGCAGATTAAATGGATTAGCAGGAGTATATAAATCAGAAAGTGTAACCGATGGTGATAAAGCAGCTACCCTCTGTCTCTTCACCTCCGAGGTTTCTCCATTGGCAACAATAACCCCACTGTGTCCAGGGGTCAACTTATAAGACGAAAATGTACCTGTGGAGTGGGTCATATGTACAAATGCACCCGATCTGAGAGTGGCCATACACACACACACAGCTAAGAGTGGCCATACACACAGCTGGGTTACCTGCAACTGTGGCTGAAGGGGCTATGGTTGAAAGGGCATCGGCTGTGCTTTCAATCCTCATCTGGATGAATTGATCATATTCCTCCTGGGTTATGTCTATAGTCCTTCTCTCAAAAGAAGAGGAAGCAGTATCATAATCGGCCACTGTATTGGCCACAGAAGATGTAGGATGCCCATGTAGCTTCCAACACGAGCTCTGTAAATGTTCTTGCTCTCCACAATAGTAGCAGGACCTGGTGTCACGTCCATCTCAACCTCTGCCTTACCCTCCATCACCACGTCCTCCATCACGACCTCTACCACGAAAACCATCTCTACCTCTTCCACGAAATGCACCTAGGGCTGTATGATCACCCTGGTCAGCAGTAGTAACTCAAGCCTCTTCTTTACCGATTGTTTTGCTCTTCCTCTTGAAAACCTTAGATAAAAATGGAATATCAGACTCAACAAGGATCTAGGAACGTGTTGAGTCAAGTTGCTGGTTCACCCTAGCTAAGAAACAAACAACCAAGAACTAAATCCTCTACTCTTTGAAAACTTTGTATCTATTGGTAAAAGGTACCAAACGATCATACTCATCTGCCAACACCTTGAACTCTGTAAAATAATCTGAGAAAGGCCGCTCTCCCTACTGTATCCTGAAGATACTCCGCATTACATCATATAATCCGGACAAGTCATTAATCAAAGAAAATGTTTCCTCGAGTATGGTTCACACCTCTTGAACAGTTGTGGCATTTAGCCACCAAAACCTCAATGGAAGACTCCATTGAATTCAACATCTTACTGAGCAGTCTTGCGTCACCTCTTTATCTTTTGTACTCATCAGATCCCTTCTCAGGAGGATCGTTGAACAAATGATCCTCCTTTTTCATACCTTCAATTGTCAGCAATACATTCTTTTTCCATAACACAAATGTTTGTGGTCCAGTCAATCTCGATTCTACTAACCGTGTGGATGACGAAAATACATCCGTGATTCCTTGTCTATCAATAATCATTTGAGAGTTATCACCCCTTGTCGAACTCTCCGTCGACATCACAATCTTTTAATCTCAAGGAACCACAGGCAACCACCCCAACAAATAATAGAACACATCTACAACCTTAAACAATCATAAATGAACCATTAAACATACCTTCAAACTATCTCCATAGAGTTAAACATCATGTGACAGTCCCTATATTCTCAAAACAGCGGCTAGGGTTCCCCTAGGGGCTGTCGGCAACTTCCAGCAGAGAAAGAAAGGCAGTCGGTGAGAGAGAGAGAGAGGGCAGTCGGGGCTATTAGGGGACTTTTGGGGCTTGTCGGTAAGAGAGAGGGTTATCGGCGAGAGGACGATGCGGCGAGGGTTCCATGAGATGGTTTCGGCAGCAGAGGTGAGGGTCGACTAGGGTTTCGGTAGGGTCTGTGAGGTTTGGCCGTGAGAAATGAGGGTTTTGGCTAGGGTTCAGGTGGCAGGGAAGGTCTAGTGGCTCTGCTAGGATTTCATGGCTCTAATAGCGTGTTAGACGAAAAAAGAAAAGAAAATAATGAGAAGTCTTACCCAACTGGATAGGCGAGCACTCTTATATATATTAAAATTAGGGAATACCATTACATCCAAATACCCACACACACCTGATAAATAAACACAATAATATGCTAACACTAACATGGTGGATATGTGTTGAGAAGGGGGAGGTAGCCTACGAGAATAGACTAATGGGAGAGACGAAACAGCAGAAGGATAAAACTGCGAAGGAAGGTCAGAAACGTCAAGAGCATGAGTAAACTTATCAGAAGCCACATCAATTGGGAAATGATCAATAACAAGTAGATCCTCTTTGGGAAGAGGGGCATATTTAGATGATATAGTAAAATATGAGAGACGCTCAAAAAACACAACATGACGAGAGACGTAAAGGCATTTAGATACAACATCATAATACTGATATCTTTTTTGTTGAATACCATAACCCAAGAAGACACAAAGAGCAGAACGAGCACTAAGTTTATTTCGCTTTCATTAGGGAAGAAGGACAAAACAAATAAAACCAAAAACACGTAACAAAGAGTAATTAGGAGGGTGACCCATCAATTTTTCATAAGGAGAAATGCCAGAAAGAAGAGGTGTAGGCATGAGATTAAGAAGATACACTGCAGTAAGAACTGCTTCACTCCAGAAAGTGGCAGAGACAGATGATGAAAGAAGAAGGGAGCGAGCTGTGTCAAGAATGTGCCGATGCTTCCTTTCAGTTTATGAATGAGTGTTGGAATATGAAGATTGATGAATAGTGCCAGATGCAGCTAAGAAATCAATAAATTCGGTAAGAAAATATTCTCTACACAAATCAGAACAAAGGGTCTTGATAGTTGTAGAAATTGGGTTTGAACCGTGGAATGAAATATGCGATAAATACGAAAGAAATCTGATTTGTGAGACATCAAATACACCCAACAAAACTGATTATAATCATCAATGAAGGAGACATAATACACTGATTCGCCTTTTGTTGCAATGAGAGGACCTCATACATCAATATGAACAAGGGAGAGAACATGCAGAGAGCGAAGTACTATTAGGAAAGGGTAGAGCTGACATTTTTGTAAGTTTACAACTACTGCATTTAGAAATATCTCTAGCAGACACTTTACTCAAGCAACCAGACTGAACTAATTGTTTTAGACGATCGCTAGACAGATGGCCTAACCGAGAATTCTAAAGGTAAAAATGAGAAGAATGCTGATTTAAAGAAAAAGAAGATAAAGCCGCGGAGAAGGAACCTAAAAGGAGATGCAAATTTTTCAACACATGAATTACTAATTTTACGCCCGGTCCCAACTTGTTTCTGGGATATCCGATCCTGAACAACACAACCAAAGGAAGAAAACACAATGTCAAAATCAAAGTCAAAAAACTAACTAATAAATAATAAACTAATAATCAACTGGGGAACATAAAAGACATTAGGTATAGATAAAGAAGTAGATAAAAAAGGAATAACATAACCAATAAAAACAACCTGTATAGAAGCACCATTGGCAGTAGAAATAGAAATTGGAGAAGTGGGAGAAGTACAATTACTAAAACTGGACAAATCAAGTGTCATGTGATAAGAAAAACCAGAATCAAATATCCAAACAAGGCCAACCAAAGCCAGAGCCAAAAAGCCCCTAATTTCAGTAATTGCAAATGGAGGTAAATAATAAGGCTAAACAGAGCCAAAGAAAATAAACAGAGTCAAACAGCCCCTAATGTCGAGAGAAGATTTCAGTGATGGCAAAGAGAGAACTAATGTACTTCAAGATAGAGGGGTTTCGACGAGGTCGCTGGAGGTCGTCGTCGTGCTAAAGAAGGTCATTGGAGGTCGGCAAGTCGGAGGGGTGCTGTGGTTGGCGTTGTTGGTCACAGTGGCTAGGGTTTTCAGGGGCTTTGAAGATTAGCGGCTAGAGTTTTTGGGGTTTCAGAGATCGCCAAAGGTCACCGATATACGAAAGAGGGTCGTCGGAGGTCGGCGAGGCACAGGGGTGCTGTAGGCGGCGGTTATAGGTTGCAACGGCTAGGATTTTCAGAGATGTCGAAGATTTTGCAAAAGATTTCGAGGGTCAGTCCTAGTTGTAGTTGCAGAAGCCTTCTGCTTGGGTTTTCGCAACTCGAGGGAGATTAGGTCTAGGGTTTCGATGACGATCGAAGGAGAGGGACTCGACGAAGTCATCGGTGCTGGTTGTTATCACAGGAGACTTTGGCTAGGGTTTTCGCAACTCGAGGAGTAGATTTGAGGTTCAAAGGTCAGCACAAAAGGGAAGAGGGGACGACGGTGGCGCGCCTGAGAGAAGAGATGTCTGCGGCGGATTAGGGTTTGAAACCCGACTCTAATACCATGATAGAAAACAAAGTAAATAATACTATTATTGCATATTGTGCCAAAAATGCTTAATTTACAATGAAAGGATACATCAAATTTATAGGTTATAGAATTCTTAATAATTGTAATAGACTAACTAGAAAACTAAATCATAATAATATTAACAATAATGATAGCATATTTAGACAATCTTGATAATGGAAAAATATCCCACCATATATTCTTACAGTTAGCACAAAAAAATATTTAGAAATGAACTAAGAAATTAATAATAAAGGAGTGCAAACAATTCTAGGCTTTTATCACTCGTCATGAATTGTGCCTATAAATCACCTCATTTTGTGTTCTGTTTTCTTAACTTTCGTGTGAATTATTTAACTACAATTTCTGAATGATTTGCCTTCTTAACTGCATTTAGTCTATCATTTCAAACAGTGGGCTGTTTTGATTGTATGTCTTCAATTTTGATGGGACCACAAAACAAAATCTTTTGTTGACTATCCTATTGTCTTATCAATTACCAGCTGTAAAATGTTTTTATTTGCATCCAGGGGGATTTATATTCTGGACTTGGGTGAATCTCCCTGTTTCTCAATTCATATTGACCTTGCTTTAGGAATGTAAAATATTGCTTTTATAGTGGAAATTTTTTAATAACTTGCAAATGCTAAACTGCTTGAACAGTGAGGTTCTACTTGTTGCATGTGGTCGAGTTTCTGACATTGTGATTGTGAATTAATGGGATTGGGCTATAATGCCTGGATAGACAACTCGGAAATGTTACATGGACAGTGTTCTCATCCAACCAGTTGTATAGCGGTGACACCTGAAACAGTTGTCAATGTGGATGATCATGTTGCAGTTTGTAGATCCCCTTGACTTCGAAAATTATGAAACA
The DNA here is from genome assembly GCA_034768845.1 of Heliamphora exappendiculata. NCBI lineage: Eukaryota > Viridiplantae > Streptophyta > Magnoliopsida > Ericales > Sarraceniaceae > Heliamphora > Heliamphora exappendiculata. The sequence continues at coordinate 6,985,516 of JAOTRH010000020.1, read as the reverse complement.
TACTCATCCAAGACGCCTCTTTGCACATTGCATCGTCTTCATCTTCTAACTGTTCTGTTTTAGATAATCTTTTTGGGTATGTTATGATATCAAGTGCTTAACATGTATAATTGCACTTAACGACTCACACATTGTCTTAGGCAATGTCTTTGACGAAAAAAGGGGAAGATGCTTTTGAGAGGATTGGAGAGGCTTTGGATTCTTTTGATAAACGAAAATCCAGATCAGATTGTGGGTCAGCACTCAAGAAATGTGCAGAACAAGTTAATCGTGATGGTGTTCAGCACCTGTTGTCTTCTAGGTCAGTGAACTTGCAGAGGGCTGATGTATCTGGTACTAAGTTGCATAAGGATTCTGACAGAATTGAAGCAGAAATCCCATCAGAGCTCATCACTTCATGTGTTGCTACTTTGCTTATGGTACAGGTAACAAAGAATAGATCTACAGAAAATTGCACTAAAATGACCAATTTTGGTATAATAAGCGTCTTGTCGTTGCTGTTGTTGCCGCTCCCCCTTCCAACCTTACTGTGTGCAAAGTATTAAGTGTCCTATTGGTTTTAAAGAAATCAACTGATGGTGATTGAAAGCATAAAGTGCTTCAAACTTGCTAGAGCATTAACCCAACCATTTGGGTTGGATAACTTTTATCACTTGGCTCGACTGAATAGTATATTTAATCATGAGCCAGTCACGTTTTTTTTCCTCACTTTCATCATGGTTTGCAGCATTTTTTTTTGGGTAATTAGTTTGCAGCTTTTATCTACAGTATGGCTGGTGTGAATTCAAAACCATCTAGACATCAATCTCAATCAGTTCTTACCTTGGTGTTCTTCAACCTGTGCTACCACCTACTTCTCACAGATATACTCATTTATTTTTTATGTCAAAATTTTTTCCTGCCATAGTAGCCACTTTCCTTTTTTGGGTGGATACACTTGATTCTTCTTATCATACTTGTGGATGCACATTTGCCTTTTTTTCCTAATATGCTTGCCCTTTTACCTTCTGGTAGATTAGAGAGTATCATGTCTTTTGCCTTGTAACTCCACTTTGCCTTTTGGGTATCACTGATTTCCACAATTCCAATGCAAACGCTCTATCATTTCTTTTGCTTGTGAGTATTACAAGGGTGATGGTATAAAATGAAATTATAAACTTTTAGATTATAGCTGAAAATATGTAATTATGACTTCATGCAGAACTTACAAATATTTGTTACAATTGTGAAGCTATAGCTTCAAGCGATAAAATTTGTGTTGATGTAGAATCAGAAGCTATAAGTAAAAAATCATAAGTACACTTGTTTGAATTTTTTTTTTAATTTTTGCCGAGCTGAAAGGTGAAAATTACTCTCCAACAAATACCCTCTTAACTGTTGGCTTACTCCCATTTGTGTTATTATGTGTGCACTGCATTGTGATTCTGTTGATTATTTCAGCTTTTTTTAACATTCCAACATCACAAATATTGAATTACCTTCTCATTCAAATTCACTTTCTGTGCAGATGTGTACTGAGCGACAATATCCTCCGGTGGATGTGTCGCAGATACTTGATTCTGCTGTTGCAACCTTGCATCCCTGCTGCCCTCAGAACCTTCCCATCTACAGAGAGATACAAATGTGCCTGGGAAGGATCAAAACCCAGATATTAGCACTAGTACCAACTTGAACTCTTGACTTCCTCGTTCGATCTCAAAAATCCAAGTACATACATGGCTGGACTCTTGGTTTCGGCACCCATTCTGGGTAGTTTCTTCACGCACTTCATTCTTATTTGTATTTCTGCTATCCGTCGGGGATCTATGCCTGTACTGGTGATGGTATCCAAAATGGATTTCTTCTCTTTTTTTTCTTTTTTTTTTTCAGCATTGGTTCCACCCATTTATTTCGCCTCTAAATTGTCCTTGTGAAATAATGGGACATGGTGTACTTTCCTTTGTTTGTTTCCTGTTTGGTGGTGTTTCAGCCACATCTTCAGCATCTATTTATTAGGTTCAAGTCCCTTGGCAAACCTGATGATTGACCGTTCTTTTACGCACACAAAGTGGTACAGTACAAAAAAATTAGTCACGGGAGATTCTCTTGTGAGTGCCACATACACGTTGCTGCTGCTGCCGCCTGCCAGTTCACCCATTCCTCTGCCCCCACCACCCTTGTTGCCACGGTACCACCCCATCATTGCCACCACCGCCGCTGCTGCTGCTGTCACCACTACCATGCCATCCCATCACCACCTTTTGCCACCACCACTGCAACCGCCCTCTAATTCCATCACTACCGTTGCCATCACCATTCCCATCACTTCCACCAGTTTTCACCACAAATATAACTACTTGTACTAACACTACAACTAGTACTAATCAAACTGAAATTTTTTTATAATAAATATTTTTTGCCAAAACAAACACAAACGTAGGGTACATTGAACATTTATCACTTGTGCCATAATGTTGAAAAAGAGCAAAGCATTTTCATGATATTTTTGTGGTAGTCCGTTTTCTGGTTCAAATATGGGAATAGTTGGATGAAACCACAACACCGTTCCCCATTAGTGAAGTCTTCTTTGAATATATTTTTGTTGTATTAAAAATGTTCACTGGTAATGATTGATGAATAGATTATTAATGGAAAAAATTATGTTAATCAAAAATAAAATACGTTTTATTATATATACGTTTGGTTCAACTATTATTTCTTAAAGTCATACTAACTATTAAATTTTTCAAAAAAAGTAGAATTTAATCACAATTATGATGCTCTTATCAATGAATAAGCATTACAAATGGTTCAGATCATGAAAAAATGTCGCAGACAGACAACGCCTAAAAAACGCAACACACGAGGCACGCCACCTACCCGAAACTCCATACGTTACATATCTAGCCTTATGGTTTATTTGATTTGCACAAAAATACATTTATGAAATAATTAATGCATCTGAATTATTAGTACTTAAAATATTATGAAATAAATTATTAGTTTACTTTTGTAGCAAAATATATTTGGTTGAGAGTGGTTTGATATAATTTTAGTAAAATTATTATGAAATTGCAAAGAAATAAAATAATAATAATAATTTCAAAACTACTTAACTCGCTTAGGTGGTAGGATAGTAATAATCCCAATATAAAAGGCTTATGATAAAGATAATTAAGAAAATAGTCCAGTGGTTCTCTCAATTTGGCAAACCGAACAAAAAGCTCCACCAGATTATTCTCATATAGTTTAATCTCACCCCAACTCTCAAACAAACAAGGCCTTACGGAATTAAAGGTGATCAAAGCTATCAAAATAAATCCCATACCTAAACTTGTGGGTTTGTTCAAGCAAAATCATCAAATGCCAGATCAATGCTATAAACAAAACTGATCAATTTTAGTGAAACTAACTGTGTGAAGAGTGACCATCCCAACACCACCATGAGTTGCTACAAACTTTTCCTGCTATTTTTCCCGCCTTTTCTGTTAGAAGTAAAGAGAGAAACGCGGCAGCTGTACCAGCCAGCATCAATTCAGTTCACAATAGTGTGGACATGAGGATAATTGGGGGGAGGGGGAAGGGTAAAATTGAATCTTCTCAATTTACAGATCTTTTCTAATCCTTTGGAAAAAGAAAAAAAGGAAAAAAAAACATCCTAAAAATAGATAGGGCTCAGAAAATCAAGGCCCATCCAACCAAAGAGGTGGAAGAACATATTTGAGATTAATCAAGCAAGAAGGGGCAGAAGGCAAGAGGCATAGCAGAGATGAGTGTCAAATGAAATGAAATGTGTCTTCTCCGGAGCCACCATAAGGAAGCGTTTCGCGCCATAGGGTTTGTAACTCAGTCGAGCCGACCCAGCAAGAACCCGAACACATCACTTAATGAAACGATGCCCTCTACACGCTTGCTTCCAGCCTCCACAATTACAAGCCTCCTAACCCCTGAATATAATGCCAGAGATGGGCTCAAGCTAGTGAAAAAGTTGTATCCCAAACAAAGGAATAATGAAGAGCTTGGCAAAAAAAGAAACTTGTGAGTGAGCTATGAAACAGTTCTGAGGTAGCCTAACGGTTTAAGGTTATCATTGGATCAATCATAAACTCGGAAATCTTATGTTCGGCTCCTGTTGGGAGCACTATGATTTAACCGATAACTATGTTTTGCAGGTGATTATAAGTATTCGGAGATTTACCCTCAGAGGTGGGTCCCAAGAGGGCCTTGAGGGCATTCTTCTGTTAACAACAACAACAACAAAGAAAAGAAGGAAATTACCAGGATTTGCCAGACGCTCCATCACTTTGTGCAAAGAATCTGATCGCAAACACATCTGACATCTTTGCCCACTAAAGAAGCCATAAGGAGAACTCACATCTTGCCCCAGTTGCAGAGCCTGCAAGTTGGAAATAAAATAAAGCAAGCAAGCACATTGATTTGTCCCATGTATGGAAGCTGGAGCGTAATGAATGTAAAGCCAATTTTCCCTAAATAAGTTTCACTTTAGCTAATTCTTTGTTTAAACAAAAGTTAAAAGAATTTCATGCCATGGATTCCAGGAACCGAGATGGAGAGATCCGGGTAGCAAGGTTTGTGTTGAATGTCTAATATCCAAGGAATCCAATAAATCAAGTTTCAGAAACCCAATTTTTTAACATCGTTGAACATGAATTTTCTGATTTGTTTATTGATAAGAAAATTTCTGCATTGTAACTATATTTTAAATATCATGTCCAACCCCTACCAGTTTTGTGTTCAGAATAAGCCTACAGCCATATAATTACCGTGTTTTTGCACCACACATCAAAACGATCTCTCTCGATAATATAAATTACCATCATTAGTGGCATGGGAAAAAGGAGAGAAAAGACAAAATGATAAGGCCAAAAAAGCACAAACTTGCTCAGCCCCACACCACGCAACTGAGGGAGAGAAAGGGAAAGTGTTATTCCCTCCAACCTCACTTCCTCCAAAAAAATATCAAAAATGAAAAGCAACAAATGCCACCATCAATATGTGTCAGCAACACTGACAGGTTCAACCAGTTTCTCAGAAGAGCAGTCTAAAGAGATTCAGTTTAAGCAGAAAGCAGGGAGGTTTGAAACTTTGAGGACCTCTTTTAACATGCTAAATGTGTTGATATTTGTCCAATTTCTCAAACCATGAAGTCACTTCTGAACAGGAGATAAAATATTAATAAAAAGACAACAATAACAAGAACAACACAACAACATACACTTTTTCCTTGGACAAATAACAACATACAACACACACACAACAAATATATAAAGCATACAAGTGGTTAAATACATTCGCAATATCTACGGGAAGGATTCCTTGCATACAATCAAAGCAAAGAATGATCATTTTGGCCACTAAATAGCTCAGGTTTACATTACAAGAAAGTATACTGTTGTTGTTAGCTTAGAAATGACTAGTCCAGAAAGAGAGAAAGGTTGAGAAATGGATATAGTTTTAAGGCGCTTAAATATTACTCCAAGGGAAACCGAGAGAACGGAAAAAAAACCCTTAGTATAAGACGTTAGACTGTGTAGATAGCCAAATAAGCCTTAGCTAAGAGACAATTCAACTACAGACATGGAAGAAACACGACTATGGAAACTTTTGTTATATGCTTTCGTACTCAATTTTCTAGTATTTCCATTCATCCACAGAATAAGTGTTATATATTAACTTCGGCACGAACTTGTATCCCCTTTCCTTTTATTTCTCAATGGGCTTGATCATCCCAAGTCTCTTACTTCTCGTCATGCATAAACAAGCTTTAAAACTAATGAAGATGCTTGAAAAAAAAATTGTTTAGCTAAGTGACTTTGAGCTATTACCTGATGGATACTAATTTCATCTAGGTGAATCTGTGCATATGCCCTGTCTTTTGCCAATGCAGTGATATCGCTGTCAAAAGAAAATAAAATTAAAAAAAAAAAGTAAATGTCAACTTTAATCTCTTCGTTATTTGCTTTTTGTTCTTTGTCCACTTGTACTCTTTTCTATTGCTTTTGCTAAAATGAATTTACTTTGTTGCTCATCCAAAGATACTTACTCCAGAGTTAGTAAATAAATATACTAGCAAATAAAGCAGTACTGCTGAAGATTACCTTCGACAATATATGTCCAGTAATGAGTCATTATCATCCACAATAGGAATTGAACTGACATCAGCTGCAATAGATGGTGAAATTGCATAAGAGGTGAGAAAGGCAGAGAATTCTTTCAGGAGACTATGTTGAAAGTTTGATAAATATGATAATGATGGATGAATCTGAAAGTAATACAGAACAAAAACCACTGACAATATAAAATACTAATGGAAAAGAAATTCTACTTACCAATTCTTCATTCATCTTGGAACAAGAAAATGATAGGTTGCCTTGGAATAAAAAGTATCACTATGATACTTCCAAAGATTAAAGGAATTGATAGTGAGGCTATAAATCATCAATCAAATATGCATTGGGTTATAGAAAATTTGCTGTGGAAGAGAAAGTAGATTGCTTCAAGTCAACACCAAGCAGCTTCTTCTTACGATAATATTCACCATGACCAATTATCCATGGCATCCATTGGGTTATAGAAAATTTGCATTTATTCTAAACTAAAGTCCAATCCATCAACTGGTCAGACCAGTCAAAAGAATTACAGGTTTACTAAGAGTCTAAGACTCAAATTCTACTCTTGCAGTGTATTATGAGTATTCGGTCCATACTAAAAGTGAAAGAACGCATAAAAGCTTCACTGGTGATGACCAAGTGAATCATCTGCTTATAAACTTGATGGTGTCACTTCAAATATAGATGCACCTTGTCATGTTTCTTGTTATGCCATCTCTTTCCTCACTCTATCTATCTCCACCAACAAATGGGGTCTCAAGTGTGAGGGAGTGTTGGAGCTTGTCTCACATTACCACATCAGTATAATAGCACCTTTTAAACTAGTATATGATTCTTGTGGACCTCTCACTCATTGCCAATTGGTTTTAGCTTGGATGCTCTAACAGTAACAACAATTCAACTTTCTAACCGTCCTAATTAGAAGCAAGAAAAATCACTATCCAAGCATCCCTTCTTCATAACAACACCACTGAATTTGTCTAAAATGACAAAATCAATTTTTGAAGCAATTGCCATCAGAAAAAATCCTTAGGTTCATCAAGAACTTAAAAAATGGTACTTTTCTTGTTTGTTTAGGTCCTCAGGCTATTATTCTTCTAATTTCATTTCCTTGGTAGCATTAGCTGAAAGTTGCATCTCTTCACCTCTTCTTTCATTGTAGCTTCTTCTTATGTCATGTTGGCCTACTCATAATGATATTTGGTGTTGACTGGTGGACTTTTTGTACCCCTGCTTGTATTGCACTTTTTTTCTTTCTTTCTTTATTAATAATATTCTCCTTATTGCTGATCCAAAAACAAATCGAGTTGACTGACATGATTATACTAGTGGTTCTCCTTTAGTATCCTTATTGTTCATTACATTCAATTGATCTTCACTTCCTTTGTTCTTTGTGCAAGCATGAGTTTGTTTAAATCTGATTCTTAGCATGAGGCAAGTCTGAATATAAGCTTTTGTCAGAGATTTAGAACCAGCAGTTGCAAGAAACATGGATATTAAGATACCAATTTTTCCCCTTCAATCTTTAAAGAAGCCTATCGATCAGCTAGGCATGAAGTTGAACCCAATCGACAAAGTGAAAGCCTGAATGAGAAATCCAACTCGCTGCCACCGTCATTCTAGACATGAAGAATCTCCCAAGACGCGTTGCAAAACCTGAAGCTGTGATACCCAACTGATGTCGCAGAAAGATCTGATATCTGTTCTTGGTTTAAATTCTCGAAGAATAAAACCACTAAAGGGGTACATGGCAACTCACCCCGCCAGAGGACTAAAGTCAACAATAATTCATTTTCCATACTCATCCATTTATTTCCCAAAAAAGCAGTTACAGTCCTATCTATATATATATATATATATATATATCAAAGGAGATCACTTAATGCTCAAGTACTTTAAAGCTAAATAACTTGAAGAGGCTACTGGATAGCTTCTAGTTGGATACAGACAAGTAGCATACAATTAGGTAGATCACAACAAGTACAGACAATATGTCGACAGTTAAGTGATAAATATTGAAAGCAAGCAACAACAAAGCATCCTAGACAAAGATGTCCTTCAATATGAATTACTTTAACTCTAAAACTTTGTTTATCAAAATATGTTGAAGGCGCAAGAAAAGAAAAGAAAAAAATGACCTAGATATTGGTAATCGCAACATCACTTTAAGCTAACAGACTAAAGACTCTGCTGCACTCAATTTGATTGGACACACCCACCCTCTCTCCATTGTGTGCTGTGTTTTTCTAATCTCTTCCTCGTTAAGCCTTGTAGGTTGTTCATCCCTCCCTCCCTCC
>JAOTRH010000020.1:6956514-6968582 GCA_034768845.1 Heliamphora exappendiculata | reverse complement strand
CCCACCCTCCCAAAGGTCTTCTCAACCTCTGGTGGTTTGGCGCCATCTTAGTGCCTACCATGGTTCCCAGAAGGCCCACAAACTGCCCACATCACCAACGATCACAAACATTCTTCAAGGCAATGCCATGTTTTCCAATAGAAAGAGTGCTCTTATCTTGAACGATGGGTTTAGAAGAGGCCCAATCCCATCTTAAACTTGGGTTGCAAGGTAGAGATTATTCACCTTCATAGGGATCCTCCAAAGCAGAATCAATTTGGGACTCATTTGTAGATAGGTTTAAGAAGACATTGGTAGGTATTATCTATAAATTCTCTTGGAAAAAGATTAAAAAAAAAAAAAACTGTGTACTCTAATTTGCCTGTCTATTTCATATCTGTTCTACCCATTCCAGCCCCTCGTGCTAAGTGAAATATAGAGGTCCCAAAAGAGAACTCTTGGAGCAAGATAAAGGATTAGTTCAGTTACCATTGGTAGATTAGATGATGGTTTGTACCTATATTTGGGAAACAGAAGGTTAAATGTGAGGCATAGGGCGTCTGACAAGGCCTCACAAGGAAAGTGACGTGCAATAAGCAAAGGTACACTCTCCTACAAGTAATTTGCCCAAAATTAATATGCAACAGCAAATTCTCGTTTTAGGGGTGGAATAAGTAAGTTCCTAAAGGAGTTATTTCAGGAAATAACCAACCATAGGATTTTTGGACATGAAAATATGGTGTTTAGGAGGGCTGTTTTAGGGCTGTAATCCGAGTGAGTTGTAACCACGGAATTGGGCGTTTATAAAAGACAATGCAGATCTGGTTACCGTTTCCAAAGTCAACAAAGTCAGTAAATTAGAAACAACAGAAAAAACTCTAGGAATTAGCCCTAAACTAGTAATCATAGCTTGATTTAAGAGTGCATCTAACGGCCTTAAAAACTCCAATAATTTCAAAAATTCTCTGAAACATGTTCTCCATTCAATAAATTGACTGTCACAAAACTCATGTCCAAGAATATCTGAAATTGCTAAAATATTCCTGACCTGTAAACTTTAAAAAAATTAATTTATTTGTCCAGCAACATACTAATCTAAAATGAAGACAAATGAGACTCAACTAAGCCTAGAAACTTAATTATGCATCGTTCTCATAGCCTCACCTTGACTTAACACTACACAAAAACCTAAAGGAAGGGCTTCAAATCCTCAACCTACCAATCATAAAAACACATTCCAAGACACACCACTTCTCGTGGAATGAAGACAACCTGCCATCATAGCATCCCTATGCACAATAATCTCACAAAGAACAACAAACATCTCTAATACTTCTTCATGCCATTTGTGTCAACCAAGACCTCTCGTCTCTTCCCACCATCAAACCGGTAGAAAACCTAAACTCGCAACACATACAAATTCTTTCCAAAAAATTCTCCTGTAAGTCTGCGACATCTCTTAAGAATTCTACTCAACTTATCGATCCATATTTTACATAACCTCATTTCTTCAAAATATACCTATCAATGACAAATTTTCCAAAAGAGCATAAAGCAAGTATATCCCACCACACCAACTGATATGATAATTCGCCACCAATAAGGACTATGACAAATCTGTGTTAGATATAGTAAGCTTTGAAAGATGTGTGGATTAATACCTTCAACAGTCTCTTTCTTTAACTCTCCCCTTTCTATTATCTTTCCTCTCTCTCCCTATCTCTCTTACTCTCTACATTCTTTGTTTCTTCTCTCTAAATATCAAGAATTATTACTTATCAAAAATAAATAAATATTACGGATTCTTGTTTTATACTTTTTCGGTTATAACCCAGGCAAAACTTATATCGATCGGGCATATGAATAAGACTTTCTCAGATACATGAGCTTACAAAATAACTGAAGAATAACCAAAACACTAATAGCATGACCAGCATTTGAATAGAACAGCAGCCAATGATGTTCGCAAGTGGATATTTTCTTTTTCTTCTTTCCCCCTTTTCATCAATAGAACTTACAAGATATTCTATGTTGCATTCCTTGAACGCTACACACAGAAAACTCAAAGCACTGGCCTTACTCTCTTTAGGGATCCCATATGCCTCAAGGTGAGTGATAAGTGCCAAAACACTGAATACCAGAGTTCCTTAGAGCTTATCCATAACAACACACATGGAAGCATAGGCAAATTGATCATTTAGAGCAAGAAATCAAATTCCAAGAAAGAAAACAAGTTCTAACAAATATACTTCTACTCCCAAGTAGAGTTGCAATAGAAAGGAAACCCAATAAGACATCACAAATATACCTCTCTTAAAATTAAGATGAAATCCAATGCACTAAGAACTCCAACAAACTGAGCCTTGCAAAAATCCCAAAGAGGAGCCACAGGAATTCCCTGAAAACACTTAGTCTAGATAAGATGATATCCATAGTACATATCAGATATAATAACTGCACCAGAAATTTGCACTGTTGAAAACAGTGGGAAAGTGACCAAGGCCAAGATAAAGTCACATGAAGAAAGTACACCCCGCAAATTTTTAAAAAACCACATGATGTTCATCAGTGGAACACATATTAAGTCTATCTCTTCACCCAAGACATGGCACAGCTGCAAAAGGGCCTGGCATTGTATCTAAAGGGAAAAGACAAATTTGGGTTTGTTGTGCTTATCATCTTTTTGAAGATGAATGGACTGTCCGAAAGCCAAGCAATGCAGGTTTAATGCAATAGTGGAACCATAAGTGAAGTGATCCGGTTTTCAATATAAGAAAGTTATTCCACAAATATAACTATTTTCTATCCATAATTTCAACCTTAAACCTAATGCATGAACTAAATCATCCCATCTAAACACTACTGGGATACCTCAGGTGACAAAGTTTAAGCCGTGACATAAAGAAAAAATGAGATCACCTCCTGAACCTAAGACTGTGAGGAAGTGGACAAAGTTACCTGCTCATATAGAATATGGAATGCTTGCTTCACTGGTAAATTCACATCCAAGGCAATTACCTGCAATGTTCGACACAATTTAACTAGAAAGCTGGGAAACCATTCAAGCAATGATCAAAGAATTACTAAGAAGATGGCATGTAAGCAAGTATCCCAACCTTGCCAGATTCAGGAAGCAACTCATATGCAGTATGGGTCGACAAGAACACAGATATACGATGGCGAGAAATCTCTATGTCAGCCTCAGATATCCTTGGAACTGATTCCTGAAAGTTAACATTTGACACTATTACTTATGACTTTATGGCATTATATAGAAATGATATTAATTTAAGTGCTAGGTACTCCAGTGTTATTGCTCTTAGAGAAACCACTAGCAATTAATGTGCGTGCACTACATGTTTCAAAATAAAAGCATTAAGAAAGAAGGGGGAAGTGGGGGGGGTGGTTAAAAAACTCATTTTCTTCATGATGGTTGGAATTCTCGAAGTGCTACCAGGTTCTATAATATTTTTTTATGAGCACAGAATTCTCGAAGTGCTACCAAGTTCTATAATATTTTCTTATGAGCACAAAGTTCCAGAAATCTAAAATCAGCTATGTATAAAAAGAGTATATGACATTTTACATCCATCATTTGAGCACAACTTTAGATGCAATAAAAGAAGTTGTACAGGTCAGGTAGTCTGCAGCAAGCATGGTTTTACATCTACAAAACATGTAACTGCATGGACGAGAACTAGCAGTGTGATATCTTCAACGGATTGTTGTTATGTAAATTTACACACACAAAAATGCAGTACTTGACAAACAAACTATAGCTGTTACCTACCACACCTCCCGCCAAAAATACATAAAGAAAGAAAGAAGAAAAATAATTGGTATTATAAAATATTCTTACCAGACGAAGAAACAGATCACCATCCACATCCATATTAGATCTACTAGGTGTTTCTGGACTATAAATAGCAGGAATCACATCAAGTTCTCTAGCTAAGAAAACAGTGTTCACCACCCCATAATTTCCAGTTACGAATGGTTGGTGCTCATCATGACGCCATTCTCCATCTACCAAAAACTTGAACTGCATGCAAATGAAAACGACACATCTATAAATCAACATCTTTCGATCCGCAACAACAAACAAATTTGTTAAATCAAAAGGAAATAACAAAAGAGTACAAGGGTTGACAAGAAGTACCCAAAAACAGAATAAAAAAGACTAAAAAGGTAAAATTGAAAAAAAAAAAAAAGAAAGAAAGAAAGCAAAAAAAGGCTTTCTGCTCTCTCATAATTTAAAACTAATGAATCCCTCTACGCGAGGCCATTGATGCCAAGAAAGAAGTTAAGTAACAGTTTGTCCTCTACATCTCCTATATCTTCAAATTTATCCTAAAAAGTTCTTACATTTCACTCCGGCCAAATAACCCATAATATCGCACAAAATCCACAACTCCAAAGAACTCATTATCTTCAGTCGGAGCCAAGCCCCTACAAATCGATTGCAAGCATCTGAATACAAAAAGATGGAACCACCCAGTATTCCTCAACCAATGGAAATAATTTGTACCACAAAAACAATGCCATTGGACAACGTAAAATAAAATACGCAAATCCATATCCGATTTAGAGGTACACCTCAAGGACTGCTGATGTAAATGGACTCATCTATGAACTAAAGGCTATGAATTTCCAAGAAATTTAGTGATTTACACGATAGTCTGTATTAAATACAATTTTGTAAGAATATAATGTTCAAAATCATATCTCAAATACAGGCCATCATGTAAATCACTTTTTTATATACAATTTTGTAAGAATATAATGTTCAAAATGCACGGACAATTGTGCAAATATGAGATGAACGGCAACTTTCTTCCCTCTAAAATCTTCATATGGCAAAGAAATACGGTAATCCCACTAAAGTTTTTATACATTGGAAAACATAGCATAATAATTGCTAAGCATCTGACATGAATAATAATCACACATTCAAGGTTCTAAATTTAAAGAATGGGTTAATAATCTATATAAATCAATAATGGCAGTTCAAAAAATCGGCCATTACCACCATGTAACACCGTTATGTAACAGTTTTCAATGCCCTCTGATGCCCTTCACGGTGTGACAGAATATCTTTGTGTAACAGCCGTTATGGTCACTGTAACAGCTATAACAGACAAAATGGAGCCGTAACGGACGTAACAGCTTGGAGTGATCCCATTACGGTCATTAACGGCAACCGTAGCATCTATTTGTCTTATGAGTGGTTTTTTTCCCCAAATATTTGCCCAATATATATATATATATATATATATATATAGAGAGAGAGAGAGACACACACACACACACACACACACACACAAACTACGTTTAAAATCTTTAGATTCGGGTCGTCGTTTTAGGTTAGACTTAAATATTTAAGGTCATATTATTTATTTTTCAAAATCCAATTTTTTGCATTAGTCTATTAGCAATTTAGCATGAGAATTTCCTTATGTTTTCTGACATGAATCATATGATTTATTGATTTAAATGGCTTATTTATTCCATTCAAAAAAGATATTGGCTTATTTATTTGTTTTATATTATAACACATAAATTCATTAATTAATAAATATTAATAGAAAATGGTTCCCTACCAAGTTAAACTACAATAAAAATTGTGGAAAAAGTGGAAAAAAATTAAGATAACCTTCATAAATAATCATTAAATGGATTTTAATTGGAATCTCACTGTTTAGCAGGCCTATTTCAAGAGAGTTGTGTATTCTCAATCATTATATTCACTGAGTCAATTTTCAGGATAAATCAATATGGGTACTCAATTCATCCATGCTTTCACCCCAAATCAGCATGGAACTTCATGTATAAAGGGATCCCATTCAACACAATAAAGAATAAGATTCTCTGTCCAACAAAATTCATTTCCATATAGAAATTTTCAGTGCATGACAAGTGAATTTGGAACTTTGAAAAGTGGTATTTCTCTGGCATATCATTGTTGTTGATGTGAGCAGATATACGGAATATATTAGTGAATCAGTTGGTCAAATATACGGATATATAACGAATCAGTTGGTTAAGTAATTTAGACCAATATTATGAGAAAATATTAATACACCAGCTATTTTTGTCTTTAAACACACAATCCAAAACATGGCTCACTTTTGTTCCAAAACCATAAATTTAGTGATCCAAAGCGATCCCAAAAGTGTTTTACCATTTATTTCCCCAATGTTTTCTTGAGGTGAAAAAAAATCAAATATAATGAATTAAAATCTAGGGTAGTCAGGTGTGACACCACATTGTAGCTACTGGCGTTACATGAGCCCACTTTAATTAGGGGGGGGGGGAGAAAAATGAGACAGATAGCCCAATAGACATTGGATAATAGATTATTAATGCATTAATATATGTGCAAAAATGTATTGATATTTGTAAAAGTGGTATGCCCCACCTATAAAAGTGTATTACTATTTGAGTTTTTTTTGTTTCCTTTAAACTATTATCCAAGGCCCATTTGGCTCTCTTTAGCAGCACCCATAAAAACCTATTACACAATTTTATTTTTTCTTAGGAAAACCTTATCCTATAGGTTGTCAACTAGAAGAGGGATTAGACCCCACACTTTGTGCTGACTATTTTTTATTAGGAATATATATATATATATATATAAACAAAATAAAAGTACACGAGGATAAAGCAAAAATACAAAAATAAAAGCATAATACAATTAATTCCTTAGCTAAACTTCATACATTGCCTTCCAGTCTCTAGAAATCAAAAACAACGTAATCTTCTTAAAGGGAGGAGAAACCAAGACCCGAAAGTAAGACAAATAGCACGCGCTATTCCATAAAGATTCGACATTATCAAAGTGATCATTGAAACCCTTGCATTACATTATAGCCATATAGCACACTCTTCTGTCTCGATTGTTGCTTGGCTACTTTGTGACTCCACGTGACTTGGTCCATGTTTTTTCTAAAAACTATTGTATAAACTTAAAGCCTTGCTTTGTGTCTTTTACTTTCAAGTTTGTATGTATGGGCCGATTGTTGCTTGGCTACTTTGTGACTCCACGTGACTTGGTCCATAATTTCCCTTCAAAAAAATTGTATAAACTTAAAGCCTTGCTTTATGTCTTTTACTTTTAAGTTTGTTTGTATACTTTACTTGATCAGCTTTTGTAATTTGGTTCACTCAAAGACGCCAAGTGCCATTTTTATCTTCTATTTTGTTCAGTTAAAACCCTTTGTCTGTCTGCTTCTTCACTTGAGGAAACTCAACATCCCTTTCCATTCTTTTTGTTCACTCGCCATTTTCTAGCGGACTAGCTCTCTAGTATCACTGGCAACATTCTCGATACTTGCTGAGGCTCTTGTTCGTTGACATTTGTGCTTACTGAACAAATGTCATTTGTTTGTATGCCAAATTCTACCAAATATACAAATGGAACCTAACCATACATGTCCTCCAACTATATATTCAAATCGTCTACACTAACGATCCATCCTTCCCCTCTAAAGGGCAATTTTAGTAAATAACCAAATATAATACTTGGGCTCAAGGGCATTTTTAGAAAATATCCACATATAATACTTGGGCTCAGGGTCAAGTTGGTTATTTTTCTTACATCTTCCCCTCCGGGAACCCAGATATCATATAAGCCCCCAAAATAAAGAGCCTTGAATACTAGAAGTTGTGGTCATGTTGTTATTATCTTTCTATACATAACCAAAGAATGGAAAAGATTCTTCAAGAGTCTCGAGTTCTAAAAGTGCATGACAAAAACTACCAAAGGCCAATACTGCAGAGGAAATTAAGTGAAGTATTCCAAATACAAAATATGGACAGGTGTCTATAATTCTCCCACCAGGGCCTACCCCCTAACCTAGAGAGTTGGGTGGGGAAGTAAAATTAATCCTTGATCATACATGGACACCAAATCCATGGCTTTTTGGCAGGTGAAAATTAAAGCTTTTACCTCTATGCTTGCATTTAGCATTGTCAGAGATCACTTATTGATAATATTGTAATATTTAGGTCAAGAAGTCTAATTCTGAATTGGTATTTGGGAACCTAACTTACATCTTTCTTCGGTTCTAGTCAAAGTATGGCAGTTGAGGCCTCGTTGCATGAGTTCTGGCTCTTGATTCCCTAACCAATCGGAACAGGACATAGGCATGGCGGTACTAGCGCATGTTTTTTTTTTCCTTCAACCCAGCTCCCCAAAAACAACGTTCGTATTGCACGTGTTAAGCATATAGCTAGCGTTCTTTCTAACCCAGAATCAAACTCTTTTGAATATGAAAAAATACAGTTACTATTCTATTTAGTCATATGTGGTATACTTATGCTGTTCCAATCTTAAAGTGAAAATCTTGAGGCAACATACTAAATTTGTTTCTCTATCTCTAAACACATGTACAGCTGCACAATACAAACAATTTGAGTTGTGTTTGTCTTATTGGGTAATTGGGCATGTGTTAGTGTAAATCCTTTTGAAAATTGACCAAATTTGTCAATTCGATACATTTGCAATTTATTATTATCTTTATATTTTACTACATGGGAATTGGTAAGTAATTGGACATGTCTTATAACTACTAATTTGATGGAGTTTTTTCAAGCACTAGTAATTATCATAAAACTCATTGATAAATATATTACAGCCTTATATATAATAAATAGAATGTTTGTAGTGTTTTTAATTAACATTCAGATACCTAAAATATGTTTTGTAAGCTAATATTGAGTTTTATATTACTTTTAAGACAAAAATAATGATATATTTGTATGATATGAGAATATCACTATTTAAGATATTAAAAATGCTACCACAATAAATAACTCATAGCAATAAATCAAACAAAAACTAATATTTGTTGGTGCAATAATATAAATATCATAACAATGGACAGTAGAAATAATAAAAAGGGAAAAATATCACCTGAAAGAGTCGAGAATGGAAGAAAATGTGAAAAAAATTCTTGACATAATTTTTGTAACAAAAAGCGAGTTCTTGTCCTGTGATAGTGCCCTTAATAGGCGTATCGGCCGATATAGACCGATACAGTACCGTACATGATACATAGTCACATTAGTCAATACACTTGTGAATTTTTGTATCGTTGATATTTATTGGGTAACCGTATCGGTACTTCAAAAACTATTACATAACTATTGATACAATACGTAAGGGCCGATATTTAGAACCCTAGGATATATCATATTGAGGTCATGGCTTCTGGCACTCATTGTGCAAAAATACAAGAAACTAGATCCCACCCCCAGCCCACATCCTGAGAGACATGGGAGCCGGTAAGGACCGAAAAATAATATAAGTATGTGCAAATCAGAATTTCATGCAAAATCCATTTTTACTGGTTTTGCAAACCTTTAAGCATAAAAATATGTTAAAAAATCAAGGATATGCTTAATAAACCAATTGTACAATCAAAAACATTCAGATGTGTAGTTTTGTGCAAATTAGAATTAGTGAAAAAAAAAAAAGGAAAACAAGCCAGACATGAGGAATTAAATTTTGATGGGGGAAAACAAATAGCAAGGAAAAAAAACAAAAAGCAAGAAAAAAAGAAGAAGAGAAGGAGAAGTGGAAAATTAAAAGTTGTAGTTTTGTACAACTAGAAAACATGCAAGATATTACATATCCAATATCCAAGGAGCATTATATATCCAGTACAACCAATTACATATTCAATGCTATGATAAGGCCATTTTAAGCAATAAATCCAACAAAAAGGCAGGGTTGGATTTCAATAAAAATCATCAACAAAGCAGACACATTTATGAGCAATAATACTGTGGATGACTTCAATTCACAGCATCAAGATGCTGGAGGAACATTAACAACCATTCTTATACAAAATCTGAACTTATTTTTGCTCATGCTTGACAAATAACATTCATGAAAGCTGAACTATCAAGCCTATAGATAGTTACTGTGATCTTGGCCATAGCTTTATGCTTATAATAATATGAAATTTACTACCCCTCTATGTTTAACAGGTTCAAACTGCAGTTAGAACAGAAAAAAAATATAATTATAACACCATGATCATAGCATATTAACCTGGTGATATCCCGGTGTTAAGCTGTAGATAACCTGAAACACGGTTGGGCAACCCTCCATTGGAGACATTGGTATATGCTCTGACCACCTGCATGTCCAAGAAATCCATTTTCTTATAAGTAAAAAATGGATATTAAAAGGAGGCATAAAAGGAATGCCAACCTTATACAAGTGAGCCACAAGAAGAGGCTAGGTGAGGGAAACCTCTATACCCAAAAATTATCCCAGAAAAAGGAACTCAATAAAACCTACAGTATCAAAAATGGTATGAGATCTTCCTTCAGAAAAAACCTCTATACCCAAAAATCATCCCAGAAAAGGGAACTCAACATAAAATTTACAGTATCAAAAATGGTATGAGATCTATACAAAAAACTGAGCAAGATACCCTTCGAGACCAATATGGCAATATCATTAACTAAACACAAACATAAAAACTACGAAGATCTTACTATGAAAAAAGGTAGCATTAATATCAAATGTAAATCATTCAAGTCACTCACCTGGTAAAGGAGCCACTAAGAAACACTCTTCTGCCACCATAAGGCCACACGAAACGCGTCGGAATTAATACAAGGCCCGAGACCCCACTATTCTCGTGCCCAGGATCTGCCCCGGAACGAAACATCTCCCCTAAAACCTTATTTCAAACCCCAGAATCAAGCTGCCAAAAGCAATTTTACCAAACCTTTCTCGCTTCCCAAATATGCAAAAACCACTGAGAAAAAGCCCAATCGAACAACTCTTCTACTTCACCTTCATAAATTAACGAACAAACAGGGAAGCATTGAAACACCCAATGAAAAAAGTAGAAAAAAGACGGCGATTTTTGGGATCCTCCACGAAACAGCAGAGGACCCCTTACGACTTAGACATGCAGAGCCACTAAATCGAACCACACACACACACAAATTCCCAAATTTTAAGAATTCAACTGTCCACGCCCCCAAAGAGCCACAATTTACAATACCGAGAAAAAAAGAAGAAACGGAAGGAATCAAGAACAATTTCCACAACAACACTCCGATTCGAGGATGAACCAACTGTAGTACGGATACCCTTCAACTCTGCAAACTGTTAATCTCAGCTCCTTCAGCTCGAAATATTAACCCCTCAAAATTCGCCCAAATAAATACACAATTACTATCCAAAGCTTGCAAATTCGAGCTCTGATCCGAACCCAACCGAAGATTTCTCACCTAAATCTAATCCAGAAGCCCTAAATCCCGAACCTTCATGTTGGAAGCAAGACGAAATTGAACGAGCACCAACGAAATCCACAGCGAACAAACCAGCCACACCGTGCCTTATAGTGCAAAAAGCCCTAATTTTGTCGAGAAATCTGAGGGAATGTCGGCATTGTTGGATCTTCCAACCCCTGCAAGTGAAGAGAATCCAGGAAAGAAAGAAAGAGAGAGGGTAGAAGCCAAACGAAACGAATAACAATTATTTAATATATATTTAATAATTCAACACGAAAAATACGATATACACAAACGTTTATATACGTACAGATACATACATGCATCACATGCATTGAATCTGCTTTTTTCCGAGAAAGAGAAAGTTAAATTAACGGCTGTGGAAGGGTGTGGGTGTGGGGCCGTCGGATCAAGTGGACTGAAACAAGTGGGCCCATGCTCAAACTGAAATCATGTATCTATAATACATACGTACAATACATATATAAAGAAAATTGTATCTATAATGCATACATACAATATATATATATATATATATATATATATATATGCCCTGAATGGTTAAAAGTTACTAATTAATTTATTTTTTATTTTTTATTATAAATATTTTTTTTTATAAATTTTTTTTATTATTTAATCAAATTAATATATTTTTTAGACTTTTTTTATTAAAAAAATAAAAAAAAATAAAAAAAATAAAAAAATTAAATCAAAATATAAATAAAATTTAAAAATAAATAAAAATAAACTAATAAGAAATTGAATATTACTTATTTTTGTATTTTGTGAATTTTTTTTATTTTTTAATTATAAAATTTTATTTTTTAAAT
>JAOTRH010000020.1:6929059-6956414 GCA_034768845.1 Heliamphora exappendiculata | reverse complement strand
CTTTCGATAAACGATAAAAGTTCTATATATATATATATATATATATATATATATATATTATGTACAATAAATTATAAAGTCAATCAATATTGTTCCATCTAGTGTGTTTTTTACTACATTATTGTGTAAGAGCACTATGTAGGGTAGTGACACGTGGTATTTTAAAATTACTGAATAATTATCATTTGATTATAAATTTTAATTTACAAATCTATTGATTAATTTAATTTAGATATATCTATTGAATGTTTTGAAAGGAGCATATAATAGAAGAAGATAACAAAAAATAATATGAATTATGTTGAACAAGCTAAACTTGTTTCTTTAGTTCTCTAATCATTAAACCTTTTGTTGACGTAACATTTGGAGACTCCGATGAAGGTGAAGGAGATGAGTTTGAAAAGTTAAGACAAGAGCTTGTTTAAGAGTGTCCAATATCTCATGAGAAGTAGTGGCGCCAACAACAAGAGGAATGACATCTTCAAAGAGAGAAGAGATTAAAAAACTCATGAGTAATTGATCTTGTTGAATCCAATTGAATTTGGCAGTCACTGGTAGGATACGGAAGAGAACCATCAACATAGCTGATGAGGTTTTGGCCGCGGAGATAAAGAAAAAGTTGAGTTTTCCAGTAAAAAAGATAGTGTTGGAGGGAGAAGAATGAGCAGGAGATGACATGGCTCTAATACCAACTTGAAATTACTGAAAATGTATTCTCACAACGTTAGGTTATAAGACTGGATTATATTTATAATATCATTTCATACAAGCAATCCTAATAGGATAAGCACTAATTTCAAATTCATAATATTTGAGTCTTATCCTAACACCTCTCATTTAGTAAATCAATTCACAAACTCGAGATCCAAACAATGCCTAAGGATTTGTCACTATAATCTGGCAGGAATGATACCAATTTTATATTAGTTTGATGCACTTCAAACTTTAGGGTTATTTGAAACTCATGGAAGAAAAGAGAAATGAAAGAAAGATAATAGTTTTTCCTTGTTTTCTTCCTTTGTAGGTTCCCAATTTGCTAGGAAAAAAAACATAATCCAGGGGAAACAAGTTGAAAGCTATTTTTCTTCTAACTTTACCTTTCTTTTTCTTCTTTTGGTGGGTAAGTGTTTATAAATGTATTAAAGAGAAAATAGAATATACAAAATCAAGGAGCTTATTCCAAATTACAAAAGAAACAAACAATTAACCCCGTGTCAAACCAGGAGAAAATTCCTTTTCCCGTAGTTTTTCTTTGTTAATTTAACTTGCCCTATTATATATTTTCGCTCATCTTTTCTTTAAAGTCAAATAAATGAAAAAATTCTCCAAGAAAGTTGGATTATAACTTGACGAGCCATTTTGTGTGTATAAAAACATGCACTTTTACTGGACTAAAGTGTTCCCTATTTTATATGATCCGTATTATTATTATTTTTGATCCATATGTAATTGGATTATAGTGTGATTACGAATTCGCTAAGATTTTAATTTATATATGGCTTAAAATTATATAGGCATATAGGCTTATAATTTTTATGTATGCCTGTCATTAGGACACTTGTAGAAAGCAGTGGTTGTACTCTTTCACATACGATATAATGGAATAATTTTTTCTCGCTCGACCCAATGTGGGCCGAATCACGTAAGTTTTATTTGTTAATTATTTTCTCAATTTTTTGCATGAATATTTACTTCCAATTGTATTCAAAAATTGGTGATTACATACTAATAAGTGGTATAAGAGCAGACGATTGATAATTTAAAGCCGTAATGAGTAATCGAGGCAAAATATAATTTTTAAATGTCGTTCAATATAGAAAAAGTTGCTTGTCGTTGCACTAGTTTTTGATGACTTGGTTGATCGAGGGTAGTATTTTGTGAAGGATCAAACCAAATCAAGGCAATTTTTTATTCGACAATTAAGGTAATTTTTTATTCGATACAATTTCTTATTTGGCTTTGCATTACTTCCATATTGAATTGATTTGTATGCAAGCTGAGATAAGAATTGGTGTAACATATTTTTTTCTTGGCTTTGGTGTTGGATTTGAATAGTAAGGATTTGAAAGGGAAACTGATTCTTTAGAAAACCATTTTGGTAAAATATAAAAAGTGGTTGGGTGATTGGAATTTTGGAAGCTTAATTTTGGGGTTTTGACCCAATGTGGTTATAGTTGGCATTAGCGATTTAAAATTATTTTGCTATATTAGCTTGTATAAATAGCAAAATGATTCAAAAAAAAATGTCTTTTAAGATTTTTCAGCGCTGCAGATTCATCGATACGGTTAGATTTTTTAAATTATTCATGTTTGTTAAGAATGAACAAACAACATAAATCGAGATTGACCAAAAGTTATCAGGTTTGGTACCTAGTAATGATATTGGTTTATTACATAAAAATAAAGAATATCTTGTCAAGAACTTAAAATGCTCAATGTGGATAAGTCACATTATATTATTGGCATATAGATCTTTAGAGTTTGATCTCGAGAATTACTAGAATTGTCTCATAAAAAGTTATATTGATGGAGTTTTATAAAGATTCAATATGCAATTTTGCTTTGCCAGAGAGGAACCCATTGTAAAGGGTGATATATTAAAAAAAGTTAATGTCCAAAGAATTACTTAGAAATAAAGCAGATGAATGACGTTTCTAATACATCGACAGTAACAAACTTAATGTACGCTCAAACACGTACTAGGCCTTATATTTATTTTGCAGTTAGCATATTGGATTGGTACCAAAACAACTATAACATTGAATATTGGAAGATAGTGAATAAAATTGATAACATATCTTCAACGAACAATAGGTTGTATGCTTAATTATAAAAGATCAAATCATTTAGACATGATCAGATACTTAGATTTAGATTTTGCCAATTGTCTCCAGTATAAATTTTACATCAAATTTTGTCTTTCTATTAGTTGGTAGGGAAATTCTCGTAGAATAATGTGAAGCAACCTATTAATACTTCATCCGTGATGGAGGTCGAGTTTGTGGTATGTTTTGAGGTCACAATCATGTTTTATGGTTACAAAATTTTATATTTTAGCTTGGTGTTGTTAACTTAATTGCCAAGCTACTAAAGTTATTATTGAGTTGAATGTGAAGAAAATTTTTTTTTATGATAGATCGATCGATCGGTAGTGTCTGCATATGAAAAATTGAGAACAATGAAAAGACCGCTTGATAGACCAATCGATCCATCTTTAGAGTAATCGATATGTCTTTAGACCGATCAATCGGTCTATACAATTATTGCCTGTTATAAGCTGCTAGGGTTGTAGCTGCCGCAAGTGTTATGTTATTTTTCTTCTAATATTTTGTATTTCTCTCTCAAGAACTCTTCTTCCCTTGTAGCATTCAATCATAATAGTGAAGTGCATGATCCCGTGGACATAGACACGATTTTCCAAACTACATAAATCTTGTGTTTGTGTGTGATTAACTCTCGTTCTCTCTTCTTCGTTATTATTCCATAGTTTATGTGATCATTGTTGATTTTAGACGGGATTAGTGATCGCGTTCTAATCCCCAACAATTAGTATCAGAGCTCCGGGTCAGGAGGTTGATAGACACACATGGCAGAAGAAGGCAAATCGATAGGAATCGAGAAGTTTGATGGTTCAGACTTCGGTTAACGGAGGATGCAAATAGAAGACTATCTGTTTAGAAAGAAGCTACATTTGCTGCTCTTGGGATCCAAACCAGAGGACATGAAGGATGAGGATTGGGTTGACAAGCAGGTGCTGGGGGTTATTCGATTGACGTTGTTCTGGTCAGTGGCGCACAACGTAATCAATGAGAAGACTATAGCAGACATGATGGTGGCATTGTCAAGCATGTATGAGACGCTGTCAACGAATAATAAGGTACATCTTACGAAAAAGTTATTCAATCTTAATATAACTGCGAGTACGCCCATTGCACAACACCTTAGTGAGCTTAATACCATCACGAATCAATTATTTTCAGTAGATATTAGCTTTGATGATAAAGTTAGGGCTTTGATCGTATTAACCTCGTTACCAAATAGTTGGAACGCTATGAGAATAGTAGTAATAATTCTATCGAAAAAAATAAACTGAAATATGATGATGTCAGATATCTGATATTGAGCGAGGAGGTTCGTAGAAGAAATTCAGGTGAGGTATTTAATTCTGTGTCGAATGTCGATACGGCATTAAATGTTGAAGCGTGGGGTAGAGATAACAACAGAAATCAGAACACGGCCGGGTTTAAATCTAGAAGAGGCAGGAGCAAGTCCAGGTCGGAGACGGCAGACTAAATGCTGGGGTTGTGGCAAGACTGACCATATCAACAAGAGCTGTAAGAAGCAGAAGAAGAAGGCTGACGGTGAGTCAACCAATGTTGTGATCGAGAATGCCCAGGATGTCTTACTCCTATCAATTAATAACCCTATTGATTCTTGGATGTTGAATTCAAGAGCATCTTTTCACACGACGGCACACCGGGAGATTATAAAAAATTTTGTTGCTGGTAACTTCGACAAGGTATATTTGGCATACGGAGAGGCTTTAGACATCATGAGTACAGGCAACGTCAGAATCAGAGTACCGAACGGGTCAATGTAGAAGATACAAAAGATACGACACGTACCTAAATTGATGAAAAATTTAATTTCAATTGGACAGTTAGATATTGAAGGTCATTCAGTGACTTTTGTTGGTGGCACGTGAAAAGTTACCAAAGGAGCTATAGTAATGACTCGAGAAACAAAAACAGGTGCCCTGTACATGACTACTAGTACAAGGAATACAGTGGCATTGGCAGATAGTCGTTTAGACACGAGCTTATGGCATCAGAGGCTGGGGCACATGAGCAACAAAGAGATAAAAATTCTGCAGTCGAAGGGCAAGTTAGCGGGTTTGAAGTCTATGAAATTTGATTTGTATAAGGGTTGCATCTTCAGGAAGCAGAGGAAGGTCAGCTTTCTAAAAGGCGACAGGATACCAAAGTCAGACAAGCTAGAGTTAGTACACACAGATCTGTAGGTCTTTTTCCAGTTGCATCTCTTAGTGGCTCCCAGTATTATGTAACATTCATTGACGACTCCACCAGGAAGGTATGGGTCTATTTTCTGAAGCACAAGTCTGATGTGGTTGAAACTTTTATGAAGTGAAAAGCCCTAGTTGAGATTGAGACCGGATTGAAGCTGGAGTATCTGAGGTCAGACAATGCAGATGAATACACAGACGAGAGACTCGGGAATTTTTGCACAGCTAGTGGCATCAAGTGTGAGAAGACCATTTCAGGAACCCCACAACAGAATGGTGTGACTGAGCGAATGAACTGGACAGTAAATGAGAGAACCAGAATCATAAGACTGCATTCTGGGCTACCCAATTGCTTTTGGGCTAATGCAGTGACCACAACCGTCTACCTTCTGGATTGAGGACCGTCAGTACCGTTGGAATTTAGAATTTCAAAGGAGGTCTAGAGTAGAAAAGAGATGAACTTTTTTTTAAAGTCTTTGGTTGCACGTTATATGTTCATGTTGATTCCGATGCTGGAAGTAAGTTGTAAC
Source organism: Heliamphora exappendiculata (assembly GCA_034768845.1). NCBI lineage: Eukaryota > Viridiplantae > Streptophyta > Magnoliopsida > Ericales > Sarraceniaceae > Heliamphora > Heliamphora exappendiculata. The sequence continues at coordinate 6,950,861 of JAOTRH010000020.1, read as the reverse complement.
CAAAATTTAGAAAATATTATTTCATTGGTTATAGAGATGATAAGTTTGGTTACTGATTTTGGGATGACAAACATAGAAAGATCATCAGAAGCAGGAATGCGATTTTTAATGAACATGTGCTGTACAAAGACAAATCAAAGGCAGAGACAGACAGCGCATTACCAGAGACAAAGAAATTCGAGTTCATTAATTTGGATGATATTTCTGAGAAAACCAAACATAATGGGGATGAGGAAGATAAGGAGAACGTGAACCCACAGGTGGAACACAGTACACTAGTGACAGTAGTCATGAGGTCTTCTAGGAGTATCAAATCTTCACAACAGTTTTTACCATCCCTATTCTACATTCTGCTCACTGATAGTGGTGAGCCAGAAAGTTATGCAGAAGCCTTGTAGATCGAGAGTTTGATAAAGTGGGAGTCAGCAGTAAAAGATGAGATGGATTTCTCGCTAATAAACCAAACATGGGAGCTGACTAGATTGCCAACTGAAAAGAAAGCTTTGCACAACAAGTGGGTATGCAAAGTGAAGGAAGAACATGACGGCAGTAGGTGCTACAAGGCAAGGTTTATTGTCAAGAAATTTCAGCAAAATGAAGGAGTTGACTTCACTGAAATATTCTCTCTCGTTGTAAAGTTAACAACTATCAGATTAGTGCTGAAAATTGTAGCTGCAGAGGATCTATTTCTGGAGCAGTTAGATGTCAATACTGCATTCCTTTACGGTGAATTGGAATAAGATAGTTACATGAGCCAGCCTGAGGAGTTTACAGTGAAAGACAAGAAAGACATAGTCTGCAAATTGAAGAAAAACTTGTATGGTCTGAAACAAGCTCCAAATTAGTGGTACAAGAAGTTTGATAGCTTCATGTAGAGTATCGGGTTTACCAGGCTAGAGGTAGATCATTGCTACTATGTCAAGAGTTTTGATAGCTCATTTATCATTCTGCTGTTGTACGTAGATGATATGCTCGTTGCTGGGCTATGCATCGATGAGATCAACAAGATGAAGAAGCAGTTGTCAAAGTAATTTGCCATAAAGGATTTGGGAGCTACCAAGAAAATTCATGGGTGAGGATAGTCAGAAACAGAGCCGTAGGGACCGTTAGACTATCTCAAGCAGAGTATGTAAAGAAGATACTAAGCAGGTTTAACATGGATGGTGCAAAACCAGTCAGTACGTCTTTAGCTAGCCATTTCAAGCTAACTAAGGATCAGTCTCCAAAGACAAAACAGGAGCTGGAGTATATGAGTAAGGTACCATATGCATCGGCTATTGGTAGCCTGACCAGATATCGCATATGTAGTAGGAGTAATCAGCAGATACATGAGCAATTCTGGAAAGCAGCATTGGGATGCTGTCAAATGAATTCTGAGATATTTGAAGGAGACTACAGATACGTTCTTATGTTTCACGAGGATAGGACTGAAGCTGCAGGACAATGTAGATGCCGACTTAGTCAGCGATATTGACAGTAAGAAGAGCACCACAAGGTTTATCTGCACCTTATGTGGCACAGCTGTGAGTTGGGCCTCAAAGTTGCAGAAGGTCGTGGCTCTTTCTATGACAGATGCAGAGTATGTTCCTGTGATAGAGGCTAGAAATGAGATGGTGTGGTTATAGGGTCTCATGGATGAGTTAGGTAAGAAGGTTGACAAAGAGATGCTCTACAATGATAGTCAGAGTGTCATATTTCTTGCCAAGAACCTAACATTCCACTCCAGAAGAAAGCACATATAGCTGCGGTATCACTTCATTCGCTCTTTGCTGGACAACGATTAGTTGCGTCTTGAGAAGATTAGTGGAGCGAAAAATCCAGGTGGCATGCTGACTAAAGGGGTCAACATTGACAAACTGAAGCTGCGCTTAGCTTCAATTGGTCTTCAGGGTTAGAAAACGAAAGGTTAGATCACACCAATTTGATTAGTTGTGTTAGTGGTTTTAAGGTGTTGGTGAGTTTGATGGGATGTCTCAAGGCTTGGAGTGGTTTTACTTCAAGTGGAAGAATTGTTAAGTTAAATGTGAAGAAAAACTATTTTTTATGATCAGTGGTAAAACCGATCGATAAGTGGTGTCTATAGGCGAGAAATCGAAAGCAGTGAAATACCGCTTGATAGACCGATCGATCCGTCTTTGGACCGATTGATCTGTCTCTGTGAGGATTACCTGTTATATCCTGCTAGGGTTGCAGCAGCCGCAAGTGTTGTGTTATTTTTCTTCTGATATTTTATATTCCTCTCCCTAGAACTATTCTTCCTTTGTAACCTTCAATCATAATAGTGAAGTGTGTGATCCCGTGAACGTAGGCACGACTTGCCGAACTGCATAAACCTTGTGTTTGTGTGTGATTGACTCTCTTTCTCCATTTTTCGTTATTATTCCATGGTTTGATCTTACACGGAATTAGTGATCGCGTTCTAATTCCAACAGTTATATTATGATAACTCTATAGCTGTATTTTTCTCTAAAAAAGAAAGCTACTCTAATAGTTCAAAACCTATAGGTGTGAAGTGCTTTGTCATTAGAGAGAGTCCGGTTATTAGAGAGAGTTCAAAAACAACAAGTGTCAATCAAAAATTTCAACATCACTCTTCTAATTGTTGACCAGTTGACAAAGGGATTATCATTCAAAATTTATAAAGAATATGTTATTGCGATGGGTCTTTTGAGTAATCTATAATAAGTATAATTAAAGTTTGGGTTAATTAGTTATTGTACTTGTCACTATTTTGCACAACAAAAGTTTATTTATGTTTTTTTATAGCTAGTTATGCATGCACATATTATGTTGGATGGTTGATAAACAGAAAAAATCTTAACAAGACAAATAACATGGGCTGTTTTAGGCTGTGTAACGTACATATTTTTCATATTATGGACTAGGTTAGTAACAGTTATCAATAGTAGATGTATAAAAATAAAATATGACATAGATGATATATAAGCACTATATATGACTCACATTGGTAATCTAAATTAATCGCAACATTATAGTTTCTTATTATGATGAATATATTAACTAATTGTTAAAAATTCAAAATCATGTATCAAAGTTTTTATGTATAAATTTCAACTAGTCAAAATACATATAAATAAATGCATTTTTAGAAAAATAAAATATATCTTGCATCATAATCGGCTTAATAGACCAAGTGGGATAATGTTAAGCCCATGAGTTTTATAGTGTTTCACTAATCTCACGTTTTTACTTGTTTTATTTGTATTTGAATTTCACTAATTATTGACAAACCAATTAAAGATATGAAATTTCAGTCAAATATCCACAAAAAAATAAGTTTTAACACGTGAGATTTATCAATAAAAATTTTAACGTGCAATGTCCAATTGTATGATTTTTTCCGAAAATATCATGCAAACGGATAAGTTTATCTGTTTTGCATAACAAATAGATAAATTTATTTGTTTGATATTCATCTGTTTAATATGCAAACAGATAAATTTATATGTCTTCTTATGTATGCTAAACAGATAAATTTATCTGTTTGTATATCAGCACAGATAATACAAACAGATAAATTTATCTGTATTCTTTATACATATTTTAAAAAAATATAGGTAAATTTATCTGTATTTTTTATATTTACTTTCAATAAGACAGATAAATTTATGTATTTTTTACATGTGTTTTTTAATAAAATATAGATAAATTTATCTGTATTCTTTATACATGTTTTGAAAAGGTACAGATAAATTTATCTATTTTAAGATATTTTTATCTCAAAAAGACCTTACGTGTTAAAATTTTTATGAAGATGGATCTTACTCATTAAAAAATCTAATGTTATATGAAAAACAGCAAATGACTTATAAATCTCACTGTTCACCAATTTTTTGTTAAAGATAAGGTTCATCTAATCTAATTGAATTTAATTTGGGAACGAACTTTTTTAATATAAGAAGAAAACTATTAATTGATAAGAATCTTTTTAAGAGTTATTTTCTGAGCACTCTTTTTTTCTTTATAAATATATAATAATTCACAATTATTTACAGATGATATTTTTCATTAATTAAGCATATGGTTACTCTAAAGAATTAGAGACAAAACAAAGAAGATGAGCTAAGAATTAAAAAATTCAAGTAGAGAATTTTTTATCTATTGGATTAATCAAATATCAATGACGGCCAAACTATGTTCTTAATGTTTGAATTTTATTGAAATATATTACATTTAAAATCCTATATATTTAATATTGCACGTAATATTATAATGAAAAAATATGATATTTTTTCAATAGTTAATCTATGCTAATTTAGTCTAGAACTCCAAACTTGATCTAAGAGTTGACATTGTTGTACTTCTTGGAGGTGGTTCCAAAGTAACTCAAAAATCAAGCAATTAGAGAAACTATTTTTCCGTTTGGGTTATTTACAAAGTTGGTTTTTTTTTTTTTTTTTTGATAAAAAGCTCAATTTTTAAGTTATATTATTTGGTATATCTAAAAAATTCATTAATTTTTTTCACTTTTTTTTAAAAGAAAAACTCTAAACATTCCAAATATTTTAATTTTTTTTGAAAAAAATTATTAGAATACTCTCAATTAAAAAATTAATTTAATTTTTAAAAATTAAAAAAAAATTAGCAAAATTTAATAAAAAATTTTACAAAAAGTTATCCTAAAAAACTTATCGCAAACGATTCAGTTTATCTTATTTCACTTTTCTTTTAATAAAAGTTAAATGTTTTAAATGTCAAAAAATTTTAAACATCCCAATTAAAAGCAAAGCAAGTTCAATTAAGAAAGCAACTTGGAAACTATGCGGTCAAACAGAGAGATCACTAGCTTCAATAGTATCAAATGAGTATCCCAATAAGTGGACTTTACCTATCAAAAAAAAAAAAAAAGAAGTAAAACTAAAATGAAGATACAATGGGATGATCTACTTGATTGAACCCCACATGAACGGGGAGCCAAGAGGCCAAGGCGCTACTGCGCCAGCCCACCGTTCATCTGACTGCAACTAAGGCCGATTCAGAACTAGATTAAAAGTTTATTTTTTTATTTTTTTTGTATTTTTAGTAAAAAAATTATATTTGATTCAAAGTGAACTGTTTGTTAACTTAAATTTTAAGCTAACCTTTTTTAAAATTAATTATTTGAATAAAAAATTAACTTTTTTTTTTTTGTTCAAATTAGATAATTTTGTCCTTCTATATAATTTGATATTAACAATTATCAATTGTTAGTAGTGGTAGTAAATAAATTATGAATGAAAAATGTTATTGTATTTTAAAAGTGGTTAGAATTTGAACATAATATTCTAAGAATTAGTGTTTGATTTTATTTTTTTGCTTTTTAATTTTTTTATTTTTTTACCAAACAAACCGCATTGACTTTTTGTGTTTTTAGCAAAAAAAAAAAAACTAAAAAGCTAGAATTGCCAAACGGGCCTAAAGATCTGCAACCATTAGACCTCCCTCCTCATAGCGGCAGCCACAACCGGGCTACAAAATCTTACCTAGAACCTGGAACCATATAAGAAACTTCTTTCCTTTAAATAGTAAAAATGTAAATGAAAATAACTCCACGAGAGAGAGAGAGAGAGAGAGAGAGAGATTTTGGTTGAATTAAAGGACTCACATGAGATTACAAGTTTGGAGTGCGCATTTAGAGCGTAGCAAAACATCCAGCACAATGTCTTTAAAGCCTACCAAATAATCAAATATGTCAATGCCCAGTTGATCAATTTAGAGGACAAACCATCAAGCTTAAATAGATGGACCAAAGAAGAAAATAAAATATCCGCACCTAAAAGCATACTACTCAACCACCCAAGAAATCAAAAAGAAAATGAAATTAAAAACTCTGTTCCCTGCCATTTTAGTCAAGCATAATTAAGCATAAACCTTGAGGAGGGAAAAAGTTTTATTGTTTTTTAAATAATTTTTTAAAACCATGGTAGATTTAGTGGGGCAATTTTACAAAACAATTTTAAAACTATTACACAATATAACCACCCACAGCCACCTAGCGGCAAGGATTCAATACAGCATTACCCGGTATAACTTTTTTTTCTTCATCAAAACATCTATCAAGCACGCTGATAGAGGTGCGCACATAGGCTGGCCCGGACATCCTGAGATATCAAAAAAAACAAGCTAGTATAGTCTGACCGTACACGGCTTCTGCACCCTGCTCCAAATCATCGATCACAGACAGCACAACTGCTGCAACCAACTTCTTGGTTGCAGCAGTTAACACAATATTCTGACCAAACAAAATTTCCAACAGAAAATTACCAACCAATCTGCAATCTTAAACAATCCATATGCTGCTTTAGCAGTGCAATCACAACAGTTCATGTTCACTGCTAAGAATACTACATATCGATAATGGTTTCTCCAATCAACTAAACATAGTATCAGATAAATTCCAAACTTTCTGCCAGAGCCCAGTCTTATATTAGTCCCGCTGAAGCCTCTCAATCATATAAGTCTCCACTTCCCATTCAATTCCAGCCAACACAGTATGCGCATCTTTATATATATTTGAATGCCTGTGATTACTTTCATCCGGAAATAGAAATTCAAATGAGTTCATTTCATTATTCATAGATAACATGTAATGTTCTTCTATTTCATTCATTTTGAGTGACTGAGCCTGTTGAATAGCTTGATATATATTGTTGGGCCTATTTCTTAATAGCTTAAACTTTTGAGACAATTGGTGATTTAACATGGCATCGCAGTTCTAGTTCTATGAAGCCTTGGGTTCAAGTCTCATGATATGTTTCCTGTTATATTTGTTACTGTGCACTCTATGTGTTGGTGCACCTATTTGGTTTTTTCGCCTCTTCACGTGCGAGACAGGGTCGCACGTGAGGGAGAGTGTTAAATAGTCTGATATACATTGTTTGACCTATTTCCTAATAACTTAAACTTTTAGAACAATTGACAGAGACTTAATAGAGTCTATTGACACATGGCATCTCTTCTCCTTCTACATCGGTTCAATTTACAAATTACAGGTACAACACCTCTGACCATGTACCACTCCAAATAAATATCTTAAATGTTTGGTTATGTGAAAATGCACCAATCTCTCTCCACCAGATAACTATGAATTGACAAAAATGGCATGTCAGTGAGCATGTCAGTGTTTGAATAATTAGTCAAACAAATGTGAGCTAATGCAAGGGGGGCGGGGGGAAACACAGGAATTGTTGCATACTGAAGAAACTATGCAAGGTTTCCTCGTATCATTAGTAGCAAAAACATGAGGAAACCACACGAGCTTATTAATAAATTGTTATTAATATGACACTCAACGAAAGCAGGCTACATATTGTGATCATAAAGATCGGGGAGGTTTCTCTAACAATGCAGAAAGAAAAACTTCATCCTTGGATTTAGGAGAAATAGCCCACTTGTGTTTCTTGTACCTGAACTGTAAAAACATGTACATGTAATCATCTAGATCCTTTCTGTTACAGAAGATGCGATCAACCCATAATAACCCTCCTGGCCTTAAAATAGGGCCCCAGTCAAATTGAATAAAGTCCATCAATTGCAAGTCAATCCAGCTGTCCATAAACCCGGTTGTATGGATCAGGTCCATTGTGTTATCAAAGAACGGGAGACATTGATTCAATGTCACATACAGAGGAATCAAACCTCACAGCGCAATTGTCTCGCTGAAAGGAGCCCCTAGGTTTAGAGCAGTTGAGATGATTGTGGCATTTTGTTCTTTCATCCGTGCTGCAAATGTCCCTGTTCCAATGCCAAAATCGAGCCCTATCCTTATCTCCCCAGGCTTAATTGCCAAAACATCTTTGATCAAGAAATCAATAGGCAGAGTAGTATTGGTCACCCATTTAAGCTTTTCCTTCTCCATTTCAAAACATCTAGTGCATTTTGAATAACCCCTCTTAGGGTTCTTACTGGACAAGCAGGCGTAGTTCCTGCACTGATAATTGCTCCACCGAACATTTCTTCCCTCCGGTATTTTCCATAGGGACTCATTGATCCAATAAGGCTTTTGGTAGAGCTTAGAGGCCCTTGTCAAGCATCGCCTTCTGGGCAATGGATCGCACCCATTAATCATAAGCTTCTGGGCAAGGTCCCAATCATCTTTACAGTAAGATCCAATGTCATAATCCATATATGCCTCCAATTCTTTCTTCATCAAGACGCACGCATGCCCTATTGTGTTGTATATCCTCTCTGTTCCATATATATTGATCTTCCCATTTCTGTTCTCTTTTGGGGTGATATACTTTCGTATCTCCTCAATTACAAAAGTATTAATCAGAGGTTCCTCCTTGATTGTTATGTTTCTAATCCCTTCAATTTTAGGCAGCCGAATCTGCCTAAGAGCAATATGAGCACTATAAAGAGGTTGAATCACCTTCTCCTCTAGAAATTTCTTGTACTCTGATCTTGAAATGCTTGTTTTATCCATCGCATCCTTGTTCTTTACCATCTGTCGTACAATTGATTCGAGCTTGTTCTGCAAGCTCTCCATCTTATCAAGAACTTCCTCAACCCGAGCAGACAATGCTTTTATATCAAAACCCTCATAAACATCCTTCACTCCATAGAAATGGCGGCATATATCTTCATTGCGCAAGAAAAAACTAGCAGAATAGAATTTAAAGAGACTCAAGCTGCTTATGAATATAACAAGAACTCCCAACACAAACTGAAGCCAAACCATTATCCTCCCCAATCGACATTTTGGAAAGCACCATCGCCTCATGATTTGAAACTGAAAATTTACAGAGCTTTATTATTTGCAACAACCTAATTTCAACCTAATCAAAGTAGAACTCTCACCGCTTCTTCCAAAATCAGAAAAGATTTTTAGATTCTTGACAATAAATCAACCCCCACAATTGTACAACAGTGAAGTACATGGTGAATCTGAAGTAATTCAACAGATGCAACAGGTCTCCTCGTGATTTGAAACTGAAAATTTACACAATTTTCTTGTTTGCAAAACCCTAATTTCAACTTGAACGAGGTAGAACTCTCAAGCATTCTTCCAGAATCAGAAAAGAATTTTAGATTCTTGACAATAACTCAACCCACCCACCCCCAATTGCACAAAATTGAAGTAAATGGTGAATCTGAAGCAATTCAACAGATGCAACAGATCTCAAATCATTTACACAATTTTCTTATTTGCAACGCCCTAATTTTAACCTAATCGAAGTAGAACTCTCACCGGTTCTTCCAAAATCATTTATACAACAGTGAAGTACTGGTGAATCTGAAGTAATTCAACAGATGCAACAGGTCTCCCGTGATTTGGAACTGATAAATTACTCAATTTTCTTATTTGCAAAACCCTAAATTCAACTTAATCGAAGTGGAACTCTCACCGGTTCTTCCAAAATCAGAAAAGATTACTTATATTCTTGACAATAAATCAACCCCCGCAATTGCACAACATTGAAGTACATGGTGAATCTGAAGTAATTCAACCGATGCACCAATTCCGAAGATTCGTAAGAAGAGTTTAAGCTCAAACAATGCATCGAAATCAAGCCGCTGCTTCGCCTTTACCAAGCTTTGATCTCTTCGACAGCAAGTGATGATGGTGTAAATTAGCAATGAGACTCCAAGATCAGACCCGGATTCAACTCAAATTGAGCGATTTTACATCTAAACGTATTGAGAAACACAAGTGGGGTTGAAACTGATTACAATAGAGGATTTATAGCTGGAAATCGTGAACTCCATGTTTATAAGCACATATTTTCGAGATGCAAACTGTGATTAACTGATTGAGGCGCGAAAGTCGTGAAGAAACCCTAAAAGAGCTCGAAAACCTAAAACTCGAGTATTATATACGTAGATATGTACATATTCATGTGTGAAGCGTTGACTGGGAAGATGGTGATGGAGGTGGTGGGTTTGGTTTCCCATGACGCAGATCAGCTCGAATTCCGGCGAGTTTTTTAAAGTTTTCGACCGTTGAAAGACGCATTTTGAATTACCAGTCACCCCCCTTTTAGAGCTTTTTTATTTTCTGGGCAGGCGGTGTGTGCGTTTGGTCTAATTTTTTAATAAATATTTTTAAATATTGATTTAAATAAGTATACTTTTAAAATTATTTTTATTGTAAAAAATTAAAAAAGTAAAAGAATTTAACAAAAAAAAAGGTTCAGATAAAATAAAAATAATAATAATTAGGCATAGTGTAAGATAGCTTTTTTACATAATTTTTTTGTCTAGTAAATTTTTTTTACGTTAACTAAAATAATAATATTTTTAAAATTTCTCTTGTTAAGATAAGTCAAAAAAATAAAAAGAAAAAATTGAACAGACTTTTTAAAAAAATTCACATAAGATGAAAATGCCACTTTAAGGTTTTTGTAATACTTTTTTCATCTTTAGTAAAAAGAATTAACTTTAGCCAAAATAGCTATATTTTTATATTCATTTTATCACGACGATTCAAAAAAAATAAAAAACTTAGAACAAAAAAATCAAAAAGACAAAAAGAATCACAATAAAAAGCATAAAAAGTTATCCCAAATATACTTAAAAAGGCTTTTTGAGACTTTTTTATGGGTCTTATTTGTCTTTAGTGTATTTTTTTAAATTTTTGTCCAAATCAGAATATTTCTAGATTGTTCGTTATGGAAAATTAAAAAGTAAAAAAAATGAACTAAATATATAAAAAAGTCCAAGAAAACAATTTTTTTTTTGGTCAAATGCTGAATCGTAAAAAAAAAATCATTAATTAACAGTTCAGTGGATGCTGAATAAAATTAATGTGAAAGATTTCTTATTGGACATTTAGCTCATGTTTGGTCTCTCGAAAAAGTTAAGTTATGGTATGTTTGTTTGTTTAATTGTGTGGAGATAAATTAATAAAAATAACATATCTACGAATATATATTACGTGAATATCAAATACAGATAACATAAATTCATATATGTATTACTAAGGAATAAAGATTAACATATAGCTTGTTTATTTAGGAATAAACATGAGTAAATATTTTATATTATTTAATATGCAAGTATAAAAAGTAATTTTTTTTCTTCTAAATTTACTCTGATTCAAATTTACCCAATATTATTCTATTTCTACTGTGTAGCTCTCTCTCCATTAACATAAGCATCGGAGACATTTCTTTCCATTAATGAAAATAAACCAATGTTCAAGTAGAACAATATACATACAATGAACATCAGAGAGATTGAAGGAAGAACGGTAGAGGTAGAAAAGACGTGAAAAGAAGGAATAGAAAGAGAGTGACCAGGGAGGGTTGAAATTGATATTAGGCATTTTTGTTTGGAGAATAAACTATGAGATTGGAAATGCTATCTATTAAAAGTGTTTTGTGTTGCAAAGTGCATTGAATATAATATTCATTTCAATTTATAACCCCCCGCTAACAAATGATAGGGACTGAGAGGTTTTGTTATCCCTTCTAGTAAAAAAACAATAATGTATTGTTTTCCTTTTCTGCAACACCTCTTCATCACTCATTTTCTGTCTTCTTCACGTGTAAAAAACACACATAAATTTATTTGTCTTACTGAAAATATGTATAAAGAATACAGATAAATTTATCTATACATTTTCAAAATATGTATAAATAAGTAGATAAAAAAATTTATTTATTTTCATTATCTATGTTAATATATAAACAAATAAATTTATTTGTTATGCATAAATAAGCAAATGGAGAAATTACACAATTGGACCTTGCGCGTTAAAATTTTTGTTGATAGACTTTGTGCATTAAAATTTATTTATTTTTACCTTTGGTTGAAATCCCCATTATATTATTGGGTATATTTGGGTGAGGATAATTTTGAAAAATCACTCATCCTTACAAAATAATATATAATATATACTCATTCAATTCCTAAACAAGCAAGTATATGTTAATCCTCAGTAATATATATCCAAACATATACATTTATATTTTATATCTACTAATGTATATCTATAAGAATTTTATATTCATCAATTTATCTCCAAATAACCAAACTGCCCCTTATATTTGATGCTCTTTGCAACGCTAGAACACTTGATATATGGATCTAATGGATATCATATCCAATCTCCTCAGTTTGTATCCTTCAAAAAATAAGCCCCAAGAGACGTCCATCACCAGCCAAACCACAAGTATTCATTTCATAAGTTTTTCCCAAAAATATACATATTATTTAGATAAAAATTTAACTTAATTAGACACTAATGAACATATGAATGAATTATATTTTATTTTAAAAAATAGATAACTTAAACTCAAACGGTCTATTTTAAATTAAAATCATCTATTTTATAAAATAAAATATAATTTATTTATGTGCTTATTGATATTTAATCAAATTAAATTTATATACATATAAAATCTTTTTTGTGTAATTTACAAAATAACTATTCGAGTTGGGTCTACTATAAACCCATAAAATAGTGTGTTAAAAGGTGCTGAAAGAATAATAAGCCTTAACTTAAAAGTTAAGCTTTTAAAAAAATCAACTGGTTTGGCTTATTGTGATTTTTTTTAATTTTTTAAATATATTTTTACATTTATATTTTTATAAAAAAAAGTCAAAAAAATTTTTAAAAAAAAAATTAGTCCAAACATAGTCTAAGTCTTAAGAGAAGCTTCGATCCTTTATGTTGTAAGGCAATCCAACCAGTCAATCCGTGGGGTACCTATTCGGTGCTCTCGAAATATATTTAGTAAATTCACGTGGTACTTTTATTTAATATTATAATAATAAATTTTTTAGTAGAATTTTGGTGACTCAATTTGATTGAATAGTTTGAAACAAAAATAATTCACATAATATAAATTATAATTATTTATTAATTAAAAATATCATTTGACTTCGCTTATCGCTTACGTTATACTTTGTGAGTAATTAATAATCTGCCCAATCAATGCACACTTTATTACCTTGCCACCACAGGGCAAGCTGTTGTAGCAAAACCTTTCTAACATAATGAGTAATAATTTGGTAATAGATATTATTTATATGATATTTTTATTTAATTATATAACAAAAAATACTGTGAATAAGATAACAATTACCTATTTTTATTGAGTAGGTGAGGCGCAAAAGATAATATACTTAATATATAATAAATATTTATATTTATCAAAAATACCACAAAAATAATAACACATAATTGGAACTATATGAAGAAATTCTCTTTCTAACTAACATTACTGCCTTCAATGCATCAAGGGCTTTAATGTGATCAATAGTACAGCAAACCTTTAGCACATTTTCTGAACAATGGTCCCGTTTGATAATGCCCCGAATGGGTGAATTTGGCTTATTTGACTTTGTAAATCTTTTATTTTTAGTAAAAAAATTTTATTATTTAGTTAAATTATTATACTTTTTAGACTTATCCTCTCATAAAAATGAGCCGAAAAAATAAATTTTTTTAATCAAAATATAAAAAAAAGTACAAAAAAAAATAAAAAAAACAAAAATAAATCAATAGGCCAAATTTTATGTTGCTTAACCTAAAATAAGCAAAAACAAGTCAATAAGCCAATAAGCAATATTTGCCCAAACGGGGCCATTTACATTTATTATTTTTATTATTAGCATTTTTTAAAATTATAAATATAGATATATTTGATAATTATTTTTATTTTCAAAAAATATAAATAGTTTTAAGAATTTACCAAGTTCATAAAAATAGCAAAAATATATTTTTAATTATTTTGTAAATAACTTCTCATTCTTTTCTCTTTTTACTATCGAAGACTATTTCTACATCTTATTATTATTACTAACAAATACAATGGACTACCATATGCGACCACAACTTCTCCACAATTGTCGATCACCGTCATCTCCACCACATTCATCCACTACTACCACCCACTAGCATCCACCCTCCACCTTCAACTCTACTTCACGTCTACTACCTCCACTTATCATTTTTATCCAACTAGTCATCACTTTCATTTATCAACTCTTTTTGCGAGTTCCATATTCATCCATAATCACACTACGATGAAAAAAAAAGGTCTATTGTGATATTTTTTGTGATAAATTTTAATTTTCTTTCTAAAATTGAATTTTCATGAGTAAACATCATTTTCATCACCAATATATGTTCTTTTCGATGAATTTTGTTTTGTTGCGAAAAGATTCAAAATTATTGGTGACAAAAATATTTTATCACGATATATGTTCTTTTGCGAAAAATATTTTTCTTTAAAAAAATAATGAATTATTAGTAACAATGATATTTTGTTGAAATACATGTTCTATTTTGTGATAAATTATGTTTTTTTTCTGGCAAAAGATACTTTAACTGTTGGTGAAAATAATAATTCATCAAGAGCATGTGCACGTTTTGCAATAGTTCTAAATTTTGAGCTTAAATTATTAGAGACAAAATGTATTTTTTTCTCGCAAAAAAATTTCCTAAATTAAAATAATTCATTTTTTGTTTTTCTAAAACATCAGACATTTTTTGTGCACTTCAGTTGTGCATCTAGCATTATTCGGTATATAAACCACCAAAGTAGAGATGGGTGATGATAGGGTGTTCAAGAGATTCAAAAAATATGTGAACCCGTCCAATTCGACTTTTATGAATTGGCTGAATTGGATAGATTTTGTTAAGTAATAGGTTAGTTTTGGGTCTTAAAAAAATTAAATGATTGATGCAATCAATTTAGTTCTCGAGTTATGAGTTTAGTATTTAAACCGACCAAATTCAAGACCCAAACTAATAAAAAAAAAAACCTCAAGACCTGAAAGTATATATATCCCATAAAAAAACTATTTATGTTACTTATGTACTTAGTTATAGTTAACCATGTGTAAATTATGATTAAAAAATAGAATTTATGTTGCTCAATAACTTAACACTATTACCATTTATTTCTTTAATGTGGCCAATGAATGAATATATTAGATTAATCCCACAAAGAAACTTTTAATGTTCGTGAACTTATTGATGAATAAGTATTGATGAATGCATCTATGTATACATGTATGAAAAACTTACATTGAACATAATATATTCATTGTGTATCTAAGAATGAATGTGAGATATACATTGGATCTATATAATGAATTTGATAGATTCATTATGTATTTCATTAAGAATTTCTGAAATACATTTTCTTAACTTATGAATTCATTAATGGTCTTCATAATGGTTAAATATATTTGACGGGAAGGCAACTAGTATAAATAATATAAGGTCCCAAATCACACTTTCAATTTAAAAGTTCAAGTCTAAATTTGAAACTTGAACTTAACACCACATGATGTGCATGACTCCCATCACCTAGAGAGAAAAGTAGTTTGAAGATACTCTACACACAAACAACTTGAAGATCAAGATCTTTCTTGTCTAAGTTCTCTTTCTAACAAGAGCATATAACATCATGGATCAAAGTATGTTTGTAAGTATTCGTATTATAAAATTATTATATTATTTTCATGTATCTAATTAAAATCAGTTCTTATCGTATCTTCCATACAAATCCTTAACAAACACTTCATACAAAAAGTTTTAAGTCGCGTGGAATTTAAAATATATATTATGTTACTTCAGAGTTTTTATTAAGAAAAATGTTTTGTTTAACGGAATTGCGGTTCCAAATAAAAGTAACCCGAGATTATTTGGATAGGATTGGGTCAGTTTTAAAGCACGAATTATTCAGTTCTATATTCAAATTTTTAAAACTGACCTTAATTGAGTTTATTCTAATTTGAGTTCAAACCAACTCAGGCCCAAACCAACTCATGCCCACCTTTAAGTAGCTGTGGCAATAGCAGCATCTTTGTAAAGATGGTGACAATGGAATAGTAATATTTCATCATTTTTATTCAAAAATCTTTTTAGGCCTGTAAAATGTAGAAACATTAAACATTGGAAAAACATAGAAAAACATTTCATCAAATAAACCTTTTTTTTAGATTACAAAAAAAAATAGTTTTAATTAATTTTTTATTTTTTATCATACTAAACACTAACAAATACGAGAAAAAGAAACATGCTTGATAAATTTAACTACATGGATAAAGGGATAAGTAATATCTGTTGAAAAAAGTGAGTTTTGAATATTTTAGAATATAATTTTTAGTTAATTTTAAAATTAAATATTTTTGTGTTGGATTAATCTTTTTAAATAATTTTAAATTCTAATTTATTTATATTTATGAGTAGAGTAATAATGGACTTTGTAGCATTCAAGACCATTAATTGATGAATGAAAAATTAACTTAAAAAATGTCTCATTAAAATTGGTAAAATTGTGATAATTTTACCCAATTTCACATTGGTTGGGAGAAGGTTTGGGAAGTGGCTTATATAAGTCAAGTGTTGCTATTTTGTGGAAGGGAGAGTATCTATCTAATAGTAGGTTCGATCCAAACCCTACACGTGCGCGCCACCGCTTGCTCGTTCGTGGGCCGTGGACTGTGGGTTGACCCTTATCTTTTTATTGAAAATTTATTTAATTAAATTTTTGAATTTTAAATTTTAAATTTAAAATATTTAAATTTTAAATTAAGTTACCGTTATCGTTATTTTTTTACCGAACCGTTGGAGGGTTCAGTTTGGAACGTTGGAGTCAAATCGAACTGTTCGCGTCTGTTCGGCGGTCCAACCACCAAGCCAAACCGGTTCATGACTGTTCGGTTTAAACTAAACAGTTACCAACATCGCCTATTTAAAGGCTGCTACATATCCGAGTATCCTATTTACGAGCATCCCAAACTTTGTTACTTTGCATCTTCATTTTCGATCAAGGTTTTCGAGAAAGTTCAAACATAACGGTATTTGCTGAGTGTGCGATCGTCGTGCTTCCTTTGCACATTCATTCCATCGCAAGTACCAAAGCAATGACGTATTATGTCTAAAAGAGACACCGTTAAACGTTGGACTCGATCCTAACCCATTCTATAAGATTGTTCTAATTTATTTGCTTTCTGCCATTGCTTTTCTGTTCTGTTCTGTTCTGTTTTATAAATTAGTGTTTGCTTCTGCTGTTGTTTTATAAAATAGTTTTCTGTTCTTGTTCGGGTTTTAATTTAGAAAAATGCTAACCACCATCCATTGAGCAAAATGTATTAATATTTGTGAAAAACGTATTGATATATGTGAAAGTTTTAAACTCCATCCTCAAAAGTATATTAATATTGAAAAAAATTTGTCCTTATTATCCTCTTACCATCGCCCATTGAGCTATGGTTAGTATGACCATTTAATTTAATTATGTTATGTTTACTTTTAACACAGTTTAAATCTCAAGTAGGTTTCGTTTCTTAGTTTATGTGTTTTAATTTTGCTTCTGTTTTCTTTAATACTTAATATACAAATCTGTTTTCCATAATAATATTTA
The DNA here is from genome assembly GCA_034768845.1 of Heliamphora exappendiculata. NCBI lineage: Eukaryota > Viridiplantae > Streptophyta > Magnoliopsida > Ericales > Sarraceniaceae > Heliamphora > Heliamphora exappendiculata. Next base: position 6,933,534 of record JAOTRH010000020.1, on the reverse strand, counting down.
GGTTTGCTTATTATCTACACTGGTTTTTAAAAGTTTAAGTGTAGACAAAACAGATTTCAAATTTCTATTTTTGGCTTTCCTGAATATTTTTAAAAATTTTCAGTTGCTGCATATTTTATACTGTACCTTATTGCTGTTTCGATTTTGAGAACCAATATATTGTTGTTATATTCCAGTAATCAATACCAACAATATCGTTAGTCACCACATATTTTTTAATATGATATCGTGGGATACTGAATGGATTTATATATATTGTAATATTATTTCTATTTTGTATTGGCTAAAATAAATATGAATCCAAAAATTGTTTTTGGTTGGGTAAAAGGATAAAAGGTAATTCAAACTAAAAATTAATAATGCATACGGTGTTTAGCAATGCTATGATAGAAAATGAAAATAACAAATGACAAAAAATATAATGACACACAGAAGATGATATTTTATGTGGTTCACTCAAAATTAAGATTATATTCATAAAATTACAGTGATTTTCACTATATGAAGAAGCAATACAATATTACAAGAGTTACAAAAATCGTAACAAAAACAATAAATATATAAAGACTCACAATTGTATCAGAAACCAAAATTAGTCAAAAAAAAATCCACGAGCACTTTGGTTCGGACCTAATAATCCTCGCCTCCGCTCTATGGACCAAAGCTCACAAAAAAATCTATTTTGATTCTTAATGCCTCTTGAATAAATTGGGTTATACGTCGAACCCTCCCAAGAGTAATCTTGGCTCCGCACACCTATTAAGCAAAACCTTTTATAAAAAGTTTTTTTGTGTGTTTAGTGAATTCTTCTCAATTATAGTCCAAATTTATATTCTTTTTTTATTTATCTTGTGATGAAGAATAAAAAAATAGACTAAAAAATAAAAAAAATAAAAAAAAAGACAAGTTATTTAGTCAAAATACAACTTCTATATTTCTATCATTAGTTAATTGTTCAACATTAAGAAAGGCAATCAACATTTTAAAATTCTCGTGTCAAGAAAAATTAAATAATTAAGAATTGTGTAAATTAGGGATAAGTCTCATTTTAGAAAGATACTTAGGGATTAATCTTTATTAAAAGAATTGTATTCCATAAATTTTTTTTAAAAATTTTGAATAAAAAATGGACCCTTATACCCTTTATCAATTTTAATTAAGGTTATACAGTAAAATGATAATTTTTTGAGTTTTAGGAAATCTTTTTACAAATTACCGATCATTATTTCCTTTTCAAATTACTGTTTTCGTTTTTCACGAAAACTTATCTCTTTCAATTACTGTTTCCCTTTTCAAATTACTGTTTCCATTATGTTAAGAAAATAATGTTTAGTTTGTGAACATATGGTATTATCGTATCATTATTATCAATCTGTAGTTATAGTATTATTTTTTATAATTTACTGTGTCATCATATGTATTTCATGTAAGTTGTAGTTAATGATTCATTTTTTGCAATTTAATATATCATGGTTAGTGTGATTATGTAAAAAATTATGTATAGTTAGTGAATATGTAGTATTATTGTATCATTATCATCACCTTGTAGTTAATGTATCATTTTCTGTAATTTACTATATCATTTTCTACAATTCACATGTTTACAAAGAAAAAAAAATTTTATTGTAAAAATTAACAACCCGCTATTAAAATTGTGGATAAAAAGAAAAAAATTAAACTTGAAAATGCATTAAACTGCAAAATAATATATTAAAATGTAAAATAAACTTGAACATAGTGTTAGAACATTCATCGAAAATGAAAATTTTTAATAGAATATCAGATTTTTTGGCACAAAAAGAAACTGGCTCTTCCAATATTAAAGTTTCAAAGTGAAAATGAAATCTTAATATTCAGAATTGCTTGTTTGTGTTGAGAAGCATGAAAATAGTTCAGTAATGGTATTTTTGAAAAATCAGTTCAAATTAGGACCTATCACAAAGTTAATCTAATTTTAAAATCTAGTAATAAAAGAAACCTTAAAATAGAACTTTACCCCAAATTACTTTTAAAAATTTAGGCACAAATGTAAAAAAACATCTAAAATAAAAAGTAACCTATTTAAAATAAATTTTATCAAATACCAACCCATATATAATTGTGCTATAGCTTATTCCAGGATGAAGTTTATAACAATACCACATGTTTACCACATATTTTGTAAAGGACGTTTTTTTTTTTCTTAAACAAGAAGAGAGCAAACCAAAAACATGCTAATAAATAGATGTATTTAAATCATATATCAAGCGTACGTTCGGTTTAAAAAGTCTAATATTTTTTTTCAAATTTTTTTTATTTTTTAAGAAAATTTTAGTTAAAAGTTCAAAAAAATAAATTTTAACGCGCAATGTCCATCAACAAAAATTTTAACACATAAGATCCAATTACGTAATTTCTCCCAAAAATACCACGCAAATAGATAAATTTATCTATTTTGTATAAAAAATAAATTTATTTATTTAATTTTCATCTATTTAATATACAAACAGATAAATTTATCTATTTGTATATCAATACAGATAATGCAAACAGATAAATTTATCTGTATTCTTTATACATATTTTAAAAATATACAGATAAATTTATCTGAGTTCTTTACATGTATTTTTAATAAAAGACAGATAAATTTATTTATATTTTTTACATGTGCTTTTAATAAAAAATAGATAAATTTATCTGTATTCTTTATATATATTTTGAAAAGGTACAGATAAATTTACCTGTTCTATGGTATTTTTGTTCCAAAAGGACGTTGCACATTAAAACTTTTATGAGTATGATTTTACTTGTTAAATTTTTTTTATGTTAGATGAAAAATAATAAATTACCTAAAAATTAGATTGTTTATCATTTTTTTTGATTTTTTTTATATTTTTTTCAGAATTAAATTTTTTACTTTTCTGTTTCATTGTAACGACAGAAATCTTTCGTTTGGACTAAAATTAAAAAATAAATTCACTAAAAACCAAAAACTCACAAAAAAAAAAGTTAAGTTAATTTTTTCCGTGTTATTTATTTTTTTTTTAGTCAAATTTTTACTTTTTTTATTCATCACGACGAGAGAATTTAGAAATTACATCGATTTCTCTGGCGGAGGGAGTAAGGGGGTAGGTTTTTATTTTTTATTTAGTTATGATATTTTAATTTTCTATTTTACTCCTCCAAATTATAATTTTGCCCCTTTAAATTATAACTGTACCCCTTTTAAATTGGAATTTTCCCACTTTAAATTATATCGGCCCCCTTTAATTTATAATTATCTCAAACTCCCCTCACTTTGTTTACTAATTTCTTGATGGTGCATCATAATTACGAATTTAGTGAATCTTAACTATGATTATAATTTATTTTTAAATTTTTTTATAAAATCTTTATTTGAATTTCTAATTTTGGTGATTATAATTGTGTATTTGATAATATGCCTCGTCTATTGATAATTTTTGCACAAAATTTTCTTATGAAGAGATATTTTAAGAGAAAATTTCTAATTAACACTTCAATCTAATTATATTTATTATTATTAAATAAAAATATTACACATAATTTTAAATATTCTTTCCCTCTGAATAAAACCCCTGGCTCCATCCTGTCGATTTTGGCTAATGCTAAAAAAAAAATTCACTAAAAATAAAAAATATTATATAAAGACAAATTAATCCAAACGCAATATTCTAAGTGATTGTTTAACCCAACTTGAACTTGATATTATTTTTTTATAAATATGAAACTTGTTTGATTAAAATATAATTTTAGCCCATAATACATTTAAAAAATCTTATTGACGTTAATTCTTCTTTAAAAAAATAAAAAATATTTTAAATCTCAAACCAAACGAGGCACAAGTTCTTCATGGAGTTCCGTGAGTGTCATTTGAACAAAAAAAGAAAATATGTAATTGCAGATATTACATGCATTAGTTGCAGCTATCAATGTGACATTCATAAAAGTTGAAAGATATGACAAATTATAATAAATATGAGGCAAATTATAATAAATGAGAGTGGATTTGAAATTTTTTTTTCCTAAAGTAAAAAATGTGATTCTTATTGATTACTTAAATATCGATGGAATTGAATGTGAAATTATTATTTCGTCCAAATCTTCAAGATGGAAAATTGTGGTGAGTAAAAAAAAAAAAATGAAGTAAGGGTAAATAAGTAAAAAATTATTTGGTCAAAAGGTTGTTTTAAGTTACCAAGTAAAAATATATTATTGAGATTTGATAGTTGATTTTTAATAATTTTAATTAGAAATGAAAATAAATAATATAAAAAAAAATTATTTGACTTTTTTTATTTTTTTTATTTTTTTATCAAATTTTTTTTCACTCTTTCTAATGAGATAAATTAAAAAATTATAATAATTTAATCAAATGGTTAAAAAAACTTATAAAAAATAAAATTAAATAAAATTAAATAAACAAATAAAGCATTATCACACACGGATTCTTTTACACCCACAAAGTACTTTTGGGT
>JAOTRH010000020.1:6918321-6928959 GCA_034768845.1 Heliamphora exappendiculata | reverse complement strand
ATTTTATTTTTCGAAGTTTTTGTCAAATACAAGAACTCGTTAACTTTTGATAACTGGTTGAATAGAATTCTTGTGGGTTTTTCTTGGATATTTTGGTGTTCATTTATATACGTTATGATGGGGTGATATCCATCCTAAACTCAAGTATTCATGTCTATTTATTATATATATAAAATAAATAAATAAATTATTAGGTGGGATGTAATGTAATAAAGTCATTATTTCACATGTTGCAGCATGAACCTCTGGCCTTCCAGGATTCTTTACATGCATTGCACAGCTTTAGGGGATATCAGTTATGAGTGAAGCTTGTAAGCTTTCATCTGACATCTGGAGCAAATTCTTGTATGCTCTGGTGTCAAAATCAAGATTAAATATAAAGAAATATTAGAGATTTAAGCACATTGTTTCAGTTTTTAGCATTTGGGCTTGAATTTAGCAAATTCTGCCAATGTTGGCTCTTTCAATGCAAAAATTTTGGGAATTTGGTGTGGTATTTGATATAATAACAACTAGGATGGATCCGTGGTGAATTATTATTTATTTTTTGGGTGGTGATATTTATTCTTAAGGTTTTTTTATGCATGTTAGAACTTTTATTGTCATCCCAACTAATTACTTTTGATAATATATTGAAAATCTCATGAAATAGTATGAGTGGCAAAGAAAGCCTTAAATTTTTATTTGGGGGGTGGGGAGTGGGAAAGTGATGGGATCTCATCAATAAAATGCATACTGTTACATCTATCATATGGGTGATTCACTTCTTGTTTCTTTATGTATAGTTTACTGCTATTGTTATGCATGGGATAATATGCGTTTGGGCACATCTTTTGGTTGAAACTTCATGACCCTAATTTACAATCTATTGATTTCTATTATCTGACTCTATCTTGTTTGGCAGATGGACTATGGTGAGCTGGACCACAATGGAAAAAATGTTGAGGAATTGTCTGCTGCACAGTTATTTTCTCCAGATTTTCCTGATGTAAGTGACATATTTGGAGATCCACAGATGCTCCCCCGAGTTGGTACTGATTACCAGGTGGAAATCCCTCCCTTGATAACAGAATCTGAGCAGCTTCAGCTTCTGAGGAACCCAGCTGATACTGAAGTGACATTTGATGTTTCTCATCATTTTCTGATGGGTTTACCCATTCCAGTTATGTGGGTTGATGATCAAACAAATAACCATGAAAATGGAAGAATTGAAGTTAATAAAAAACGTGGTGGTTCAGTTAAGGCAAAAGGGTCATTGGCATCTAAAAAGGCAAAAAAGAACCAACTTCTTTCAAAAAAGAAGGGTTTGGCAGCCAAAACATCATCAGACAATGGTAAAAACTTTAAGCTAGCAAGCTCTGAAACCACAATGGCAGGGAAAAGTAAGCTGGATCAAATTTGTAAAGGCAAAAGCTGCTGTTTGGTTCCCGGTTTGCTTGGTGATTCATCTTGGACTGAGGTTGAAGTCAACAGTTTTCTACTTGCAGTGTATATATTTGAGAAGAATCTCATTCAGGTGAAAAGATTCATGGAAAGCAAAGAGATGGGGGATATCCTATCATTTTACTACGGAAAGTTTTATGAGTCTGATGAACATCGGAGATATTCAGATTGCCGGAGGATGATGAAAAGCAGGAAGTGCAATATTGGACAGAGAATTTTTACTGGATGGAGGCAACAGGAACTGTTATCTCGTTTGCTTCCTCATGTCTCAGAGGAAGCAAAAAGTACTTTGGCAGAGGTATTTTATGCTTAAATGCTACATATGGGCCACGTTAGCTATTCTGATTTAGCCTTGGTTGATAATGTTTACCATACGTCACGAGAATGAATTTACTACTGCTTATTTGGAGAGGATTTTCAGACAAGGATGTCATGTTGTTCAGTTTAGAAGCTAAAATGTAGCCATTTTTTTTCTCATTTAGTTACCTATGCATGTTTTGGTTGTTTCTTATGTTGCTTCTGCATCTAAACTCCGCGTGTTCTGTGTCTCCCCAAATCATTAGATAAGGGAGGAGAAGAGAATAATAGGAGTAAACCTTTGAACTTTACTTTTTCACAGCTTTCCAACAGTTCATCTGTAATACTCGTAGCTTAAGCCACACAGCATATGGCTTGAGGTTGATAATTATGGCATTTACTCTTGGAAAGCTTAATGGAATAGTTTTGCCTGGCGTTTTGCCACTTAAACTTAAGTGGAGTTTATGAGAACATCTAAGACATTGAAAGAAGCTATTTGGATTACTTTTGGTTGGAGTAGGTGTTTTGTAGCAAAATTTGGCTCGTTGTAGACTGTGTTGACCAGAATTAAGTACATCTGGGCGAAACATATTTCGGTCCCATAATCTGAGTTTTGCTTCATTTTTTTGAAGTCCCTAACTATGTGTGGAAGTTTTAAAATTTAGAAAGTATAATCATATGTTTCCCATGATAAACCAAAACAAATTAAGCCGTGTCCTAATCAATCAATTGGGGTTGGTTACATGAATCCTTTTACGCTATTCTGTGCTGTTAAGGGCCATATCTTTAGTTAATTTTAATAAGTTCATATTTTATCTTAATATGGCATCTCATGTCAATTTAGGTCTACTCCCTTCTGTATTGTTTTCATTACTCGGGGTCTTATCGTTTTTTTTCACTATTACATCAACTGGTCTACGTTGTATGTATCCAAACCACTTTTATTTATTTTTCTCAACTCGTCCTCAATTGGTGCGACTTCTACTATTCCAGTAATTTCTTCATTCCTAATTTTATCTTTTCACCACACATCCATCTTAACATTTTCGTTTTCACAATACTCATCTTATTTATGTGATCTTTCTTAGCAGTCTAGCATTTTGTCCCATATAAAATCGCTAGTTTAATAGTTGTCCTATAAAATATTTCTTTTAAACTTGTAAGTATCTATCGATCATATAAAACTCTAGAAAGTACTCTTCCACTTAAGCGAACCTAGATAATGAAAATATTCACTTTTAGGTATTTCTTGGTTTTGACTATTTATTTTTTCACCATTAATATTCCCAGTACTGCTAAAATTATATTCCATATATTCAGTTTTGTTCCTACTTACTCGAAACCCTTTTCAATTCAAAGCTTTCGTCTATATTTTAACTTAGCGTTAACTCTACTTCTAATCTCATCAACTAAGATAATATTATCAGCAAATAATATACACAATGGAATATCATCTATACCATTATAAAAGAATTCCAAATATATAGTTTCTTGAAGCCAACCAAACATTTTGTTTTCCAAATATACCTATATAGTTTGAATTTTAAATTTTTAAAATTTATAGAAGTAGTTCCGTAACTATCCACTCTTTTTCCTTTTTATTGTTTTTTTTAATTTTGAAATTTTATTACTTAAATTCTCATAATTTATAATTAATTCATGTTATTTTTATAATATATCATTTTTTATACTTGAACTTAATTCGAGTTGCACACATCGCGTGTACCTGAATGCTAGTCCTGAATATGTCTAATCAATTCATCCATAATTAAGGCAAAGAAATAAGGACTCAAAGCCGATTCTTGGTGTAATCTTACTGTAATTGACAATTTACTTGTTTTTTCTGTAGGTAATCTAATTGTCATAGCGGCTTCATCATTCATGTTTCTTAACATATCAATGTATCCTTTTATCACTCATTTTCTCTCCAACCCCCACCTTATAATTTATCAAGGCACTCTATCATAGGTCTTTTCTAAATCTATAAAAACCATATGAAGATCTCTGTTCTTTTTTCTATACTTCTCTATTAATATCCTTAATAGGTGGATTGCTTCCATAGTTGATCTACCAGACATAAAACCAAAATGATTATGTGATAACACTGTTGTTTGCCTTAGACGATATTCAATTACTCTTTCCCATAGTTTCATCGTATAACTCGTTAACTTAATACCTTTATAATTGTTACAATTTTGAATACTCCTTTATTTTTATATATAGGTACTAAAATACTCTTTCTCTACTCTTCAGACATTTTCCTAGTCATTATAATTTTATTAAATAATTTTGTTAACCAAGACACTCCTACTTTGTCTAAACATTTTCATTCAATAGAGATACTATCTGGTCGTAAAGGCTTATCTGATTTCATTCTCTTCATTGCAGTTTTCACTTTAAATTCTCTTGTTCTGCGATAGAACTTATATTTTCTAGTTTCATCCGAGTTATCATATTCATCTCCTCCTGATTTTTCTAAATGTTTTTTATTTAATAATTTATCAAAATAGGTTTTCTTCTTTCATTATCCTCCTCATCCTTCACTGGCACCTTTGAATTTTCTCCTTTTTATGCATTTGACTTGAGTAAGATATCTTGTTTTCTTTCCTCTCCATTTAGCGAGTTTAGAAATGTTCTCTTTTCCCTATTTACTATCTAATCTAATATGGGATGCTGTAGCATGAAAGGTTATGAGTTTATTGAATCTAACTCAAACCTATACCCCTTGACATAGTAAAATGGCAAAAAATGATTGATGTAGTGGACCCTAATTGATTGGAACATAAGGCTTAGTTTGGTTGGGTTAATAATCCCAGCTCCCCAAAAGATTATTCAATAGCAATGGCATTTTGTAAAAGATGCTTTCTTTAGACTGTTTCCACGGCCAACATGGTAGCTGAAACAGGTCGGAGGGAACATGCATCACGAGAGGACCTAACAGGCTAGCACCTTTATGTTAAATTGATATTCAATTTTGGAAGCTTGGTCTCAAAAGTGTAACATGAGGAAAGATTGCAACAATTTGTTTCACCAGAGCAGAGAACTAAGGCCATCAATATGTTCAAGTTAAAGAATCGCTTAGACATCATGAGGGTTTGTATTTACTTCATGGCGTCCACCATTTGAGGATTTGGTGGAGAAGATATAAGAAGAGTTATAAGGCTTAGTAGTATTGAAGCCAAGGTGGAGATATCTCCTGATGGTATCTTGAATTTCCGTCCACGATATTATGCTCTGCATCTCACATTTTGTGGGTCCTTACTCCTTACAAAGCCGTTTATGGTGTTTTGGAGATGTATATAGTACACTGGGATTAGGGTAGTCCCCAGCCTGAACACTTTTGTTTCATTGTCCTCTTTTCTTTTCATTATTTTCTTGAGTACTTTTCATTCTTTCTTGAGTGCAGGCCAACCCAATCTCACTAGTTCGATTTGGAATCTCGAAGGGCAGTAAAATGGTTATGTATATTCTAAATGGACTAAAAAAACACAACTGCTAGTTACTTATCAAAAACAAAAAAAACAAAAAAAACAAAACCTGCTAGTTTTGGGATTTTGATGGGACCAATTATTGCAAGGGCTGTTGGGATTTGAGACTTTTGTAATAGATGTCTTGTAATATTCTCTTTTAGCCTGAAACTATTTATCTTCTTTGCTTGTGTAGATATGCTTTGAGCAAAACCATGTATATTATTTGTTGCTTTCATTGTAGTTGTGTTTTCTGCATGTTTTTTTTTTTGCACCTTTTGAACCGTAGTCCTATTTGTATGGAAGTATTAACTAAATAAGCGCATGGAAAGTGCCATTTTTCTAACTTCCAGTTTGATAATATCCATTCTTCTAGATCCTTTGAATGCATCACGATACCTAGCTGAATTATATTTGCTTAAAATGTTCTCGGTTATTCTTTTTCTACGCCTGCGCATCTCTCATCTCGCAATGTTGTCACCTCTGAACTAATTTGGACATGACCATACTATCTGAAGTCAATGCTACCTTATTGCATATTAGACATTGTCCTAGTCAATCAAGTGTTATATATGGCACCTTCCCTAGTTAGTTTCTTAGTTACCTTAATGTTTTATCTGTCAGCTACACCAACATATTTAAAGATGCAGGAATATAGAAACACCATAAATGTCTAATATTTCTTCAATTAATCTTACTTCAGACAGCAGTTTTTTTTTTTTAAACCTTCTGGAAAAGGATGGGGCAGAATAATGATGCTTTATAAAGAAGCTGAGATGTCCATGCTGATTCAAAAAAAAAAAAAAATCAAAGAATCTCTCTCCATATTCTTTAGAATCATTTTTACATATAAATTACCTGGATTCAGTTTTAAGTTCTATGAATTTTATCTATATGCTGTTTGATCCACCCCTACATTTGGTGCTGTTTTATGTACTTTCTTAGCCCGGGTTCAAAAGGAAAAAGAAAATGTACTTCCATAGCATAGGTTTCTACTAATAGTATTTTCAAGAAGATGATGTTAGCTTTTCATATCACCCCTCTCTGCAGATACTTGCTTTGGTTCTAAAGCTGTTTACAAAATTTTCCAATTTATAGTAGGAAGTGAAGGGCAGTTTCCTTTAGCAATTTTGTATGGTGAAATCCTTCTACACAGCCATTATTTGCCGTTTTATCAGTACTACTTTTTACTTTTGCTTGCATTCCGTAATATAATAGTACAATTTAATTCTAGATATGTGTGATGAAGAAGCGTTATGCCTATTGTTCTGGTTTAAGTTTTGGTTATTGTCAGGTCTCTAAGGCATTTGCAGAGGGAAGAACTTCTCTTGAAGATTATGTCCAAACCTTAAAGACTGCTTCAGGTATTCCCATCCTCATAGAAGCTGTAGGAATTGGGAAGGGGAAGGAAGATCTTACAAACCTTGCAACGGAGCCCACTAAAAATAATCAAGTATTTCCTGTAGAGCCTGAAATACCGGTTGGCAAAGCGTGCTCCTTCCTTACTTCAAGTGACATAATTAGGTTTCTAACGGGTGACTTCCGATTAAGCAAAGCTCGTTCAAATGATATTTTCTGGGAAGCCGTTTGGCCCCGTCTGCTAGCAAGAGGCTGGCATTCTGAGCAACCAAATAATTATGGTTGGTATGGTCCCAAACATCAGCTGGTTTTTCTTATGCCCGGTGTTAAGAAGTTCTCAAGAAGGAAACTTGTGAAAGGAGACCACTACTTTGACTCTGTTAGTGATGTTTTGAGCAGAGTTGCCTCAGCACCAGATCTTATCGAGCTTGAGGCTGAAGTACCTATGGTCACCAGCTGCAAGGAAGCAAACAAAAGGCAGCAAGATCCCGCATTGGGCCACAATGCAACAGATGATCATCACCAGCATTGTTACCTGAAACCCCGAGTTTCAACATGCAGTCCAAATCCTACAATGTTGACTATTGTTGATACCAGTTTGAGCTGTGAAGAAAAATCATTCAAGGTGAGCGAGGTGAGAATTTTACCTGCTGATATTAAAAACACTTTTAGCCTGAATATTCATTTGAAAGAAACAGAGGGTGATTCCTATGGGGATTCAGTGGTTGAACCAACGTCTGCTGATATGTTAAAGGGTGAGAAGACAAGTAAATCTTGCAATTATGCTAAGGGTATGGTTGATAATAGCAATTCAAACCAAAGGAGACCGATCGATGGTTCCAAAGTTGCAAAGAAATTGGTTGAAAACTACCAGGAGCAAGACACTGTTTTACCTAATGATGAGCAGTCAAAGATCATCGAGAACCACTTCAGCCTGACAGGACCTGGATGTTTAAATGTATTGCCTCCTCTCATGAAACGGAGGAGGTTGGCTCCTTGTGTAAAGGATGACACAAGCTGCAGCATAGACAAGTTCATGGTGAGCTCTGGATTAAAAGAAGTGGAACCCAGGTTCATGTTAAATTCACCAGATATTTCTGATGTTGGTCCTTCTTGTGAGAAGGTATCATTGGGTAGTTCTTCAGAGCATGGGAGTCCCAAAAAGGAGAGCAGCAATGGCACTTTTCGGGAAAATATCTATGGTATAGAAATGCCCTCCATAGAAAGTGAGAAACCTGAATCACGGCCATTGATCGACCTTAATGTACCTCAAATCCCATTAGATTCGGAAAACGGTGAATTCTGCATGATGGAGTTAGATGACAGCTTGCAAAATCCTAACGCGCATGTTTTACGTGTTGCCTCTGATAAATATGAGCATGGGGAACCTAAAGTTTTGAGTAAGTCCATTGATATCATTCCAGCAGAAAAGCTGGCAGTTGGGAATCCCAGGCGACAAAGCACAAGAAACCGGCCATTAACCACGAGAGCATTGGAAGCTCTTGCTAGCGGGTTTCTAGGCACAAAACGGACGCGAAAATGCCGAGAAAGTCAGATGCAAGATAAACTAGTATCAAGGCCTTCCCATAGAGCTTACGTTAGAGCCACACTAGCTTCAAATTCTGCCAGCAACAGCACTGGAATCGTGGATGATAAGGAAGGAAATGGTGAAGGTGGAGTTTGGAAGGGCCACAAAGACAGGGTCAGTGATCCTCGTGTTGAAACTGAAAGAAAAGCAGCTCAAGAGCTAGTAGGGATCCCTAAAAGCATTGCATCTTCTGAAATTCATTGGCGATAGATGTGGTTAGGTGCTGATTCACCTATTTTTGACTCAATGATATTTACTGCAATTATCTATGGGGACTTGCCAATCTGCATCTATCTTCATGAAAGGCCTTGCAGTATTTGCTGGCATCGTTGCTAGCAGAAGGGTGTTGTCTGATTGAGCCTTTCACTAACTCTACAGGAGAGCACTTACTTCACAATTTTCTTTTAATCAACAGTTCCTCTGACACCATCCAGTTACCAATTACAATGCATCACATCGCTGTATTGACATCCATTTTTTGGAAGAAACATAGGTATGTTTTACTTTTTCAACTTATTTTCCTATTCGGCATGTAAAAAGTGCTTTTTCATGTCATGATGTGGCATGCTACGTTTGGAGTGGTTAGACAATTGGCACTTGCTGACTACTACTAAGGTAGAGTTTGTAGAGGAGGCAAGCTTGCTTTACAAAGTATGCAACACTCTTCAATCTTTGAAATCCTGAAATCTGAAGTAAATTCTGGTTGTGGAAATTAAACAGTAGCTGATTGTAAACATATTTCTGATCCTTGTCACTTTGTTATAAGCTACTTACAGCTAAACACCCCCTCTAGTTTGTGAAAAATAAGGGCAGCCTGGGAGTTGTTTAAATTAGCACTACAAATTAGGAATGCAAGACTTAATGCTTGAAGGACCTGATGAACGTCATCTTGTTCTCGTTTTTTATGTTCTCTTCGGCAGTTAGAGGGCACTTGGGGAAGAGCTGCTGATGCATCAACTCCACTCCCCACTGAGCTACTCAAGGCTGTGACGTGGTGGTGTTCTGATAGACTTTCTGCAACATAAAGCAACTGTATTTGAGTGAGTTGTGAATTTATTGTAGCCCTGTTGGAATGATTTTAGGCTCTGTGTTCTGATAACAAATTCATCCATTATTATTGAACTGAAACTTGTGTCAATGTTTTCCAGTTTCCCTTTGGCTTTGTTTGAGCAGATTCTGCCAGCTTTCTATTCTTAAGCCTACCTGTAGAATGATTCAACAAATAAAACTATTATTTGGTTTTCCATTTAAATAGATCTATTGATTTTTTATATGGCATTTCACGAACAAGGTTTATTGTTTAGGATATAATGTCGTAATTCGATGGGTTTCACTAAATATGATGCAGTGTTAGCTGTTGGGTCCATATTCTGCTTTAAAGGATATACCTTCAATATCTCTCATTATCTTGGTGCATTGATCATTTCAGAATGCGTGCGTTGATCATTTCAGAATGCAATATTGGCCCAAGGTGACTTGCTCTTTAGAAAGTGTGGTGCAAACCCTCCATCCTTCTGAACAATTTTGTTGAGTTAGGAGAAGAACATCGATGACCTCAGTGGGCATTTGCATGAATGCACTCTGGCTTCATTGTTCTTCATTCTAATAGCTCTCATATGGTGCTATTCTTGGGCATGTAACATACAAAGGTTTTTCATTTCCCAGGCGCATCTACTTCTAACTTCTAAGATTAGCTTCTATTTTACACACTCATGGTCTATACCCGATGACATGTATTGTTTTAAAAGTCTTTGGTAAGTGTTGTGGTTAGCTTAAGTGGCATGAGCTCCAAAAGCCCACCCTTGCCTCCAGGGTTCGAATACTGGGGTCCCCAATTCCAGGTTGCTTACCTACCAAAAGAAAAAGAAGTCTCTGGTGCCTCAGAGCATGATTTTGGTTCATCTGGTTGTTTCCTCTGCAGGTTGCACAAAACCTGCATCCTTAGAAGTAGACTACTTCTGGACATTAAACATTCCCCCCCTGCTTTTGGGGGATAGAACTCATATAAGTTGCTTCCAAAAGACTTTCTTGCCTGATGATACCTCATGTGCCCTTTTAAGCAGACCCTCATGTCTCATATGACAAGTAGGTGATTTTTGGCTTTCGGAAAAGCATGACATTTAAAGAGTTTAATAATTGTAAGCACTTTCCAGTGGTAGCATATGCTTTTCTGTTCTGCTTGTTTCAACTAACAGTAATGTCTGGAATATTGGCACCGTCTTTAACACGGATAAAGCATATGTAATGGTAGCATTACTAATGGTATGCAATATGTATTGAATAAGCATGAATTGATAGGATTTTGTTGGCAATTAATAAATCCGTAACTAATCTTCCATTGATGTTGCTTGAAGGACAGCAGCCTGCAAATGCACTTAGTACTGGAAGGCTAGTGTTGGCACTCGTTCGGGGCGCTGGCTTTTGTAACTTATCTGATCCTACTGTAGATTTGCATTCCAATACCTAGTGTGCTCGTATGTTGGG
>JAOTRH010000020.1:6907712-6918221 GCA_034768845.1 Heliamphora exappendiculata | reverse complement strand
AGAACAAGTTTTGAAAGTTGAAAGGCAAGCATAAACAGTAATCTTGAAGGTTGGGAGCAATAAAAGGAAATAGTAGTAGTAGCTTTTTTTTCTTTTCTTTTTTGGTTGGGTTATGAAAATGAGAAGAAAATGAATATATATTTGTTAAACAAAAACCATTCCTTGTTTAGTTATCTACCAAAAACGAATATGAACAAGTAATCTATTTCTCTTTCCATTTCCTTTTCCTAATAACTATGTGATCCAAACACAGCCCAAGAGAAAGGGTCTTATTTGCTTACTTTGGATCCAGCACCAACTTCTGGACTTCCTTAATCGCAGAGCTTGCAGCATATAATGATATCTTTCCAACCTGCATCCAAACCACTTGGAAACTGAGAAAATGCATTTACTTAAACAGCACCAACCATTTTAGGCAAAAAGAAAAGGGGACAGAGAGGGAGCAAAAACATTAGCATGAAGGATAAATCCCCACTTTGGGATTAAAAACAAATTTTTTTTTCAAAAAAGCCAACTTTTAAGTCATACGGTTTGGCATCTTTAACAAAACAACTTTTTTCACTTTACTTTCTAAGAAAAAAACATATTTACATCTCAAACAATCTAACTGTTTTTGAATGAAATGATATAATACTCTCAATACAAAATATCAACTTTGCTCTTAAAAACAAAACAAAAAACGTGTTGTTATTCCAAACACTACAACTTAAAAGCAAAAAATAATGGCATATTAAACATTTTAACAAAAGGCAAAAAAGCAAACAGCTACCCTAACAAAATTATCACAACAGTTTTAGTTTTTTCTTCCTCTTTTTCCTAAAAGAAGCTAAAGTTCTTAAAAACCTAACTTTTTAGACATCCCAAACAGGGCCAAAAAATGCAATGAGTACTTCCAAGGAAAATTTCCTTCATCTGACCTCCAACATTTGAAGCTTTGCGTCATGGTCATTTGGAAGACTGCGGATTTCTTCGGCTAACCTTACAGCCTCATCGAGACTTTCAGGAGATAAAAAGTCAAGCTCCAACTGAACAGTGGACTGCAAATTTGCAAGGAAACAAAAAATTAGCAGAAATATCTATCAACTAACTTCAACAAGAATGAGCAGTTTACACAATTATTTCCTATTGAGCTTTTGTTGATTTTATTCTCTATTTAGTTTTTTAGTTTTTCAGTTTTTTTTTTTTTTTGGGTAATTAAAGCTTTACGATGCAAGTCTTTACAGAACATTTGCTTCAAGGAAAAATCTTTACGAGAAATCACTTTCAAGCAAGCACTTCGAATGGGACTGCATATCAAATTACTTCTTACATGCCAAAAAGTTAAATTCATAAATAAATACGACCGAAATTGTGATTTGATCATCTAAAAACAGCATTACTATATTAGGGTTGTTATGTTTTTAAACCCTTACCCATTTTTGGCAAGTTTGACAAAACCTAATTTTGATCAAGTTTTATTTTATTCCCAGTAAATTTCTTTATTCATGAGACTTGTTCGTGGAGTTTGGAATATTTTGTATTTCGGGGTTTCGCACAATAAGAGAAGCATCGATTGATCAGTGGAAAGACTGACCGATCGGTCTGCAACTTTCCTGCAACTGTGCATGGTCCGCTTGATCAAGAGATCGATCCTGATCGATCACCGATCAATCAGTGACAAGACCTATCATCGGTTTGCAAAGATACTACAAACAACTAAAGACCGCTTGATACACGGATAAATTGAGATTAATCACCGATCGATCGGTGATCAGACCGATTGATCAGTCTGTTTCACGAATGCCCTATTCATTCATTTAGTGTAAATCAAAATATAAAAAAGGGTTTTTCAAAGGTAAAGTGTATCAAGCTTTCCTGCTGTTTCTGCTTCAGGCAAAAGATAAGTAAATAAATAAATAAATAAAACAAGAATTTCAAAAACAGGCAGGGACTGACCTCATGTGGCAAATGACTAACCAAGTTCAAAAAGGGTAAAAATGGACAAAATAAAATGTGAGGAGCAAAAATATGGCATTGGTTTGATCACATGCACATCACAAGCTCTGTGCAGTTTTTAGTTTTTTCGATGTTCATATGCTGTGTAAAGTAAGTCAAAGTACTACTTCGTAACAAATCCCATCCAAACACTTCATATGCTGTGTGTAAAGAATCAAGGACTCTCCACCAAGGATCTGACTTTCTCCCCCTCCCCCCCCCCAACATCTCTCTCTCTCTCATATACACACCACACCATCACTATTAGTCCACCACCACCATCGCAACCCTTTTCGTTTGTTATTAGCAACAAGTTACTTGCGTAAAGCATTGTGCCGCAGAGATTATGGGAATAGAACCGAAGGTTCCACTGGCAAGTTTTCTACTCTTCTATTCTAATCCTATGTGCCCAAGCATTATTTTAATGATCCTTGCCTTAGTGAGAGGTACGAGCTCAACCATAAGGGAGAGGGGAGTTTTACGTTTGAGAAGAAAGCACACCCTCTGGCCGGACTGGTGACGTTGACGATGATGAGAGGTTAAAAGTATGTGTTGGCCTGTTTGGCATGTCTGAAAAGCTTGGCTTTTAAAATGTTTAGCTTTTTTAGGGAAAAAATAAGAAATAGAAAAAAGTTGAGGTGTTTGGGATAATTTTTTATAATAGCATTTTTGTTTTTTATTAAAATGTTTACTATTGTCCGGCACCTCCTGGAGAACATGGTTTTAAGAAGTGGAATGGTATCTTCACCTGCACAACCACCATTGCTTGCCAGGCAAATGATTCAACAAACATCCATCTAATTAGTATGGGGAAAGAAGCAAAAATATGGAAACTAGAACCAAAGAATGATAAAATTGAAGTAAAATTTGCATGAAACTTGAGATCTATCACTCCCTAGTGCTAAGATAAGTAGCACTAAAGAATCTCCAAGAAGCTAGCTGCACACCCCTCACGCCAAAGTTGTTAATGCAACATTAACCAATGGTTAAGGTTCAAAATTACAAATTAAAGAACTCACCTGAAGGTTCCTCACTTGGAAAGGGCATCCAGCAGGTATGAATACAGCTTGTCCCAGATGTTGTTCAAATGACCAGGGCTCTACGCCTGAGAAAGAATACAAACTTCATTTGACTTCACGTCAAAAAACACATTCAGCAGTGAATTAGCATTTAACATCCAGTATGGATGCTTTAAAACTGGCTATCCTTGACCATGTGAATAGACATTTAGTTAATTCCAGCATTTTTTATTCAACATTATTGATACAAGGCTAAAGAATCCCAGAACTGAGAATTTATATACTGCAGAAGAAAAATAAAAAACAACAATGCTCTCTACGCATAGTTTACCGAATGCGTATGTAACAGGAACAGGGCACAGGGACCGGAGTTTTATGGATCAAACCTACAGGATGCCCTCAAGGGATGTTTCAGAATCCTTAAAACTGGGGCAGCTGATTCAAATTGAGCAGTCCAATTTGAAGAACCAAGACTAAACAAAACCTAGCATTTTTAAAAAATGAACAACGCCGGCACATGCAATAAAGGTGGTTAAACGTTAAACAACCAACCCTCCAACTCACTGGAATGTGACTCAAATACTTACTTTTTATAACCACCTTATCTGGAATGAGGTGGAGGAAATGAATTCAGATTTGTCTTTCCTCTTCCAAATTTTCTGCAATTGTAAATGGTAAAGTTGGAGAGAATTTTAAAGCATCAAGAGGGCTTAGGCAGGGTCATCATATGTCTCCATTCAGCCTCCCCCCTAAGTTCGGTGGGAAAAACCATTATTATATACTTATGGTAGTGTTAGACCCAATAGCCAAATTCCCCCCCCCCCTCCCCGGGAGTTAAAATTCTATGTCCGTCCCCCCCGAGTTAAAATTCTTCGTCCGTCCATGTATACATGAGTGGTTGATGTTTGAGTAGATTGCTTGATAGGCATAAGTACAGAAATTTAGGGGATGGTTCTGTCATAGGTAGGGATAGTATCTTTAGTTTGTAGACGATACCATCTTCTCTCTTCTGTGGAGAAGTCTAAAGTGGAAAATTTGCTTTTTATTTCGAGAATTTTTTAGATGATTTCTGGTTTGAAGATGAACAAGGACAAAAGCAGTTCGGATGAGATTAACCTTCACACATGATACGGTAAGAGGATACTTGAGCTTCCAGAATGTTCCATTGAGTCTTTGCCAATGAGGTATTTAAATCTTGTTAGGGTATAATCATAAGTTTGAGAGATTTAGGGATCTAGTGATTGAAATAAAATAGAAAGGGGTCAAAAGGGTGAAAGAGGGCCTTGATATCTAAAATGGTTGTGTTCACTTTGCTCCAATCTATTTGGAGAGTGTACCCATTTATTATTCATTGTTGTTTATAGGGCAATGTGTGTGACCAATAACATTGGAATAATAAAAAAATAAAAAAACTAATAATCACGATCATCGAACATTTACCCATTTAGTAAGTGATGAGTACTTCTCACTGAAACTCCAAAAGATTTCAGCATCAAAGTTGCTTATAAGTTATTCGGTTTCGTGTTCGAGTAACCTCAATATGTTTTGAAATGAAGAACAACTAGAAGAAGCAAGTCCGCAAGTGTAAATGATGCTCTGCTATTTTTTTATTAATGTTAAGTGATACACCTCATACAATAGCCTTAAGTCTCTTTCAAAGCTGCAGCTCAATAATCCTTGATTTGTCAAAAATATAAGATACACATGAATTAATCATGGAAATATAGAAATTTATAACATTTAAAAAGATGAGGCATTTGTTGTAAGAAGGCAGTGGTAATGGAGAAAAGGACCATTTGATTAGTTGAAATGTGATTTCTCTTCCCATAAAAAGGGAGACTTGCTTTGGGACATATTGAAGAAAAGGGCATCGCTTTGTTTGGTAAATGTTTATAGATACTTTTGTATGGACGCAGTCCTCTGTGGAATGAAAAAATTCATGGGATATTCATGTGGTGAATCAGGGGACTTCAGATCTCCACCGAAATCCATTTCTCAAGGATCTTCTAGACTTTCCCATCGCATTTGTTTTATTGCGGGAGATAGCAAGGATGTCTGCTTTTGGAAAATGCTTTGAGGGATGAGATTCCATTTCTCCATTTGTTTCCTAGATTGTGTCAACTATCTTGATGGTATCTGCCTACTGCCTCTATGTTTGCGTCTTATTCCACTCCAATTTCTTGGAATTTCATACGTTTTAAAATTTTCAATAATCGTGAGGCTAATGAATTTGCTTCTTTGTTATCTATACTTGAGCATATTTCTCTAAAGGAGGAACAAATTGATAAGAGATTATGGACTATTCATTCTTCTAGTGTTTTTCTTGCAAGCCCTATTATACAAGAAGCCCTATTATACAAGAAGCTTATCGACGATCCAAACGTACCTATATCTGACCCGCATATGACGTTTTGGGATGCTTTTGTGCTGCTTAAAGTCAGTATTTATTTGGTCCATGGTTCATAAGAAGCTTCATACCAGTAACATTTTTATATTAGAAGACCTAATTGCTATTTACGGTCACAGTTGTGTATTATGTGTAGAAGGGAGGAGGATAGTATTAATCATTTGTTCATGCCCCATAGCTTGGCGTCGTGGTGGTGATTGGTTCAATTCATTAAGTTGGATTAGGTATTACCATCCTTTTGTGTTTGGATACTTGCGATTGACTTCTAAGAGATTGGTATTAATAGTAAGGCTCAGATTATTTGTAACGGTGTAGTTTGTGTGATGCTTTGGGTTATTTGGTCGGAAATGAATGTGATCCACTTTTCTCATCCAAGCCCCACAATGCTTACAAGTTCAGTTAAAAGTATCTAAGCATCCATCAGTTAAGGGAGTTGGGCACGAAACACAAACCGACTCTCAATCTCCTAGTGAGTGGGGAAAGAACTAGAATACGGGTTATCAATGAAGCATTTGAATTATCCTTTTCTGCAGGAATAGTCGAAAGTCCTCTTCCTCGGGAACTTTCCTTTTTTATCAACAATTTTGAGGTTAAGTCTGATGGCGAGGGTCCATGGATGGGGTGCGTTATTTTGTTTCCTTTTGGGTTCAGTGCCTCCACTCTTTATGGGAATTCATTTGCTTTCAATAATAAAGATAGGAGAGCAGTATGTAACATGGAGTTTTCCATTTTCTTTTTTCTCCTGTTCTTTTGATACAGTGGACTTCTTGTCCCCCTATGTACCTTCTTGTACTCAACAAAATTTCTTCGTTGTTGATTTAAAAACAAAAAACAAAACAAAACAAAATAATTCACTTTACCAAGTTCTTCCTTCAATTTTCTTTTATGACGCCTGTTCAGGAATATTTCTGCATCATATAGAGAGCGTGCTGCCTGGGATCCAAAGAGTATACTCAGTGACACGCACCAAAATACAATCAATCATATAGAGTGAGGAAAAAACTGGAATTTAGAATTGTAGAAACAGCTAACTAAACTTACATGTTGATTTATTAGACTTTCAGTCTTCCCAAAGTCCGTCCAGTGAACACTCAAATATTCAATCAGCTTTGGAACGTCCTGTCGACGGAAGACATCCCAAACAGCTCCTGGACAAGTCTTTTCACAAATATCTCCACTAGCTCCATTCAAGTCATCACAATTAACAGTTCTCTCATCAAGATTTGTAGTAATTTCAATTACTTCACTATCCATTCTCACATCCTTCTTTTCTAACTTTGCCTCATATTCCTTCTGCCCATCCTGTACACGGAGTGATAATTTAGGTGACCTTGCCGCATCAAAACTAATTTGTGAACCTCTTGGTGATTCTTTTGTCTCTGATTGCTCAAAGGTTTTCTGTATCTTCTCAATCTTTGCTCTCTGCCAACCTTTCAACTTTACTTCACATGTATGCACCAAAAGGTATACCTGACCATAGCCCCAACCAATTTGCAAAGTCGCATTAAAACAAGAGGCCAGAGAGGGTTAAGTAAAACATTCTATTATGGAATATTTGGTTAAAGATGACACTTCCACGGGCCTGGATTCCCACTACTAGTCTGCTACACAAGTTCAATTGTAATAACACTCAAATGTAGCTCAATGAATCTTGCGGTATGCAAAATTGAGATGTCCTTCTAATACAAAATTAATCTCCTTTGATTTGTGTTAGGATGCAAAAGTTTTGAAGTTCAATACCACGTTATGATGCTATAAATAGAATGTTCAAGACTAACCCATAAGGTATAATAGTCAAGATTATAACCCTAAAATAATGCTCTTTAAAATTGTGAATGCCCTTAAATAGGGGGAAGAACAAATATAATTTCAGTGATAAGTTCTACTATTACTCCTCTAATTCACAATTAAATTTTTTGGAATAATGACAGACAGCTGTAAGGAAGCAAAATAATAGGTAAAGGAAGAATAAACATATCTACCTCTATTATATCACATTAGATGCAATAATAAAGAGAAGATATTTCTTAAATGACCACTAGTAGATTTCTTTGTACACTGTTTGGTGTCCGTTTCAGTACCTTTAAAGGGGATTCCTTTGTTTTATATGTCTGTATCTAACTTTTGATGTCTGTATTTTTTTGGATTTTCCAACGGTGGACTTCTTGTCCTCGTTTTATTGTACCTTTGTTTTTCTTTTTGTTTAATAAAATTTATTTTGTTTCTAATAAAGAAAAAATGAACACGGAAGTAGGTCGCTGAGAAAGGAGAACAAGGAACTCACCATGTCACGCATACTGAAATGGAGATTGTTCACCGAATCACCTCTACCAAGTTCCTCATGCATTCCATAAGAAATAAAAATTTTAGGGCCCGCATCATTCTGCAGGGAATAATGAGGTAGTTTTGCAGCGACATTTAAAAGACCCCACTTGGAATGGATATACTCAAGTAATGGAAGTTTACTAATAAAGTCAGGTCTCTGATACAGCAAAAACTCTTCAGAAGCACACGGTGAAGGCCAATCCTTCAACTTCAACATTTGCGGCCATCCATTTGCATGGATTCGACCCTCTGAGTATCCTTTGATGAACTGACCAAGCTCAATATTAACCTGCCATCATATCAAACCACAACACGCCAAATAACAACAAATTTGCGACTCAATAATATGATAAAGAAAACAACAAATGCGATCCAAAAATGATAAGAGGAACAGTATAAAAAATGTAAACAACAAGCCTACCTCAGACCAGTCTAAGCAATCCATAGCCTTTACAATTCTGTTGCCATCCTTCATTTTCTCTTCAGTTGTATCTCGAATTCCTCTCCAAATAACCATGGGATCCCAGCTTGATATTGATGAGCCATCACAAACCTCCTTAACAATAACAGGTTCTCCCTGGATCCAATGCTTTCTGAAATCTCCAATTCCTTTAGCTTTTATATCTTCAGAAGTTGAAAAGTACAAGAAATTGTCATTGCTGTCCTCTCTATGTGCACATTGGCAGAGCCTAGACTTGATCGCAGTTTCTTGTGGGCTGCCAACATCATGAACCTTACAGCCACTGACCATTTCCTCAGAGTTCTTTACCAGTTTTGCAACCCAATTCATCTTAAAGATTCGTTTTAGGGTCAATGACAAGCAACCACAACCTCCATACTCCTTTGGTGGACACGGAACACTGGCATTGCTGTTGGCTTTCCAATTAGAAAACTTATCTGATAATTTCAACCGAAGTTTGGATAGATTAACTTGCTCTCTTACACTTATTTTCTGATCAGTTCTCCCATCAATCTGATGCTCCAACTCCCCTTTGACACCAAGTATAGATGCTTCCCTAAGATCTTGGCAGCAGCTAAGGCACAGGTCATAAGAGCAATTTGCACAGTGCCGATGATAATCAATAATGGGTATCCTACAGCAATCACTGCAAGAAAACAAATCTCAATAATCATTATGTCGTGAGTGCACATAGTACTTCTATAACCTCTAACAAATTGGCCGCAACAAGAAGGCATAAAATCACCCAGATCTTCGATCTCATCAAAATAAATAAATAAACTAAACTAAACTAAAAACAAATTTTAAAATTGAAGTGATCATGAAAAACGAGAGCCCATAGGAAAAACCCATATTATGTCTGATATTCAGTTTGCATATACAAACACAATTAAATGGGAGACGCAAAGAAATATTATTGAGAGTACCAGCACATCTGCTCATCAGCATTCAATTTTGTCCTGGGAAGGTCTATTTCGTTTCCTGGAGAAACATGTAAAAGGTCACTCAAGTCAAATGTATATTTAACCACTAACATGCTATTAAAAAATGTCTGTATTCTTACCTCGAAGCTTTCTTTCCAACTCCACTTCAGAGCATTGTTCATGATGGATCTGCTTAACTACAGGAAGGACAGACGACAAGAGACAATGAAGATACTGCAACTTGTCCTGAACAGGTATTTCCCTTATACGTGCCTGTCATACAGAACAATTTGGCGACGATATATCAAACAATCCCGATAAGACATCGAACGAATTAGATATATATTTCGCAATATTAGCATGGCTAAAAATGCATTAAACAGAAGCCATATCTGAAAATAAATAATACCTTTACCAAATTATCCCCCCGTAAGCAGACCTTGCAATTACAAGTACCACGACATGCGGGACAAATCCTCTGGATCTCTTCCAACGGGATACCAGAGTACCTAATAAAAGAAACACACAT
The DNA here is from genome assembly GCA_034768845.1 of Heliamphora exappendiculata. Taxonomy (NCBI): domain Eukaryota; kingdom Viridiplantae; phylum Streptophyta; class Magnoliopsida; order Ericales; family Sarraceniaceae; genus Heliamphora; species Heliamphora exappendiculata. The sequence continues at coordinate 6,908,584 of JAOTRH010000020.1, read as the reverse complement.
GGTCACCAAACTGGAAATTCAGAAAATGTCTTCTTGACTGAATTGTCAATCTCACCATGTAGAGATGCAGCTACTACAGTATCCTCTCCTATCACATCTGAGGCACCAAACAACTCTGTCTCTGTCATTCCTCCGACATTGATGGCAAATTTGTCCACCAGTATCGTCAGAAGAATCTGAGCTTCCATCCGAGGTGTCCTGAAAACAAAATCAAAACAAAGAAGAAAAAGAATAACTCATTTTGGAAGGCAGAAAACAAAAACAGAGGAGAATACCTCTCAGTATACTGAAAGGACGACTATGAGGCCCACATAGTTATAGGTGACAACAAATCAAAGCAATATAATGGCCATAGGAATCCAATCTCAGGATTTTATACTCTCAGATCCTACCTTCCCTCAGTTTCCATTGGCTAAACAAGATGGACACTTCTAGAAAGGAGCCGTGTCATGTTTGACACTTGTTAGATACTGACCCTTCTCAAACACTCACAACAACATATCCAACACGCCTTCAACATCGACTACATAAAATTACATAATTTCATTTATTGCACTCCGCCAGTATTTTGCAAACACTTTGGTGACACTTCTCAGATCCTTCCGAACAAGACCCATACAGTGAATTATTTAATATTTACCCTGTTTGACATTCTCACTAGTGCAACTCATGCAACCCATATTTGTGTTGAAACATTTCTAATGAATTGCATCATGTGCCTGACCAACATAAAGTATACAATGCACAATTTCTAAACCAGATCAAACCAAACTAAACCTTTGTGTCCCAATCAATTGGTTTTGGCTATAAAATAGTACAAATAATATTCTTATCAGCCACTTTTTCTAAAAAGGGGGGGAGGGGGGGGGGGT
>JAOTRH010000020.1:6884187-6897879 GCA_034768845.1 Heliamphora exappendiculata | reverse complement strand
GCTTCTCTTTAGTCAGTAAGAACAAAAAACTAGCAACTGGAAGTCGGGATAACCGGACTCAATATCAATATCGGAATATTTGTGCTTTTCCCTTTGCCCTGGGACACATAGTTGTTGTTGATTTGCTCATTGGTTTGGATTAGGCAGCTTTCGCCCAGTCACAAGCCCTCCCTCAAAGAGAGCGCAAGTGGCGCATCAGTCTGATTCTAGTTCAGTGCTCATTATGTTGATTATTCATTTTAATAGCAGCTTTGTGTGAGAAAACAATACTCATAATTACGTTCTCATTGGAATCTGTTGAGTGTTGAATGCCGCTGTTAGCAATTCCGTCAGAGGCATTGATGCTTTGTTTTTGTATCAACCTTCACACTTGATTCGTTTGATTGCTCTGCTATTAGAGACCTTTGCAGTAGGGAGTTACATTCTTCATGGTAGAACTTAGAATAAAGGTTTGCTTTCTTTCATGCACTTGAATGCCCACTGGAATTTGAGATGCTAGCTTAGACGGGATGAACACACTTCTATTTGGAGAACTTAAGATGCATCTATGGAAAATGTCCTCGCTTTCATGATATCCGAAGTGGCTGTAAGTCCTTGGCCTTGTAAAATGTGATATTTGGTTCTTTATGATGCTTTGCATGTTTTTTTTGAACAATTTCATAATTTTAGGGTAAATAACAACTATTTTGCTTGATATTCATGGTCATCTTTGAAAATTCTTGTGCTTGGTAAAGAAGAAAATTCATAATTTTTGGTGAAAAGGCTCTGTAAATGCTACCACTGCTGTTTTAGTGATTATCACTCCTTTTAACGTCTTGCAGGGGTCTCAGAAACTGTTGTCCTCAACATGTCAACACTGGTTTGGTCTGTTGTAACTACTGTTCAAGGACGTGCACCTCTTGCTAGTGAGGTATTTTGATTTGGTCTTTTCTTTATTGAGCTCTTTGTAAAGTGTACACTGACAACTTTGACGGCACATGGGAATGTCTATCTGGTTGCATAAGTTTTCATGTATTTTAAAGGATAGTAAAACTGAATTGAGTTTTTCCGCTCGATAATAACTTCCTGTTTACTTGTGCTTTCTTAACAGTCTTAACTTTGCGTACCACTGAGTTTCATTCATATGTATAAGAAACTGACCAGAGTAGTAATTACCCGTGCCTAATGGTGCTTCCAAAACAATTCAATCATAAAATTGATTTAAAGTAATAAATAATTATCTTAATTATTAAGAGTAGCAACGTAGTAAAAAAAATTCAATGATCTCATTCAAGGTCGTAAATGACTAATAATTTTTATTAGGCTCTTAATTTCAACAAAAAGTAATGAAAAATTATACGTAAACTAAAAAACATACACAATTATATTTCTTGGACAGTTATATATTAAAAATATATTTTAATGGGAGATAAAGAGAAAATTTGACTTTAAAATAAGGGCTTCTCAGCCGGAGGTCCATACTTACAATTTTATACAACAATAGGTCCATTAGTAAAAATCTTAACGAGCAAGGTCCAACTCATTTAAAAAGTAGGATTTCTCTCAAAAATACCCCTATACAACGACTAGTTCTCTTCGGCTACCTTTTGATTTTAAGAGGAAATCGAAAGGTCTGGGACTTCCATTTACGTCTATGTCACCCTCGACATGAAATCTTCACTTAGAAAAATGGCTAACCAATGCCTTTCAATGGGGATCTCAAATTTTTACACGTAGCATAGCCATTACAAAACAAGGCTGTGGTTGTGTTCCAGGGATTCCATGGGGAACCTTTCCAACTCTATCTTGAGGTTAGTTTATCACTAATATATATATATATATATATATATATATATCATTTTGAAATAGAATTGATAAAACACCTTAAAACAGATAAATTTATCTGTTTGCATAATAAATAGAACAAACAGATAAAACAGATAAATTTATCTGTTAAAACCTAGAACAAAGCAAGAAAGAAAATGCTAGAACCTTGGAGCAAGTGCTTTGACATGTTGCGAAATTTACAGAATTTAAAATGAAAAATAATTATTATCTGTGATGCCTCAAAACTTCATATTTTCTCCATATATTGGAGATTCAGAAGTTCTTATCGTAGTTGTACTTCAGGAAGAAAAACGCATTCAACTTTCCGATAGATGAGAAAGAGAGGGAGAGATAGAGATTGAACCCATTGAAGTACAATCTCCCACTATTCATTACAAAATGGGTCCCACTTGTCTTCATGAAGGCTTTACGTTGATGATCAGGGTAGCTCTTTGTTCTTCCATGCCTTCTTCATCCTTGTAATAAAACTAATAATAATAATTATTATCTGCTGAATCAGATCTTCTCTCTCATCCTAGCTATGGTCTGTAAGAGTGTCGCTCCATCGACGATGCCAACTTCTCCGTAGATGTCTAAAATGGCAATTTTATCCATAAAATTGCCAATTATAAAATTAGAGGACCTTAGACATTGAAACTTTTAAAATAATGGACCTAAGAAGTTTAAGAAAAATTAAGTGGACTAAATACACTCCAAGGGCCCAAATCTAGACTTCTAACTAATTATCCGTAAAAATAAATAGAAAGAGAAAAATGTTCGGTTTAAAATGAAGAGAAAAATTGAATTTTAAATGAAGGGAGAGAGGAGAGCTAGTTAGTAGAAGAGGAGAGAGAGGGAGAAGTGCCACATAGAACAAATGTCCTTTCAAGACCTTTCTCCCATGTAACATAGCTTAGCTTTTGAGCATTTTTCATCTTCCCATTTGATCATATTGACAGGTGATTGTCATGATTATCATGAGTATGAGAGTATGGGTATAAACTCTGTATGCGTGTCATCTGCAGTAGATAAGAGGTTGTTCTTTATCTTGTTTGTTCCACAGTATTGATGATGGTTCATGTTGGATTTTTTATGACTTGTATAGCTCGTGTGACGACACACTAGAGAGGAGCTTTAGGAAGAATTGAGAGTTGTGCTTTCAGATGGGATGCTTCTTGGTGTATTAGTGGGGATTTCAACGTGTCAAGATTCCCTCACAAGAGATTAGGTTGTTGGGACTTTTCCATAGCTATGAGGTGTTCTCTTCTTTTATTGATGAGATAGAGTTGGCTGACCTTCTGCTCAGCAGAGGGAGTTTCACTTGACGTAATAGCTAGAGTCCTCCATCTATGTCTCAGATGATAGCTTTTTTGGTTTTTACAGTGGGGAGGAACGCTTTTCGTCGGTGGCTCATTTTGTTTTTCCTGGATAGTTGTTAGATCATGTCCCTATTATGTTTGATAGTGTTCATCGGGAGAAATCTCCTTTTAGATTTGAGAAAATGTTGTTGTAGGTTGCTTTCGCAGGGTGGTGGAACAATTTCAGAGTAGCTTTTATCCTTGCCGTTAAGTTGAAGATGTTGAAAACTGAGTTGAAAGGTGGAATTGAGATGAGTTTAGCACGTTAGACGTGCAAAAGGCTAAGGTTTTTGCTGATATTCGTGGTTTGAATGCTAGGGAAGGATTCATGTCTCTCCTAGTAAAAAAAAGGAGTCAAATGGAAGAGTTGAGGAGTGAGGTCACACTTTGGCAGGTTGGCAAAGCTAGAAAAAATTAGTTGGAGGCAGAAATTCAAGGCGCTCCGGTTGAAGGGTGGAGACAAGAACACTCACTTCTTTCACAAGTTGGGCCATGTTCATAGATGGAACAACCTGATTGAAATGGTATGTTGATGGGACTCTCCTAACCTCTGAAGAGGACATCATGGAGGGTATTGTTGAGTTCTCCTGTTGGTTGTTCTACGATGAGGGAAGGTGTAGACCTCGCCTGGACAATTTGGAGTTTGCTATCCCAGGTGTAGAGGCATAGTACTTTGAGTGGGCTTTTAGTGAGGATGAGGTTGTTTGTGCGTGGGGAGAGATGAACAGAGACGAAGCCCCATGTCCGAATGGTTTCACAATTGTCTTTTTTCAACATTGTTGGGAGGTGGTTAACAAGGAGGTGATGGATATGTTCCATTTCTTCTCCCGTCAAGGATCCTTTAAGAAGAATCTCAATGCCATGTTCATTATTCTTATCCCGAACAAGGGATGGACAGAGCATATCAAAGACTTCAAACCTATTAGCTTAATACGGACATCCAATAAGCTTTGAGCTGAGGTTTTGGCCTTTGAACTCTCCGGCTTGTGATTTCTTAGTCACATAATTCCTTTGTGGAATGGAGATAGATTTTGAACGCAGTATTGGCGGTTAATGAGTGTGTCGATTCCGAAATTAAAAGTGGGCCCCTGGAGTTATCTACAAGCTGGTTATCGAGAAGGCTTTTAACCATTTGTGAGCTGGGAGTTGCTTTACATTTAGCACAGGATAGGCTTTAGAGAGAGACGGAGATAGTGGATCTAATTCTATATTCGTCAGTTTCTCTCTTAACTTTGGTGAATGGAACCCTAGTAGGTTATTTTCAGACTTCAAGGGGCTCATATAGGGAGATCTCCTTCCTCCTCTTCTATTCACTATTGTGGTGGAGGCTTTCAGTCAATTGCTCTGTAAAGCTGTCATGAGTGGTTTGTTTCTAGAGTTTGAGGTTGGCATAATTCATAATTGTTCGTTGTCAGTTTCCCACTTTCTTTATGTAGATGACACTTGTCTTTACGGCTACAAAGTCTTATCAGATAGGGTATCTCTGATGTGTTCTCCTTTGCTTTAAGGGTGTGCCAGGGCTTCGGGTGAATTAGGCGAAGTCCGAGATTATTCCAATTGGTGATGTTTTGAATATCAGGAGTTCGGTTGCTATTATGGGGGCCCTTCCAGTTACCTACACGGGCCTTCCTTTAGGGTCAACTTTCAAGGTCAAAGCTGTCTTAGATGGGGTCTTGGACAGGTTTTGAAGGAGGTTGATGGAGTAAAACGAGAGTACCTTCCAAATGGGGATAAGCTTACTCTCCTCTAGAGCACTTCATCTAGCTTCTCTACATACTTTTTGTCTGCTCATACCATTCTGGGGTTCGTCGTTCGAAAATTAGAAAAGCTTCAGAGAGATTTCCTTTGGAGGGAGATTGGAGACAGTTTTAGATACCACTTGATTGATTGGAATACTGTTTGCATTTTTGTAAATGAAGAGGCCCTTGGTATCTAGAGTTTGGTTACTTTTAATACATTCTTATTAGGAAAGTGGTTGTGGAGATTTGCTTCGGAAAGGGATAGCCTTTGAAGGAGATTGTTCAGGAAAAATGGAGTTCTTTAAGAGGCCCAATCTCCTCTTAAAGAACTCCATTTTTCTTCAAGAGGAGATTGGGCCCATTGGGGTACCTCGCAGGTATCTTCATCCTATGGCAAAGGCTTGTGAAAGAATATTAGTATGGCTTGGAGGCCCCGTTTGATACTCATTATAGAGTTTGGGATTGAACTACCAATCCAGTGAACCCAACAATTCTTTGTTTGGTTGCTACAAATTAGACTGGATTAATAGTCTGGTTGTACATTTAGCATGTGTTTGGGCTAGCTTATTTTTGTGACTTTTTGGTTTAAAAACAAAAAAAAAGCCATCTGGTTTGGCTTATTAGGCTTTTTTCACTTTTTTCATTTTTTCTACATGATTTGACATTTACTTTTTTTTTAAAAAAGCTAAAAAGCCAAAAAGCCACTAAAAAAAAGTTAGTTCAAACACAAACTTAGCACATGATAGGCTTTAGAGAGAGACAGAGATAGTGGATCTAATTCTACATTCGTTAGTTTCTCTCTTAACTTTGGTGAATGGGACCCTAGTAGGTTATTTTCAAACTTCAAGGGGCTCATATAGGGAGATCTCCTTCCTCCTCTTCTATTCACTATTGTGGTGGAGGCCTTCAGTCAGTTGCTCTGTAAAGCTGCCATGAGTGGTTTATTTCGAGGGTTTGAGGTTGGCATAACTCATAATTGTTCGCTGTCAATTTTCCACCTTCTTTATGCAAATGACACTTGTTTTTACGGCTACAAAGTCTTATCAGATAGGGTATCTCTGATGTGTTCTCCTTTACTTTAAGGTTATGTTAGGACTTCGGGTGAATTGGGTGAAGTCATAGACTATTCCAATTGGTGACGTTCTGAATATCAGGAGTTCGGTTGCTATTTTGGGGGCCCTTCCAGTTACCTACATGGGCCTTCCTTTAGGGTCAACTTTCAAGGTCAAAGTTGTCTTAGTTGGGGTCTTGGACAGGTTTTGAAGGAGGTTGATGGAGTAAAACGAGAGTACCTTCCAAATGTGGATTAGCTTACTCTCCTCTAGAGCACTTTATCTAGCTTCTCTACATACTTTTTGTCTGCTCATACCATTCTGGGGTTCGTCGTTCGAAAATTAGAAAAGTTTCAGAGAGATTTCCTTTGGAGAAAGATTGGAGACAGTTTTAGATACCACTTGATTGATTGGAGTACTGTTTGCATTCTCGCAAATGAAGAGGTCCTTAGTATCTAGAGTTTGGTTACTTTTAATACATTCCTATTAGGAAAGTGGTTGTGGAGATTTGCTTCGGAAAGGGATAGCATTCGAAGGAGATCATTCAGGAAAAATGCAGTTCTTTAAGAGGAGATTGGGCCCATTGGGGTACCTCGTAGGTATAGTCATCCTATGGAAAAGGCTTGTGAAAGGATATTAGGATGGCTTGGAGGCCCCTTTTGATACTCATTATAGAGCTTGGCATTGAATTACCAGTCTAGTGAACCCAACAATTCTTTGTTTGGTTGCTATAAATTAAACTGGATTAATAGTCCGGTTGTACACTTGGACTACTAATCTTACCAAAGTGGTGAATTAATAATACCAAGCTTAACTTGGTATTCCCAGTTCAGTCCCTCTGGATTGGAAGATGAATACCATTATTACCTTTGTCTTTTTTTGTTATTACTAAATTGACCCTGAAACCATGGTAGACGGCACACTCTGTTATGCATATCCTTTTTTTTACATTTTGATTTTTCAATTTTGATGGCTGAATACTCGTTTCCCTCTCTCTCTCTCTCTCTCACACACACACACACACACACACAAATGGTGCAATGGACAACAACTAGGTCATTACTTCAATTTCTTTTTGTTTTGTTATTTATGTAATGTAGGCCATAGTTTTAAAAAGTAGTCGTTACCATTATGTAACGGTTTCGGTGGCCTCATTATCCATTACAGATGATTTTTCGCTGTGAAATAAATCCATGTGTAATGGCCGTTACACCTTCCGTAACGGGCGTAATTGTGGTGTAACAGCTGTTACGGCTTGTGTAACGGGATTTTAGATTGTGAATTATTTGGTTTTGTTTTTTTCATCAACAGATCTCACGTTTTATATTATTTTCAACTTAAGATTATTCATAGTAGCCCGATAAGTCAAATGCTACTTGGGCGTTGTGGGATTTGTCTCAAATCTTCTAATTTGGCAACAATCGGTTAATTTTGCTTTTCGTTTTTAACTTTTGACTTTTCGACTGGTTCATTCTTATTCCAATTTTGATTTCTTCAAGATTCATATTTTCTAATAGTTGAATAATATGTTCGATTCAGGATCCATGTTTCTTGAAGATTCAGTGTTTATGAATTGGATTTTTTTATGATGCTTTGCAGTAGTAAACTTAAATCAATCCTACGTGTGGAAATGAAATAAGCAATGATTTAATACATTAACTAATCCAATGCAAACCAAACATAAGAGATCTAATCCCATCTCATTATTAATTCTACCTCATTCATAATCTTTTACTAATCCCACCTCATTATTAATCTCACCCAATCTACACCGGTTATTAAACGAGGTCAAAATGAAATATCAGAGCACATTTTTTTCAAGATCCCATGGGGAAAGGGAGAGCGTTTAGCTTGAAATTTGGCATGGCCATGAGGCTATGGACCTTCCTTGATCTTTTTGCTTTGATTGTGGCTAGAGGGGCTACTGTTGCACACTATGCTTGGAGGGACTCGTGTCTTTGTTTATGGGATATTGAGCTAAGTAAGGATATGCAGGATTGAGAGTAGGGCCAGCTACTAAGCTTTCTGGGGTCTTTGTACGACTTCAGCAGAGGGGGTGGAGGGGTGGACATAATTAGATAGAGAGTGATCGCAGTGAGAGATTCATCAGTGTTACACCTTTCTATAGGGGGCATGTGTTTAACTAATTGGTACTATTTGTGCAAGAAGGATGAAGAGTCAGTTTTCCACTTATCCATTGCGAGTTCAACAGGGAGTTGTGAAGTTTAGTCTTGATGGTCTTTAGAGTAGAGTGGGTTTTTGGAAAGGAGGTGACCGTTTTTTTTTTCCCTCGAGCTGAAAGAGGGTGGAAGGTGCCAAAGAGCAGGAAGGTGTGGTCACTGGTCCAGTAATGTCTTGGTTGATCTGGTTAGAGCAAAATAGGAGATCTTTTGATGGGATTGGGTGACTCGATTCACTGTTGCATAGATTGAAGGGTGTTCTCAATAATTTGTATAGTTGGTTGTTGGAGCGTGGAACACTTTTAGGTGATGAAGCAATTGACTTCATAGAGTCTTTGTGTTTGTGTTTGTGATTTTTTTTTTTTTTGGTGGTTTTGGTATGGGTTTTTATTCTTCCACCATTCCCTCTTGCTGGAGTTTTTGGTCGCCTCCTATATTGTATGGAGTATTCACCCCTTTTTGGTGGTATTCTCTCAATTGCCTCCTATCGATTTTTGCTTACTTGTCATATTATATTTACTTTTACACATAAATATATAAAAGTAGATTTATTGTCTTTTACATTTGGATATGCATGCAGGAATAGTCCCTTTGTTAATGCTGATGCTTCATTCTTTTTAATTTATGGACATTATGGGTAACTATTATTAACCAGCCAGAAGAACTTTTTTCCAATGTTCTACTGACATTCCTGAGAAGAAACTCGTTATAGTGACCATTAAATGACCTGGATACATCATAAACATTATTTGAACGACTTCGTCGCTCTCTTGTCTGCTACAATAATTGATGGGCATTGATACTCTCAATTAGATCATTACTTGCAAATTGCTACATTTTCTGACTGTGCCATGGCAATGCACATGAATGGAAATAGAGACTTAATTGTTGAATATTTGCAGTGACTGCAGAACAAAAAATTTATTCACTTGTGTTTCTGCACTTCTTTTGTAGGAAGAGTGCTGTTATGGTTTAGTTCAAAGGACTTGATATGTTCAGCATCATAATACAGATGGCTTTCGAATCTTGGATATTAAATAGTAAAACGCAACTAACAAATTTTGTGCTATAACAGGGCTTGAGTTTGGTCTTGAGCTCCTACAATGGTGAAGATATTCTGATATCCTTTGGAGGCTACAATGGGCGGTACAACAATGAGGTGAAGAGTAATCTTCTACTGTTTTAGCTTGGTTTATCCTGCTTTGTTCTTCTCCTCATTTTTGTTTTATGTACTGCTGTCAGGTTAACATCCTTAAGCCAAGTCATAAATCAACCTTGCAAACAAAAATGGAGACTCCTGTCCCTGACAGTGTATCAGCTGTTCAAAATGCTACTAATGCCACCAGGGACGTGGAGTCCGAGTTTGAAACAGGCCAAGAAGGAAAAATAGGAGAGATCGTGGACAATGTTGATTCAGAGCCCATGGTATTGTATAATCAAACTACTCATTGGTATCCACTCCTATGAGCTATCCTAACTTCACATAGTCTTTGATAAAAGAGATTAATGGATTGCTGTATCTATGGAGTAGCTATAAGATTCTTAAACAGCAAGAGTTACATTCAGATAATAAGCAATTAATATAAAATTTTAGTGCTTCTTTCTACACATTGTTTGTAGTGGGGGACACAATTCTATGAGCTTTTTAAGCTTAACACTGAAGAGAATGTAATATCTTCATAGTTCGTACACATTGTTCGTAGTGTTGCAGAAAATTCTATGAGCTTATTTAAGCGTAACGCGGGACATGTTATAATATCATGACAAAATATTTAAGTCCTCATATTGCAGTCCTTCATCATTGTCAAACTATTTTCAATAATTCTAGATTGTCAAATCTTAATAATGTCAATGTAAGCTTGTGTTACGAATTAAAATTCAATTTTCTTTTACTGTTAAGTTTGTTCATTGCGTACAATTTTTTTGTAGCTAACAATATATATGTTTTCTAATGTTTGTGGTGGCAAGGTAGGCTTGCTGCCACGTTTGGCTTCTTCCTTTTTCCTGATGCTACTAACTTTGGATTTTGTAATTCTTCTAGTTCTGTCAATCTGCACCTTTTTGCTTATATCCAAGAGCATCATGCAGATAACAAGAACTGAAGAAAGCAATGAACATCTTTTAGCAACACTCAAAGCAGAGAAAGAGGAGTTGGAATCATCACTCAGCAAGGAGAAGATGAAGTCTCTCCAACTAAAGCAAGAGTTAGCTGAAGCCGAAACACAAAACACAGATCTGTACAAGGTAAGTTCTTGTTGGTGGGTAATTTAAGTTCTTTTGGTGGTGATTCCTACAAGTTTATTGTCTTTGCTGACTTACGGGCTTGTCTTAGAAAGAAAAAGAAGCATAAATTTCAATTTTGTTTTATGCAAACAAAGATTGCACTTAATTGACCACATGATTGAAAGCTCGTTGTTGTCCTAATGTTTTGTTTATGATCAAACCCTGTCATAATGAGCTTTAGTAGCTTTTCCATATGAACATCTTGAAAATATTTTCTGGGAAAAATTGGCCTCATCTAGTATCTAGTCTCCATAAAATTTTATGGAAATGCTATACTGAAATAGAGATAAATGTCATCGTCTCTATACACCAGGTGAAGTACTAATTTTTCGTTAAAAAATATCCCTATTTTCCCCCTCCTTGATAAAATGGCATGTTTTATCTTCAGTTGGACTGATTGTATTTTGATTCAACAAATTCATTAACCTAAATTTCCATTAAGTTTGGAAGGACTAGTACAACTGCATGTGGAAAATTTGTCATACCTCCTCGATATAAAAATTACATAGAAAAGCTTGACAATAATATTCATTAAGATATCCTCTTGATTGAAGATATCGAACAACTTTAATGGAACAGACTCAGTAATTACCCTTTGGATCCTGGGATAAAGCAGCAGGAAGAGAGAGATCTTCATCCATACTATTTGATTGATACATTAACAGTTGTTACCAAAAAAAGAAAAAAAAGAAAAGAAAATCACCTTCTAGTTATTATTATTATTTTTGTCAACGGAGGAAAGCCCCTCAATGCTGGGTCCTTGGCACCCATCCCTGAGGGGTAAACCTCTGGATATGTGCAATCACCTGCAAACCTCCTATAGTTTGATCTCAAACAGACAAATATCAGTAGCAAACCTTCAACATGCTTTAGCGTAGTCAATTTGGGGCTTGTTACAATAAGCCTGTAAATCCCCGCTAGCATCATGAACAACCATTGCTTTCTTGCTGTCACTGGATATATGAATCTTGCACCACCGAAGTCGACTGTGTAACTCCTCACTGAAGATTCCAGGAACAAGGGAGGGTACCACACATTAGAATCACAAATTTTTATGATGGACCAGTGAACAAAAATGGACCTTTTTTGTCTTTGAATTAGTATGGTCAACATTTTATTGCTTGCCTTTTGTTTTAGCTGGCACTAAATATTAATCACTGAAATTTTTTTGAAGAAATCTGAAGCTTCATTCTTTTCTTATTGTACTGAAGGCATATAATATTTTAGATCAAACATAAAGATGCATGTTAATGCTTTAAATTTCTTTTTAACGAGGACTATTGAAGATGTATCAATAATAGTGCATGTGCAGGTGCTACTAATCTTGCATGTAAGTTTAATCACATATCATGAATGCCGCAAAGGATCCATTGAAATCATTCGTCTTACTATTCTGTACTCAAGTTTTAGTTTCGTCTATTAGGTTGTGTTTGCCGTCTTCTGTCTTGTAAAACAGATAAAAAGCCCTTGGCAGCTATGATTATCTTTTCTTTTTTTCAGTTCAAATTAGTCTCAATTATATTAAGGGAATTGGAGAATGTTACAAAGACAAATTTATGTAACTATGCCCACTGTAGATGCAACCTAAAAGCATTCTTTCAATACAGCCGATTTTAGATTTTTGAAGTAAAAAGGGATGTTAATTTGCAGTGGAAATTGGATAAAAATCTACTTCTGATCTTTTAGGCCAGCCTATTAACATGCAGGCACAAGGCTATGAATGGCAAGATGAACGGTACACATACAAATATAGTTTCTCATTTTACCTTGTTGCATTGAGCGTGATCAAAACATTGGGATTGCAAGCAGATTAGAGAGAACAATAAATTCACTAATCTGAAGCCACACAACGGTGACCCATGCTTAACTGCCAATCCTATGCAACTGGATTAGAAATATAAGAACACACTTTTAAGGCACAGAAATATATGAATACGAAATATTCAGTTTTCTGGCTGGAGTAGCTAATACGATATTACATATTGAATCTATAAATTTAATGAAAAATGATCCTCCATGCACTAAAACTGTCCTATTTAAGGTCAAATAAGAGACAATCAAATAAGAAACAATCTTCTCCTACATCTGTAATTCAACTTGGTTTCATAAGAGCAAACTAAACAGCTACGTGGGGATTAGTTTGACATTGTTGTGATTGTGGAGGGCTGTTTGGGATGTAAGAGTGTAGGAAACACTGATTTGTCCAAGAGCGTAGGAAACACTGATTCGTTCACCCTTTAAAATAGCAGTAGAGAAAAGAGAATGTAATATGATATTTTGTTTTTACATTGGGGTGCAAATGAATCCTGGATAAATCAGGGCTAGTAGAGTTCGGTGGAAATGCCTTAGTTTAAGAAGGCAATCACGCCCAGTTCAGAAGCTAGATTTTGCTGATGAGCCAAATTTCTTGTTTCACTTTTTACGTTTACATGTTGGAGCTGCAAATTTCATTTAATTACCTTTCATCCACTGAAAACTGGACTTGTCAAATTCCAATTATATTTGTCGAAATTGGCATTGCAGGAGCTCCAATCTGTTCGCGGTCAGCTTGCTGCTGAGCAGTCTAGATGTTTCAAACTCGAGGTAGATCGAACAATGTTTTTGTTTGTTGATTTTCAGTTGATCGAATAATGTTGGATTAGTTCAACTAGTAAATCCTTATCAACATCGATTATAAAATGATTTGAAATGTCTCATTTTCTTGTCTTCCACTCTGCAACCGGTTGGCAAATTATATGATGAAGATAATTTTACTTGGTTTTTTTATGCCCTTTTCCCTTTTTTTCGTTTTAACAAATGTGAATCAAACCTCTACTACTACCCCCACCCCGCCTCCATATATAACCAAATGTTCATGTAATTTCGGTAGTTTCTTCTTGTAAAATTTGATTAGTTGTCTCCTTTCGTTTTTGTTTTTACAATGCAAGAACTTGCCCCTGTAAGTAAGATAAATTAATTAAAATTGGTTCATTTGAATTGGCACTAACAAAGAAGGAAACGAGTGAAAGGACAAACCGACCGGATTGCATATCCCACATGATATACTTTCAGTTGTTTGAATGCAACAAATGGTAGAAAGATTATGTATCAACTAGATAACTAATCACACGAAATGCATGGAATACAATATTTAGGGGAATGTAGTATTAATAATCTCTTCACTATTACTAGTTCAATGGGATTACTTATCCTGTGAGATTATATATCTTCTCATTATTAATTTGGTTAATCAAATGAGGTCTTAGTGCTATGAAATCCAAGTAATTGCCGGTAG
>JAOTRH010000020.1:6855524-6884087 GCA_034768845.1 Heliamphora exappendiculata | reverse complement strand
CACCACCCCCACCCCCCACCCCGGCGAACCAAAGAATGGCTTTCTCATCGACGGTTGGGACTGCACACTCTCACACTCTACTCCGACCTTTTGAACCATTCGGATCACAGAGCAGTCCATTTTCCCTAAATATACGCAGCCATTGATTCTTTAAAGATGAAAAAATTGTTGAAGTTGAGCCAACCCTCCTACCTCCTCTGACCTTGGGTATATATTTCCTCTAAAAAACTGAACACAAGGAAAAATATTATGATACATCTGTGACGGAGCAACAATGCCATTTACATATCTGGATTTGCCTCCTCAGGAACCACGATCAAAGTCACCGATCTATCGTTGGCTCTTTTCACAACCACCTTCAAAGGTTTTCCGATTTTGTCTCCCATTATTTCAATTATCTGCCATGATCCCAACTAATATTGTTTACACACAAAAGAAATGTCACAATGTAAATAGTAATCAGAGTAGCTACCACCCATGAAACCAGAATTAGAAGGGAAATTTGGGTTTCTAGACCCAAATATTCAATAGATTCAAATGTCTACACACAGTCAAGTTCCCTTTTGAACCATTGCCAGTTTTACGCCTACACTGTCTAGAGGGGAGTGTTTGGTGTAGCTTAAATCATGAATTTATAGATTATGGCTAAAAAGATGTGAGGCCGTCAAGTAGAACCTACAATTATTTGTTAAAGCTTCAAGTAGCAAAATTGTGTTTGTTAATATTTAGAATCAGAAGCGTCAAATTGTGTTTTACACCTATATTTGTTAGGCCTGTACTTATAGCTTCAAGTAGCAAAATTGTGTTTGTTGACTTAAAAAGCTTCAAGGAAAAAGTTATAAGCACACTCGAATGAATTTTCCTAACTTTTTGCTAAGCTATAAAAGCCAAGTAATGATTTTTAACAAACACCCTCCTAGTTCCATAGTTTAGGATATGCAACAAGGTAGATTGATAGGGCCTATTGAATGATGAAACTAGATCCATACAGATCTCATATCACCAAAATAAAGATGGAAATATTGATATCACAACCCAAATCTATGCATCTAGTGAGTAAATACAAGAGTATAGACCAATCAAAGTTAACACTATAGGAGTCTCCAGTGCTTTCATTTTTTAACTGACGGGGCAGAGATGCTCATTGCCACCATAAGTTGGAAGGAGAGACATAAGTTATCCTTCCTTTTCTTTTCTTCCATTATTTTTATTATTATTTTCTTTTTCCTTTTTGTGCGGGGGGGGGGGGGGGGGTTGGGTATTTAAAGGAAGAGGAAGAAGAAGTTTTAATATACCTCCTTAATGCTCCCAACAGGCCTACCATCAAATTCGACAACAACATCACCTGGTTGGAATCCTGCGCGATCGGCAGGTGACCCTGGAGTTACCTGGTAAAGGAAAATTATCAACCATTAGAACCGTAAACAATCCAATTTACAAGTATGATGAAGATTATCTTGGTGCATATTGAACATAGACTTCGTGGTGGTGTTTCAGACAAATGCACACAGGCTTGGTTATAAATCAAAAATGAAGTATAAGGTATACAAACCAAACCACACTACCTTACAACAATTCATTTTACATTTTCCAGGGTAGGTTTAAAGGGTAAAAATACCATTCGGAGCTTCGGGGAACCCAAAAACGAAGTCTTTTGACTTGTTTCATAGATAGAATCAGTGATAGATAGACAAGAGATAGAGAAACGATATATTAAACACCAAAATCGCAGCCAAATTAAACATAGATATTGAAGCATAAGCTCTTTGCTACGAGTTTGCATACAATAATATAAGTACCGATAAACCGTTTAAAATAATATATGTAATTGAAATTCCCTTAACCGATACGATATAGTAAAAAAAATAAAATTAAGAATGCTAACCTGTTTGGTAATATTTACAGTTTTCTATTTTTTGTTTACAATAATCAAAAACATGTTTTTGTTTATTTTTCATTTTTCTGAAGAAAAAATAAAACAAAAATGATAAATAGGTTTAGCAAACATGTGTTTTTGTAAAAAAAATTGTGAAAAAAGTGGTAATCGGAGGGAGCCACCATCAGAAGAGGAGTTTTCCAAGAGCACTTTCGGAGGGGGGAATGCCTATGGTGGATGGATGTAGTGACAGGTGATGGAGGCCAGAGGTGATCTGGCGAAAGCAGCCAATGATGATGAGGTTGGGAAGTATGTAAGTAGAACAATTGATAAATATGATTATCAATCAAATGTAGTGAAAAAGGAGGTAGGCGAAGATGCCAAACATGATAGCCGATGATGGTGATGGTGATTGACAATCGTGGGTGAAAGTGGCAGCCAGTGAGCGGAGGCAGCGTCCGGTGAACAAAACTGCCA
The DNA here is from genome assembly GCA_034768845.1 of Heliamphora exappendiculata. Classification (NCBI taxonomy): domain Eukaryota; kingdom Viridiplantae; phylum Streptophyta; class Magnoliopsida; order Ericales; family Sarraceniaceae; genus Heliamphora; species Heliamphora exappendiculata. The sequence goes on along the minus strand of JAOTRH010000020.1, from coordinate 6,881,734 downwards.
ACTAGTAGGGGAGGTAGTGGGTGTGGAGGCGGCCTGTGGGGAGAACTGATGGGGAGTGGTGACTGGTAGAGATATTGGTTGATGGGAGAGGTGGTTGGTGGAGGTGGCGACTAGTGGAGGGAAAATGGTGGCCAGAAATGGTAGTCGAAGATGGTGGTCGGAGGTGGTGGACAGAGATGTTTGTAGGCGATGGTAGCAATAGGTAGGGATGGTTGGAAATGATAGAGGAGAGATGAGAGAATGAGAAATTGTTTACAAAATAATTGAAAATATATTCTCTCTATTTACAAGAATTTAGTAAATTTTGCAAATTATTTACATTTTTTGAAAACAAAAATAATTATCAAACATGGTGTTGTTTATACTTTATAGTTCACGAAAATTTTGAAAACAAAAAACAATAAATGTAAACGTTATCAAATAGGGCCTTAGATTCATGATTAACTTGAGCACGCTATATCCTTAAAAAATGCACAAAATCAGAATGAAGCATTAATGTGAAACCCCATTGGAACCAATTTTAAAAAATATAACCACGTGGAATGAATATCAATAGCACAATCAGCACAACAGAGTGATTGGATGCAAGTTGCTAGAAGTGAAGATGAACCTTGATGCTGCAAGGGCAAAAGGTTGCACTCTTCCGCAAAGTTTGATACCAAATAATGTGTGTACAGAAGATTCACGCTGCTACTGCCCCACATCATTTGGTATCAACCTTAGAGGGAGAGTGCAAAGTTTTGCTCCTGCAGCATCAACATTTCTCCTCACTTGCAACAACTGAATATAGGGAATTGTTTTGGAAAGAAAGGCCAAAGTGAAGACTGTTTTATGGTTATGAAACGTGATCATTAATTTCCAGTATTGTACATTTTTCCCCCAGAATTGTCCTAATAATAAGGTAACAAATCATCTTAACTAGTTCTACAAATAAACAATGCTTATTTTTAGTTTATGTTTTTGGCAAAATAAAAAATAATGTAGTGTTAGAGAGGCCGCATACCAGTTCATGTGACTTCAAATTGCTCGTATATGGGTTTAGCCTCCATGACCAGTCTGGTAAATGGGTTGGTTTTGAATTGAGCATAGCCATGGTAGTATAAAGACTCAACAGGAAAAAACCCGTTGCCCAAAATGAAACTAAAGTCTTCGCAATAAAATTTAATAGAACCTAATTTTGATGTCCCAAATAACATCAGATAGAGGGAGGGGAAAGAAAAAGAGGGGAGCACTCCTCCATTTAATTTAACTAGTTAGAGGAGATTCAATACTTAAAAGAGTTCGCTGGAGGTCATCGTAATGTAGTGATTGTGACAGCACATTTTTTGTATACAGATGTCGCATAAGGGTAGCAGACACCGAAGTAGTGATCATTTTTTTCATCACACAAGTTCTCCATGTTATACTATACGCATGTTTTGTATTATAATCATATACAGTTGGGTTATAGTGATATGTAATGATTTTTGTATAACTAAACATGAGTTTGTTATAGGTAGTTGATATAATATCATTATTAAGCCCAATCAAGAGTAGCAAACTCCTTAAATCCTTTTTCTTTTGTTGCTAAAGTACTAAGATTTCGTTAAAAAAGTAAGAGGGGCTAAACCCCATACAGAAAGAGAGGAGGTTAAACTTAAATAACCTCCAAATAAGACAGCCAAAACACGCAACAGGTAAAAGAGATTCTTTGAAACACCAAAGAATCTACAAAATTAATGAGGTTATCTGAGGTAGCTTCTCCTAGAAAATCGACTATAAAAATAGCTACACACACAAAAGAAAAAAAAAGGCACTCTTCAAGCAATACACGGACACTTCTAGACAATCGAATGACCTGTCGTGCTCTTTCCAAATAAGCCACATCAAGTACAACGGAGCAAGGACCCAAGCATTTCTTTTGTGTTTCTCCACACTATCGGTTTATCGCCACACCACTTTAAAAAAATTGGCACCATTTTTTTCTCACAAGTCCAACTAACCCCAAACAAAAGCAAAATTATGCCCTACAAGTCTCTAACAACCTCGCAATGAATGGGAAAATGGAATAGACAAACATATCTCTTACATATGCAAGCCAATTAATCATGATCATTGCCTCTTTGATTAAATTATCGATAGTGAGAATCTCTTCATGAGCCACAATCCACCTTCGACAGAGCTCCCACCTTCCAATGATCTCCCCACAGGAAAATAGATCTCCTATAGTGCAGTAAACTCCTGTAAAATGATTTTACTCTTCCAAAATACTAGTTTTGTGACTGTAAATGTACTTAAATATAATTAAAACTACAAAATATACTCGCCAAAACTGTGAAAGTGAAGTATTTTTGGTTATTTTGTTATTTATTTGTTAGTTAATGGATAGCTTAGTCCCAGCCGGCGATTCTGCAACTGCATCAAAAATGTAGATCTTCGTGAAAATCCTAACGGGGAAGACCATAACCCTAGAGGTCGAGTCCTTGGACACGATCGACAACGTTAAGGCCAAGATCCAGGACAAAGAGGGCATTCCCCCGGACCAACAGCGACTCATTTTCGCCAAAAAACAGCTCGAGGATGGCAGAGCCCTAGCTGACTACAATATGCAGAAGGAATTGACCCTCCACTTGGTCCTTCGATTGTGCGACGGAGTTGAGAAGAGGAAGAAGAAGACCTACACAAAGCCCAAGAAGATCAAACACAAGAAGAAGGTGAAACTTGTCGTGCTTCAGTTCTACAAGGTCGATGACTCCGGGAAGGTCCAGAGGTCGAGGAAGGAGTGCCCGAATGTCGAGCTTGGTGTGGAGACTTTCATGGCGAATCATTTTGGTCGGCACTACTGTGGCAAGTGTGGCTTGACCTATGTTTATCAGAAAGCTGGTGGTGATTTATTAATCTGCTTTTTAATCGTATGATTCCAACTATGAACTAGTGTTTTGTTTACATTTTAGTGCATGATGTTCTTGAATTTTGTCTTATGATGGGTGTTAATGGCTTATTTTGATTGCTTTGGTTGTTAAAACTTGTGATGAATTTTTGTTAAATAAATGTTTTCAAAAAATTATTAAATGACTAAGCTACCCATTAATAAACAAATAAATAACAAAATAACCAAAAATATTACACTTTCACAAAAACGTCTCCAATAAAAATAAGGGCAAAATCTATTTTACTCCTATAGTTTAACAGTCTTGCACATTACCTCTCTCTCTCCTCTATCAATACTCTCCATGCTTTTTACTCTCAAAAGAGGCCTACGTAATACAAATTCCGTTAATTTGGATGGAATTTTAATAGTAGGGAGTTGAAGTGCAAATTGGCCAAAACCACATAAGGGTGGGTTCTGCTGTGATTCAATGTCAGGGAGGTGATGCACAAACTAGTTAAACCACACGGGCGTTAGATAGATTTTGCCCGAAAAATAATTGAAACTACCGAAGTTGGGTGAGTTTTAACAAGTCAAATATTGACCAGTAACACTGAAAATGGAATATCCAAGAAAGTGTCTACCAACACAATTAAACCAAAACAAGTAGATCTAGGTTAATTTTTATTTAAATTAAATCAAGCCAAAAATTAAAATATAAAATATTGGATGTCGAGGATGGCATACCCAACAGCCTTCCAATCTTTAGTAGGAAGATTAGCCATCAAACCTTGTAGTTTTGTAGGTTAGAAAGGCAGCAATGAGCCAATGAGTTAGAATAGTAGTTTTAGTAGGCTTAGGTTCATTAACAAATTTAAAAAGAGGCTTTTAAATATTAACACGTTCAGATTCCTGAAATGGTACCACTACAGGCCGTTATACCTGTGAACTTCTGTCTCCCTGAACGGCCTGTAACTCAATTGAAACTCTTCTAAACTGCTATTTAACAACAGTTCGTAGCAGAGCAGCGATTTTCAAAACTTTAGTTTATGCATTTCCACAGGCAAGCATCACATTAAACCCTCAATCCGACAATATCCGCAAAAAAATAATTTTCCACCCAAAAATTAGATTTCAATTCCGTGCTACACAAGAACCCACTGTGTATACAGGTAAGCAATGCATATACATATGTTATAGATAGAGAAATAGATACCAGAGAGAGAGAGAGAGAGTACCATAGGTACAAGAACTCCTTTATTGACATTAGGGAACATAGCATCCCTTTCCCTAAGCTGAGCAACAATCATATCATTAAGATCAAGCATTTTCAATCCAAGCCAAGGTCTAACAACTCTCCTGCATTAAATTAATATCAATATCACGTGATCAAAATGCAATGATGTCTTGAAACGCATTTTACGAAGTGATTTTGTAATCAATACAATTATTTTAGTTCAACAACACTTGAAAGTTGAAACAAAACAGACAGTTCTGGAACCTGTTAAATGTGTTCAGTTCTGGAAACCTATTAAATGTGTTAATCTGCTTTCTGAACGAAGGGAGTAAAGAGAGACATTTTCCAGCATAGCTTTCTAGAGTAGGGTAATAATCTCGACTAAAATTTCTCTGATTAATTTCTCGTGCTTTGGGGGCAACTCATGGAACAAACTTAAAACTTGGGACCATGGAGCCCAAGCAAAAACAGTAAATATGTCTAATATCCTTCAAGGAACCTTTTAAACAAGTTGGCATACATATGAATAGCTTCTAGCATATGGCAATACCCATGCAACTATGCAAGTGATTTCAAAACTGAAGACAACTTCTGCTGTCAAATATAGAAGAATTAACAGGTACACCAACACCATTATAGAGTCATTTACTAAACAGCAACTATAAATAAATGACATCACTACTCAAAACCTAGTTGTAACTAGAGCACATATGAAGTTCATACATGCAACAGTCATTTTATTTTGGCATTCAAGAGAAAAGTGACCATTTTTTTGTCCTTCGATAGTGCCAAAATGGGGCAAACTCTATATAAAAAGTATAAAAAAGAAGCTTCTGCTGCCATATCTCTACAAAAGCACAAACTCCCTCAGAAAATCAGAAGAGCAAAAAGGCACAGGATTGCCGTCAAGTTACCCATATTGCATTCCCTTACAAGCAAAAAGATCACACCTATGAAGCAAGGACACACCGAAACGGGTGCTGTACCCATGCTGGACACGCCAGGGACATGGACATGCTGGGGACACGCCAAGACATGCCGTGTGGCATGCCTTTTTTTTTTTTTTCATCCAGACACATGGAGGGACACGCCAAACCCAATGGTGAAATAAAAAACCCTAAGAGTCTCAGTACACAATTTAAAAAAATACTCGGCCTCTCGTTTTTGCTACCCACTATGACCTTCTCCAGAGAGCTCAACGACCACCGACAACCTCGATCTCCGACGACCTTCAAATTTCAATTGCCCCCCAAGTAAGCACTCTCTTCTTCTTCATTCTATTTTTTAGCTGCATCTTCTCTCTTTTTTTCGTTCTAGTTGTCTGCATCTTCTTCTCTCCTCTTCTTCTCCCATCTTTTTTCATTTTTTGGCTTTTGCTTCTTTCGAGTTTTTGAATGAGTTGACAACGATGCGTGTTTATTTTTTTCTAGTTTTTTTTGTTTACTGCTTTAGTTTTCTTTATCTTGTCTTTTTTAGTTATTTTCCTCGTTTTTTCCTTTGCCTTTTATCTCCATCTTTATTTTGGTTGTTTTATTTACCTTTTCAGTTTTTCCTTTACTTTTTTTTTTGAGATTGTTTGTGAATGTTCTATTTATAAACACGAGGTACAAATATAAATAAAATATATATTTTCTGTCGTACCCCTGCCGTGTATGTGTCCTGATTTTTTAAAATTGTTGTGTCTAGTGTTTGTGACAGTGTCCCTGGCCATGTCCGTGTCAGTGCTTCATAGGATCACACACAGTGAGGCATCACTGAACTCAAAAGAAAAAAAAAACAACAATAGCCAAACACCATCTCTCCTCATGACCAGACACTAAAATAGTAAATGATGCACAATCTGCCACATGTTCTTACACTGACAATAGTAAACCCCCCGTGATGCCTTATCTACCACACATGTACCATATCCCGCACGTAAAGACGCAAACAAACTCAACTAAAAAAGTGCACAAACACACGTAAAGTACATAACGTAGTGCACAATAACAAACATAACAATGAAATAAACACATCACGAAATTTGAACCTAAGACTTCTTGAAACCAAAGCACTGATACCATTTTAAGTCACCAATTCTCCTAAAAACTTAAATTATTAGAAAATAGGCCCAACAATATATATTAAGCTTTCCAATAGTTCTCTACCCACAAAGAAAACATCAAATGTCTTTCCAAGGCAAAGACACCTCTCCAACCATGCACATCTCCAACCATGCACATTGACCAATAGAAAGACATCATACATCATGCAACATTCTTAGCTGCCCAGAGCATGGTTTTAGATACAGCCATTACATAACAAGATTTTGGGATCCATTGCCGTTACAATACTATTCACCAGATACAATAAAATTCCAACTTGTGTCAGCCATTACAATTGTTACACGACTGTTATGTTATCATACTAGCCCATAACAACCGTGATGGTTGATATTTACACTGTTGTGCCCATTTATGTCCACTGCTTTTTCATACATTTTATAAATTTTAAATTCCATTTTGGTTTCATTTTTTACGTTTATATATGTTCCTATTTTTTTAACATTAGCTATTAAAGTTTATATCTTAAAATAAAAACTCTATGTCAAAATTCTCGTAAGTTTCTTTAAACATTAAGCACTAATATTATTTTTATTTGTTAATCTTTTTGTTCTTCATAATATTCTTTAATTGTCTTCCTCATTTTCTTAATATATATTCATTTCTTGGTTTATAATCAAAACTATAGGTTTCCCTATATGTAAATTACAAAATAAAAAGAAGTTAAGAGCAACATAAGATCATCTACATGATTTGCGAGCTCATGAATCAATGAGATGTTGATGGTAGTATGTTATGTTATATCATGCCTTGTCTAGTACTAGCCTCTACAATTATCATATAATATATTGGGGTGTTTGTTGCAACTTCTTGCATTATTTCTATCCAAAATTTATGCCAACTTGTTTGGTACAACTGCAAACTCGAATTTTAGAGCAACAATATTGATTAGAAACCATTACAAACATTTGATATGTAATAAACAGAATCAAAACATGTGTATCTGTGAGTTTTTTAGTGTAAAATATTCAATGCTCAATTCCTATTATAAATTGATTGGCACTATAATATGGCATCATCGCGGCCGCAAGTCACGCTAGCAAATATCACAATTCAAAACCATGTCCAAGAGGCAAAAGTATGCCAAGCCAGCTCCTGAACTAGAACATGGTGATCATGCAAAAAAAAAAAACTAAAGTCTGAACCTCCCAAAATCTCAATGCTACAACCCCCACTTATTGTAGCAACCACTCCACCCCTCTGGATGAAAATAGCACATCAATTGCTACTAAATGATCTGCTAAGCTCCCTCAAAGGTCATCGATCATGCTAACCAAAGCTAAACTGTGTATGACAGTTCCTAACCTCAAATAAAGAGAGCCCATCGTGATTTTCCACATCCTCATACCATAAACTCCTCTAAGTACACCAGGGCACCAATCCTTAGTTGCACAATCCTCCTACTGAGGTGACGAATTTGTCTCAGAACCTCACTCTCGCGCTCCAAAGTAAGAATCTTGTAAAAACCTAACTCCCATCGAGAAATAACCTCACTCCCAATTAAAATAAAACTTCTCAAACATATAAATTCCTAAAAAACAAAATAAAGTGAGAAAATAAGAGAAAATTTATAAAATTAATAAGAGTATAGAATAAAATTAACTCAAATATATTTTAGTATTTTACATTTACATATATTTACATAATCTTTATTTATATATACAATAAATAATATGTATTTAATACTAATCTACAATATTTATTTTTATTTTAACATATATTACAATTAAATAAAAAACTATTTCGTAGAATACATAAAATATATAAATGCTCTCATAGGCGCTCTCAAACTTAAACTCTTCTGTATAGTCTTGCTCCCCCGCACCCGCTCTCGCTCCCGCTTTATGCAACTAAGCACCAATCCTCACATCCACCCCATAATTCCCAACCACTACTTTTTGATTCACGATTTATACATAAGTTCACGAGTTGATTGACTATGTTCGATTCATATGATTCTTAAAATTACCATATCTAAGAACTCTTGAACTCCTACTTACCATTTTTAAACTCCTCTTCTAAGATTACCTCTTGAAAGGGCAACAGGAAGGTATAAGGATCCTTCGGCCTTGTGATATTCTCTAAAGTCTATGCGGATCAAACTCTTATCCTTTTTTACTTAGCGTGTTTATTATAAAAATAAAATATAATCATGCATAATTTGTTGCTAGCTTTTCTCTCTTCTTCTCTCTTGGGAAAAGATGGGGGTGTAGAGGGAGAATCATTAGAAGAAAGCAAACTGGAGATTGCCTTTATAGGCTACAATTACCTTTAATGGTTGATATATGATTTGGCATATAATAGATTTTAAAAAGTGTTGTTGAATAACTTGATATACATTGTTGAATTTATTTCTTAACAGCTTAAACTTTTGAGATAATTAGTGACTTAAGATGATATTAGAGCTCCGGTTCCACGAGATCTTGAGTTCAAGTTTCGTGATGTGTTTTCTTGTTATATTTATTATTATGCACTATGTGCGTTAGTGCACATGTTCGGCTTGTTTGTCTCTCCATTTGCGAGATAAGGTCGTACGTGAGGAAAAATATTAAATAGCTTGATGTACATTATTTGGTTCATTTCCTAACAGTTTAAGTTTTTTGAACCATTCGTGACTTAACAAGTGTGAGGGGTGCACACAAGGGAGCACGGTACATGAGCCTTAAAAAGATCATTCAGACCATGGCTATCAGAATCTTATGATTTGAAATTTAGTTCACGCTTTGATTGACGATTCATGAATAAATTGATACGAATCTGTGAGTGAATTTATTTTGTGATAGAATTGGGATGAATCTTACTATTCACGGTTCAATTCACGAGTCGATTCACTATTTACGATTCATATGATTCTAAAAACTATCTATCTAAGAACTGTTGAACTCCTACTTACCATTTTTGAACTCCTCTTTTAAGATTACCTCTTGAAAAGGCAACGGGAAAGGATAAGGATCCTCCGGCCTTGTGATTTTCTCTAATGTCTACGGGGATTAAACTCTTATCCTTTTTTACTCAGTGTGTTTATTGTAAAAAAAAAAAGAAGGTATGATCATGCATAATTTGTTACTCATTCGGTGATTCAATAGTATAATAAGAATAAGAAATACCTAGTTTATGTGGAAAATGCCAAACACATTTTTTAAGGATTAAAAAAATGACAATAACACTTTTAATAATTTTCCATTGTTATTTTGGTGAAACCATTATAGTTTAATATGATATGAGTTAGATCCGTTAGACTCAACGATTACACAATATTTTTTCTAAAACTTATTTATTAGCAATAAGCACACAAAATGCGTATGAAAGTGAATTATGTTTAATTTAAAGAGTTTTCTTTCTTTCTCTCTATGTTCTTCCATTTTACTCTCTTTGAGATTTTTAGTCAATTTATGAATTTCAAATGAGAATATCATTATATACTATGATTTTCAAGAAATCATATAGTGGCTTAAATTTTAGCCAAAATCTCATATGATGAAGGTAAGTATCTTCTCCATTAGATTATGTAATCAAGTTCTTATTGTAAAATATGTTAGTATTAGTTTTATTTTATACATATGAAGTGTTTAACATCATAATTATAGTTTATTCTGAATCTTACGATTCTCGATTCGCAAAATCAATATTCTGATTCATGATTTGACAACTATAATTCAAGCCATATCATAGTTATGAATATCGTACCATACCTGCAAGTATGGGCCGTTTTGGAGCAAAACTGGTCCACCAATTGCTTAATTCCGTACTCATTAAATCACCGGTAGGCAGCGAACAATATCGATACTGTTCCATAGTTAATTTTTAAAATATATATATTTTCTACTTATTTTTTTCTTGCATTATTTCTTATTTTTAAACTCTAATTCAAGCTTCAAATATGCCATAAAGGGAGATTTTTAAAACTCATCAATGTTAATTTATTATAAAAAAATATGGCTTTAAAGTTTGCTCTCTCATTATAAATAATAAATTTAAAAATTAATTTAGTCTAATTAATTAAAGTATTATATTAGATAAGTGTTATGTTATACTAAATTATCTTTTGTTGAACAATATTTTAAAACAAAACATATGTAATATTTTACAGTGATAAATTCAAAACAGTACCCCGTAAAATATTGGTGCCGGTACAACATTCAAAACATTGAACCATATTGATTCTTTTTTTGGGGAAGCTAATACTTACCCAACAACTAAAAAAAACTAACCAGAAAAAGCTAATACTTACCCAACAACTAAAAAAACTAAGTATACCTTACCTAGCACAATATAACAAAAGGAAAGTCCTCTATTTTCCCATCCAATCAATAGAAAGGGCAATCATAGTTACCTTCATCCAGATATAAACTCTTTGAGGTATCTAGTTGGCAAGCGGGCCAACCTAATTGCCTCTGGGCTAGTAGGTCATTGGTTCAATCTCTGAGCAAGGAAACCGTAGGGCCAATCTCCTCGCCTCCGAGCAAATAAGCCGTTGGGCCAACCTCTTCCGAGCAAGTGGGCCAGCCCATAGCCCACGCCATCTCTAATATCAAACTGGTCCTGGGCTAGGAGTAGGGCTTAGGCACCTCTCCACTTCGGGAGCAAAGGAGGCATATGATTTGGAGGCTAAAGTTTAGGGTTTGTCAATGGAGTGGCATCCAAGCAACTTCATCTGACCGTTATAGAGAGAGTGGCACATAATCAAGACACAGAGCTCCGACAAGCTCAGGAGATGGCATCTAGCCGACCAAAGGTATGATACGTTGTATGATACTCCCTCAGCATATCATATGAGCTACCAAAGCCAGAAGATCATACCCGCAAGACCAATAGCAGATGGGGCACCCGTCGCCCTTAGTGATCTTGAAGATACGAGTGTACCCTCCGCATCGCCTATAAATGAGTCCACTCCAATCCTCCAGAACACATCATCTTCAACTTTGCTATCTCTCTACAAGACATAACTTCGCCATACATCTGGTTGCTCTCCACTGCCACCCTCTCTCTATAAGGCTACCCTAAGCTCTCACCTCCTCAACCCTCGGTGCCCTCGAGCCATCGTGGTGCACTTCATCTTCCCAAACCCCACGCCTACACTCTTCAACTTGGAATCTTAAAAATAAATAAATAAACCATCACTGCTTTTAAAAATAAAGAACAATATTCCTTTTCTTCCAACCAATCTGATAATTTGACTTCTCTCACCTGCTATATATCATCCTTCGCACATTTGATGTTTGCAAGAAAATTTCCCACACGTTATTTTTGTGCTTAGTAGAAGCTGCTAATATACATGTTTATTTATATGATTCAACAAGTTCACTTGTTTGTTTCAAACTATTGATTCTTTTTTCTTAATACATCAAAGCAAATGACTAACTAGATGTATTACCCAAACTAATACTTTGCATGTATTCAATGTGCATGCTTACACATGATATAGAATTCAAAGGAGAACTACATACATAATTTGGGAATTGACATTAAGCTCTCCCAAGGACATAGTTACAAAGCTCATTGGCAGTGGGCCCATACGCAGAGCAGTGGAAGTCAGGATATTTTTGGCGGTAGGGTGATGGTGAATCATGGAGTTGATCATTGGTTTGATAATTCTGCAGCACTAGGAGTTTAGAGAGAGAACTTATGCAGTTTGGAGACAGTGGCTTAGATGGCACAAGAAAAATGTCATTTATAAAACTCTTTGACCCTCAAATTTGGAAAAATGAGTCAAAATCTACGGGATCAAACCTATGGGGAGTCCTATTAAAACCAAGAAATATAGCAATGGGTTTTATTGAATGACTTGTAGTGGTTTTGTGAAGGAAAGAAAATGTTAAATTACAGTCTGATAGTGATGATGAGTAAATAATCCGGTGTGGTAAGCCTTACCCTTATAGAAATTTATAAACGATGAGCCAATCAATCAAATGGAGGGAAAATTAGTAAAATGCCACTTTTGTTAACAAGGTCCGGCTGATAAATCAGGGAAGGATGATGTCATTTTAGAAACTTAAGAGTAGAGGTCCCTGTAATTTTCAGATAGCTCAGTGAAGGTTTGCATAATTTACCGCACATAATACTAATCTAACATTGAATATTCTGTGTAGGCTCACTGTTGCACAAGAGCGAGAGAGATAGAGAGAAATAGAACAATAAACTAGTTGAACATGAACTAGCTGAATACAAACTATAAAAGCGTACCCGTTTTTCTGGAAGTGCTCTAAGATTGTGGAAACTGCATCAATTGGTACGGAAAAGCTCAAACCATCAGCCGCCAAAACTTTCATAATATTCACACCAATAACTTCACCATCAATATTAACAAGGGGCCCTCCAGAATTACCCTATACCCAAAATTTAAAGAAGAAAAAAAGAGAGAATAAATATGTACTAGTAAATGCATAAGCCGCCAATGAACTCCTCATCAATAATGATAAGCAAAAGTAATTCCTAAACAAGAATGTGAAGCACAGATAATAAGGCATAACTGCATGTAAACAGTGTGTAGCATTTTATATATCTCATACCGCTATTTTTTTTCTTTTATTTTGTGGTGGGGGACTTCTCCAACTCTTCAATTTCCTAATACCGAAGTTGTTATCATTCTCAACCTAAACCTGTACTTATAAATCTTTTCATCTAGCAGAGCACTACTCACAAATGCAAGCCATGATATGTCGTTTACATATTTTTTTTTAAAATGATAAAAATCAATTAACCCCACTTATTGTGACTCCTTTATCATGAGTCATGACACACAGCAAATGTCAACCTTCTTTGCATTGGCAATCAAACAACTCAACATAATATCACAGTCTTAGTCTAAAAACTAAATACATGCATGTGCCAATACACAAGAATCAATGTAAACACTTGCACTCCCTCTGTCCAAAAAAAAAAAGAAAAAAAATACATATATATATATATATATGCATATCTATATATAGATACAGTGTAGACAGACGACCAAAAAAAGGTAAGAATTTATCTTACAGCGTTGATTGCACAATCTGTTTGAAGATACTCCCTTCGCATTCCTCCCAGACCCAAATCACTACTTTTCCGATCAACACAACTACATGCGAAAGGGAGAGGCAAAAGGAAAAGGTATCCAACAATTAGTAATATTTAACCTTCAAGCGACAGAATAAAGTACAATAACTCAATTATTTCTTCAAACAATGAGAGAAACTTCAACAGATTTAGTTTTATGTGAAAACTGCATAAGGATAGAGAAAGATGTTTGATCTTCTAAAAATTGGTGGAAGTTAAAGCAGAATTACATCACATCAACTTATTTGGCATACCTTACTATACCAGCTGTGATTGTATTTTGAAGGGAAAGGGGACAGCCCATTGCTACCACCCAATCCCCTGGACAAAGTTTACTTGAAGAGCCAAGTTTTGCCGTTGGAAGTGGAGTTTTAGATTTGATCTTTACAATAGCGATGTCTGAATGTAAATCGGCATTCAACACTATACCCTCAAATGTCCGACCATCTTGCAAAGTCACATCAACCTGCCATAGTGCATTATAATGAGTCACTTCAGAGTTCTCCGAGTGCATGCTTTTTAATTTTAAAAATTAATAATTACTTAAGTGCTTTATTATAGGCCAAAAACAACATGGTACAGATGTTGCATTTAAAACGAAGGGGAGGGGTCCAATTCTTAGTGCTGCCACATGGGTGGGAAGAGGTTGAAAAGGAAGGAAAGAGAGCAGTGTCTTAACTAGTCCCATTCATGGAGTCCAAAAATGACAAGATAAATTGCGGAAAAGTATTAAATAAATTACTTTAAGAGAATATTGCTCTAGCTCAAACATGGGTTCCTTGGGAAGAGATTACTGGGCAAAGACATGAAGTGATTTACAAGAACCTATTTTCATTGGCTTCTCTAAATCTTGGAGCTAACCACAAGATCACACACATTATAACACAGCATTATTAATTTTTGCTGACTTGAATGGGTTGCGCAAACCATAAACAAGCATCTGCTACTGCACACAGATTACCATAAATAAAAATTTAAGTCCACCATATCACAAACATCAAAAAGCAATTAACATAGTTAATACAGTGATCAATCATCAATGCCTCCAGTTATCTATTGTAGACAACTCAAGGTATATCCCATGAAGCATACGAGATGACAAATAAAATCAAGATTTGGAGTACAACATTTTTTTTTATGTGGATGAGTAAGTCGGAGTCTGCATATCATTTCACATACATATACAGGTTTTAAAACTGATATTTGCAACCCAATCTAAATGAACACTTCTACATCACAATCTTGAGTTAAACTGTCAAGGAATTGGTAATATTATGTCCTTTTTATACTATTGGGGCTTGTTTGATTTTCGGATTGGGTAAGTGGGATTAGGATCTTGGGAAACATGTGGCCCCACATGTTTCCCGAATTGGATTAGGCCAGCATTCGTTGCTCCCTGAATTAAAGCTCGGATTGAATTAAGCTGACTATTTTTGCATTTAGTCCCCCATATATGGGATTATCTAATCCTAAATAAAAGATGGGATTAAATAGTGAAGGCATGTGAGATTATCCAATCCAATTTATTATGCCCCACATGTCCACTCTATCCCTAACCTTAATCTTGTCAATTCAATCCTTCTCAAAAATAATCTGGAAATCAAACGAACCCTTAAAGAAAAGTATCGGATATAGACTTTGTCCTTTTAATATTAAAATAGCAAGCAATAAAGAAGGTCTGGCCACTGACCTTCCCCTTGGATGAAGAACGTAAACCTTGAAAATCAACAACCACGTGAGCACAAGTCAAGATGGTGCCATCTGAATCTATGATAGTTCCAGAGCCTATACTCTTTCCCACGGTCAGCCCATGAAAGCCTTCAAACACAAAGTTCACAAAAGTGTCAAAGGTTAATATCTCAGCAAAACACTTCCAAACTTTACAGAAATAAATCCCTAAAGCATACCCTGCGGAACTGATAGATTGACCACAGCAGGACCGACCCTTGCAGCTGCATTGGCAATGGTGTCTCTACCCAAGCATCCACAACAAGGTTTCGGTCCATCTGTAACATCCCCAGAAACTCCCTTGCTTATGTCTACTGATGGGACCGAGCCAATTCTAGAAAAAAATAATGGAAGATTTCCTACAACTACATAGCATGCATTGAATAAAATGAAGAGAACAAAAGGTTGTAACGGTAATTTGAAAAGAAAAATAAATAAATCACAATAGGAATGGCAGACCATAAGGGATAGTGTCCAATGAGACAAATGAATGCTGAGGAGTCATCTCCGGCAAAGTTCTCCATGGCCACGATAACGATTCACGCAATGGTGAAGGAATTGAAACTAATATTGATGCTCCTACAATCCATTCAACTGTCATCAGTAAATTATGTACTCTTTCGTTGCAAAGAAAATGCACGGTGGGAAAAAGGTCAGTTGGGTACCAAATTTCGATTCCTTGTTTTTCATGACTTGTCAAGCCACCAAAAGAAACACACAAAAAAGAAAATACAGTGGATTTGACTGTAATAAGAAACATCCGATTTGGCTACACCAAGTAATTCCTCTTTTTTTTCCCTTTTTTTTTTCCTTGACGCCAAAGCAATATGAGTTACATAAATCGAAAAAAAATACAAATAAAATAAAAACACAAACCTTGGATTTGGTGATTTGGAAAGAAAAGAAAATAAATGATAAAACTATCATCCCATTCACTTGTTTGGAAAACTAAAGAGGAGCGAAATGGAGAGATTTGGTTTTCTATCAAAACACTATTTTGAATCTCTCCAAAAATTGAGAGATTCGGAGAGAAGGAAAAAAAAACACTTGGAAGGGCTATTTGTTATAATACCAAAACTGGAAAAAACAAAATAAATAAATAAAATGACATTAGTATCCTAAGGTTTAAAATATAAATGACAGCCAAACAGTCGAGGCAAGCAAAACAGTCAGGAAAGTGGTGGCAGCATCAAAACAACTTCAAACTTCTCTAGCTTTTTCTGATACATTAATATTTTACTTTCATTTTTATGAAGTGATGTTAGATGTATATATATATATATATATTTGTATGCTTCTCTTTGTATGTATTATATTCAGTTTGCTGGGATTTCTTTATGCCACCATTTCAGATTAGCCCTTTGCCATTGTTTTACCATATGTATGTATATATGATATTGATTCATGATATGGTAAATCGATATAGGTATATTTATTTGCTGTATATATATATTGATTCAATGATATGTTAGATGTTCTATTAATGATTTAGTGATATGATTTACGGTATACTAATTTATTGTATATATATCATATGGATCCAATGAATGTTAGATGTTATATATTAATAGATGTTTACTGTATACTAATTTATTTCATAAAAATATGCGATTATGGATAGGAAAATCAAAGAAAGAAGAAATGCCTTGATTCTGTGGGATCGAAGACAAAAACTATCTGTTGTTCAAGTTATTTGCTATTGGTATACTGGTATTGGTTTCAAAAAATCGCTTTAAGAACTGTCGAACATCCTATTACTATTATAGGATGTTTGCAGTGAGATACTAATAGTATGTTCATGCTCAATTTGTAATCTACAAGGGTTTGATTGTCTCTGATATTGTTGTTCCCATGGAATGTCAGCTATTTATTTTTCAATACCTAAAAGTTATGGCTTCCAAGTCTACCTAGTAAAATTGTTGTTATGCACTTCTGCCTTTTCTTTTTTAATCTAAATTGTTCTTGTTTCCCATTACTATTATAGTATCTCTGACTCTAAGCACATTATTTGACTTTTGTTAGATGGATGGTAGAACTTGATCAAATGAAATTGGTGGTCTCGGCAACCTTACAAATGATACTACTGGCATATCAGAGATGAGCAAAAAGCCTTCTAGTCCAAAACCTACAGGGGGTGGTGGTAGAAAAAGATCCATCTTTTGCGATCACTTTACAAAGATGAAGTGTGAGACGAGAAAAAAACCTAGGGCTTCTTGCAATTATTGTGAGATTGACTATGCTTGTGATACTAAGTCCAATGGGACTACATCTATGTTGACACATTTAGAACAACAATGTAAGAAATACCCTCTTCTCTCAAAGAATCAAGATATGGCACAAACAACTTTAGGCTTCAAACTCAAGAATGAATTCGAAGCGGGAGAGGGTGGAAATCTTGTCTCTTGGACGTTTAGTGTGGAAGCATGGAGGAGAGCTCTTGCAAAAATAATAATACTGGATGAGTT
Organism: Heliamphora exappendiculata; assembly: GCA_034768845.1. Classification (NCBI taxonomy): domain Eukaryota; kingdom Viridiplantae; phylum Streptophyta; class Magnoliopsida; order Ericales; family Sarraceniaceae; genus Heliamphora; species Heliamphora exappendiculata. The sequence goes on along the minus strand of JAOTRH010000020.1, from coordinate 6,864,319 downwards.
ATCTTTTAAATTTGTGAAGGATCAAGGTTTTAAAAAGTTTATCCATGTTGTACAACCCAAATGGCTAAAAATGCCATCTCGCGTTACAGTTGCCAAAGATTGTTTGCTTCTTTATAACAATAAAAAAAAAACAAAAAGCTTTGAAGAAAGTGTTAAGTTCAAGAGATCAAACTAGGATTTGCCTTACCACTGATACTTGGACGTCCTAACAAAATTTAAACTATATGTGTCTCACCGCACATTACATTAATAGTGATTGGAAACTTCGAAAGAAAATTCTTAACTTTTGTTCAATTTCCAATCACAAAAGTGAGACTCTTGGTAAGGCCATTGAATCGTGTTTGCTTGGTTGGGGAGTAGACAAAATTTTGACAATCACTGTTGATAATGCATGTTCAAATAATGGCGCAATTCAATACTTGAATAGGAAGATGAAGAATGGGAAGGGTGTTGTTTTAGCACATGAATTTTTACACGAGATGTTGTGCACACATTTTAAATCTTGTTGTTTGCGATGGATTGAAGGAAATTGATGACTCAATTATAAGGGTGCGAAATGCATCGAAGTATGTTAAATCCTCACCGTCTAAATTTGCAAAATTTAAGTTGTGCATTGACAAAGAAACCATCAAGTATAAGGGCCAAGTCCAACTAGATGTTCCAAAAAGATGGAACTCCACTTCATGTTGGAGAAAGCAATCCAATTTCAAACAGCGTTTGATCGATTGGCAGAGAACACAAATTTTCTCATTAGAGAGGATGAGGGTGATGATAAATTTGTTATTGGGGGACCTCCATCTTCAACAGATTGGGATAAAATTAGGTTATATGTTCAATTTCTTATATTTTTTTACAATGCAACCTTACGATTTTCAGGTTCCTTGTTTGTTACCTCAAATGCCTTTTTTTATGAAGATTATGCTAATTCAAAACACAATTACCAATTTGAGTAGAAATGGTAATGAGGTTTTGAAGTCAATGGCAAAGAGCATGAGATCTAAGTTTGATAAGTACTGGGGAAATTTTGAAAAGATAAACTTCTTGTTGCTTGTTGCGATTATTCTTGATCCTCGTTATAAAATAAGCATGTTAAATGGTGTTTTGAAAGATTATATGATGTTAACGAGGCAGATGAGTTGCTAAAGAAATTGAAATTGGGTTTGAATAAATTATTTGAGTGGTATGTTGCAAATGATTCAAGTACTGTAGTTCAAGGTCTAAGTCAACCATCAAGAGGTTTAGAAGTTGATATTGATGAACAAGATCCTCATGCTATGTTTGCCTCTCAATTCAAGAGACATTTGGAGAAAGAGGATAACATGAGTAACAAATCAAAGCTAGAAAGATTTTTAGCAAAGGGTTGTGAAGATGATAAGACAAAGTTTGATATCATGTTATGGTGGAAGACTAATTCCACCAAGTATCATATTCTCTCGCAAATGGCACGAAATGTTCTAGCTATTCCAGTTTCCACCATTGCTTCTGAATTTTCGTTTAGCACGGGAAGGCGTATTCTTGATCACTTTCGAAGTTCATTGTCTCCAACTATGATGGAGGCTCTAATATGTACACAAAATTGGTTGAGACATCCATCAACTTCAATATCCCTTCGAGATGCAATGGATGAGGTGGAAGATTATGAAAAACTTGAATTAGGTAATAACACTTATTTATTGAGTACAAAACATTCCTTGTTTCTTTTATTTTGCGGTATTTTTATATTTAATCTCTTGTATTGTTCAATTTTGTAGAAGTAATGGAGGGAAAGTCATCAGAAGCGAAATCTGTGGTAATTGATGATTGAGGTGATGTTTTTTAATCTGTGGTAATCTGTGGTATATTTAATCTCTTTATTTTGCTTGTTCAATTTTGTATATTTAATCTCTTATATTGTTTAATCTCTGACAAATTCTAGGTGTTATCTGGAGATATGCAGCTTTTTTTAATGATCTAGAGGAGATGTTTGGATATTGGTTGCTAAAGATAATCTTGGAAAAATCATTTTTTTTATTTTTGCACTGGAATCAAAAGAATGATGCTTACTTTGTTAATTTTGGATTTTGTCTGTAATTTTGGATTTTGCCACAAGTTACTAGAATTAAAAGATTGATGCTAATTTTGCACTGTGAGTCTGTGACCATGTCCACTGTCTAATTCGGTTTTAACTTTTAATGTTACTAATTCTGCTACTTTTGTCTGTTTTAGTCTGTGTTGTTAATTGCTATGCTAATTCTCAATTTTTACATGTCATCATGGAAACCGTGTGACCATGTCCAGTTGTCCACTGTCCATCATATTCATATCGTCAATGAGTATGCCGGTCTGTTATTAAAATTAGAATAATACAGCAGTGTTGATTAAGGCTAATGTTGAGAGGTTTTCTTTTGGTAAATTGCAAACCAAACCGCACCGATCAAACACCAATCAATTCGGTTTTACATACCAACTGGTCTGTTATGGTTTTAGAAATCAAAAAACCGAACTCATCGGTTCGGTGATACATTTAGCCAAAAACCGATCAAATCGAACCGATTACACCCCTAGAAATCAGATCTTTTACCTAATTCGCAGTACTGTTTGAATCCTTGGAAGGGGCATTTGCGCATTAAGAGGCCATGGCTGATGATGAAGGAGCTGAGAAAAGGTCTTTTTTCACAGAGGATAGAACTCTTTGTAGAGGAGGGTTTTCTTCGAAGGAAAGAGGGAGAGAAGGATATCTTGCAAAATGATAGCATTTAAAGTTGGAGGCGCAATATTTATGGGCTTGGGTTTTGGGCGAGGATAACAGCTTAGAGGAGTTGGAAAGGTATATAATATTCAAATATTCATTTTTTAAAACTCAAAAGGACTCTTTGAAGGGGCATTGTTTGGGCCAATATTTGGAAATATTATGTGGCGCCAAGGGATAAAGAGAATTTTGAAGATCCCTTGGAAAAAAGGAAAAGTTGCCAACTGGGGATAAAAATAAGGAGAATAAATAAGGAATTGGTATTGACTAGGAGCAAATTGGGGTGTATAGACTACGAAATAGGAAGGTGGTTATGTTGGACATTTGGCACAATGAGAACAAGTCAAAGTAGCCGTTGGAGAAAGATGAGGAGACAAATGAGAATAACGATTATTTGATTAGTTTATAAATGGAGCATGAGGGCAAAAGAAAAAGACACACGTCAACTCCACATCAAGCTTCGAGCTTCTTTTAATTTCACATCTTGTATTTTCATATCATCGATTTCCGTCCTTAGTTCAAGTTCCTTGCTTTAGCTTTGATTTCGAATTTAGCTTTAGTTTATGTTCTTATCGGTTTCAATAGAATTTCATTTGAATTCAGTTCAGTCTTTATTTGTTCTTATTGCAAACGCATTCTTATTATTTTATCAAAACACTTGGATATTCGTATAAGTCCTTTTCATTGAGGCAAAATTCAAACCAGTAGTTTTATTGCTTCGGGGAACACACAATTGGCCATATTAGAAGTTAGAGTTCGGCGCATTTCTTAATACAATTGAACGTAATCGTCCTAACACGCTCGCAATTTATCATTGGGTCCTGAACGATCGTCAGCACGAATCACCAACAATTGTGTAATGGATGTGCTACATAACGAATTTGCATTTATATTAGATGTGTTGCGTAATGAATTTGTATTTCTTGTCGGTCTATAATGGATGTGATGAGTCCATTTTCTTGGCATGCAATATGTTGCGCAATTTTGAATGGGTGTATGCACAATTTCAGCACATCCATTACAAACCTAATTAGCTTATGCTTCAATCTTCACCAAATGCCAGACTGTGCATTGCACGGGCAACCGCTTTGTTGATTGGCCATTTATCTCCATCCACTCAAGTTAGTTTATATCATCGTTTTTCTGGCAATATAAGAGCATCTATATGCCTAATGCTGTTTAGTTTTGTTAAAAGGTTAAATTAGTAAATTTCCTTTCTTTTCTTTTCTTTTCTTTTCTTTTCCTAACCAAACAAGATATATCCAAACAAGATGGAGAAAACACAATCCTTTCCCAAACGATCTGTTATATTTTCCTTCATTTTCCAATAAACACCAAAGAATGTGAGAGAATAAAGAATTAATCTATCTCCATTACTCAATCAAATTAAGTTCTTACTTGAATCCGCATCAATGTTCGTACACACGAGCCCCGATCCAGCAGCAGCCAAAGCCACTAAACGCACGAGGGAGTGCTTATTGGAGATTGGAACCTTTCTCTGCAAACACACATTGGACGTGATAACGAAAAAGTTGATCCAATGACAAACTCTGTATTGATTAAATCACAATAGTCTGCTTGGTTTCCGTGAGAGAACAAACTCGTTAAGAACTCAACGACAGTAGAGGACGGAATTGCATCTGCAAAATATTTTTTCCCACTCCCAAGTTTTTTTTCAGGGGAATCAAACAGAAAACTAGAGTGAAAACACCCAATCAGGAGGTGATGTGCCATACCAGAAGATGCCTCATGGGAAGAGGTAGCTGTCGAAGCTTCGCCTTTAGGTTGCTTGGTTCGTCCGCGTATTGTTTCTAATGCGTTAGCAATTCAGGTTGCGATTGACGCAAAAACCCTAACAAAACCTCAAAAGGTTCTAACGTCGTCTTCGTCGGTGTGATCGTACGCTGTTTGAGCAGCGCTTCAAGCGCCTTGATTATAAAATTTTGGAAAAATTACAAAAGCATTCCTAGAATATTGGTGAATATCACTTCACCTCTTAATTAAAAATTTGTTTAAAATAGTTTTTATACTATTTATTTATATTATTTTATTTGTTTAAAAAAAATTTATAACACAAAAAAAATAAAAAAATAAAAAAATAAAAAAATAAAAAAATAAAAAAATAAAAAAATAAAGTGATATAAATAAATAATATAAATATTTTTTATACGAATTTTTAATTTCAAAATTAAATAATATTTGCAAATAGTATAGTATTTCAATAATTTTTTCTAAATTTTTTTGTTTGACCTGGGCCCATAGAAAGTCACCACGCCCATGACTAAGCCCATCCCACAATTGAGATTTCATCTGTATCGTCTCGTTTGACTCGCCCAAACCCATGCATAAACACTTAGCTCGCTTGAAAATTTATTCTCTTTTTTTTTTTTTTGCTTTTAAATTTTTTGATTTTTTACTAAAAAACTTTTACATATTTTAAAAATTATGGTAACTTTATTATGCACATTTGTTATTTGTAAAATTATAGTTTTTAGACCATATTAGTAATATTTATTGTCTTTGTCTTTTATCTCATTTTAAATAAATTTTTTAATTAATCAGATAAAAAATCTATTAAAAATAATTAAAATAAATAAGACTAACAAGCATCATATAGAAAATCAATTGAACATACTTTAATTTAAATAAATAGAAAAAATAAAGAATAATATTAAAATATATATAATAATTAACTAAAATAAAAATTATACTTTTTTTATACTTTGGATAATTATTTTAAATATAAAATTTTAGTTAAATATTTAAAAAAATAAATTTTAACGTACAAGATCCATCAATAAAAATTTTAACTTGCAAAATTTAATTGCATATTTTTTCTTAAAAATACCCTATAAACAAATAAATTTATTTATTTGACATATTTATACCTAATAAATAAATTTATCTATTTATATATCAACACAAATAATAAAAATAAATAAAATTATCCATCTTCTTATTTATAATTAACAAATAAATAAATCTATTTACATATCAACACAAATAATATTAACAAATAAATTTATCTATATTCTTTATATATATTATAAAAAGATATAAATAAATTAATCTATATTTTTTAAAAATACAAATAAATTTATCTATTCTAAGATATTTTTATCTCAAAAAAATTTTGCACATTAAAACTTTTATAAACATAAATCTTACTCATTAAAAAAAACTTATACTAAATCAAAAATAGTAAACAACATATAAATTAAATGATTAATTAGCTCAGGATTCTATTTTGACTACTTATTTTAGGATAAATCCTATGTAATAAACTGTTATTCCATAAGATAATCCTTTTAATATTTTTGAAAACTTTTATACCCTCAAAATATTCTCCATAAAAATTAATAACATTTATTACTCGATACATTTTTATGGAAATGTTACATCCCTTGGTGAAGATTATTTATAGATTTTTTTTTTACTCTTTTTAATTCAAATGAAAGAATATATCATGATTCTGTTTTTGCTTCAAAAGGTTATTGTAATACAACCCAAAAATCATAAGCTTTATATGGCAGGATATCCAGTTTGAATTTCAGCCACCTGATTATGTTTGAATGTTCAGTTTGTGGTAATACTGGCTCCTAAATAAATGGAATCATATTGTATTACATGCTCAGTCGAAACCATTTTCATTACACAGATTTTGAGATTTGTTATTTTTTTTATAGCTTTGGAGCGAAACCACATCAGAAAATAGCAATTATTGCTTATTTGAATATCAATATATTGCATAAATTATTCTTTTTGTAGTTTATATATTTTTTTAGGTTTTTCATAAATGATTAGTGTGGACTTGTTGTATGATGATGAATGATTTTTTATTCCGTGAAAAGTTAAACGTGTAACTATCGAAAACTTCTATTTTTTGTGCTCATACTTTATGCTTATATATAAATAAAAAAAATTTTGCAGAAAATAATAACGTTGTTGTTCGAAATAAAAATTTATTTATAGAAAATGAGAATACTACGTTTACATCAGAAATACTGGGATGATTAAATGAGGACAATGTACAGGAAAATTATAAAATGAGAATAGGTTGTTGAATTAAATTTCTTCTGTCTGACAATGGGAATATTTGGTTGATGAAACAAGATTTGATATTATTATGCTACTCGAAAATGAGAATATGTTAATATGATAAGATAATTGTGCTACATAAAATGAAAATATGTGAATATACAATGATAATTAAGCTACACGAATGAGAATTTTATTACAGAAAATGATAATTTTCGTCATGAGAATTTTAATACAGCAAATGAGCAAATTATGATATGATAATTTTATTACAGAAAATAATAACATTGTTTGTGACGAATTATAATGGGATAATTATACTTACCTCCCCTGATATTTAAGCTTATTACAGGTACCTCCCCGTGATCTCTGAAATTATACTGTCATCTCTTCTACTTTGTTTTAATATTTCAGATACCCAATTTCGTCAAATAACCGTTTAAAAATTTGACAAAAAATACTTACATCAGTAATTATTTTATATTATTTCCACATTTACCCTTATTTAAATTATAATTTATTAAATTTGGCAGGGTCAGCTTATCTCTCTCTCTCTGCTCTCTCCAGAACCAATTCACCCATCAAAACCACCAAAACCACCGCCATCCAAAAACCCCCGTCACCCACCGAAAACCACCACCACCCAAAATCGCTGGTGGGGGTCAGCGGTAGCTGCGATAGCATGGGGAGAGAGAAAGAGCGAGAGAGCAGAAGGAGAGAGAGACACGGCAGAGACGGCGGTGGCGTGCGTTCTCCCACTCCCTCTCCCCCTTTGCTCTCTGTAATATATATATATATAAATCCAGTTCTGAACCAGAACACTTCTCTCTCTTTTTCTTTTTTTTCTTTATTTCTATCTAGAAATTAAATAATTTACCCTTAAAATTGATCAAAATAAAAAAATAAATTGATCTAATCAACAAATGGTACACACTCAACTAATCGGATCATGTTTTTGACAACTTAAAAATAAGTTACAAAAATAATTTTTAATAAAATTTACGAAATGATAATTCTTCGATTTAGTTTTGCCAAAGTAGTGTAGCAACAATCAGAACCGTTCATTAGCGGTGTTAGAGTGTCAAAAGGATAATAAACATCGGAGGCATTAAGTGGTAGCAGTATTGTCGCGTGATTTGAAAGTGAATATATATAGCTCCAGTTACAAACATTTAACAAAGAGCTCCAGCTCTAAACCATCTTCTATCTTCCTTGATTTTCATATTGCAGTTCATATATATTGTGATTGTGTCGTAAATGTTCTTCATATCTAGAGGGATATTTAATTTTTTTTTGTTCAGTAATCTCAATCCTTGGCACCTCAGGAGGGGAGAGAGCGAAGAGAAAAGAGAGAGCGAGAGAGCAGAGAGAGAGAGAGATGACAAATAGCAGAGAGAAGGTGAGCGAGAGAGCAGAGGTAGAGAGAGATGGCATAGAGGAGAGAGACGACAGAGAGAGCGTAGAGATTAGGGCAAATAAAATTACAATAGAGAATAAGGGTAAAATGGTAAAAATTCTTTTGCCATTAACAGTGTTTGCCAGATAAATTTGACAGGAAAATGTGTAATTTCAGAGCCTATGAAGGAGGTCTTTGTAATAAGTTTAAACCTAAAAAGTGGTAAGTGTAATTATTCCAATTATATTTAATAATAAAATTTAATATTATGTGAAATTATAACTATGCTACAAAAAATAAAAATATTTAGATATACCATATTGAATAATGTAATTATTCATCAAAAAATCTGGTTAAATCATTATGTATATCTTATTACCAAAATAAAATATATACACAACTTATATATATCTACATATATTTATTTATTGGGTAAATTTTACTGACCCCCCCTATGATTTTTAATAAAAACAAAAACTTCATCTGTGGTTTTAAAAATTACACTAATACTCCATCAGATTTAATTTTAACATCAAAAAGACCACAACCGTTACAATTTTCATTCAATTTAACGGAAACTACAAAACTGCCATCCCCGCCCAAAACCACCACCCCCAAACTAAACCCCTTGGC
>JAOTRH010000020.1:6837617-6855424 GCA_034768845.1 Heliamphora exappendiculata | reverse complement strand
ACAGTGTTTTCGTTAACAAAAGTTAACTATAAGGTCTAAGTATTACGAAAAAAAAATATAAAATTTTTTTTTTAAAAAATAAAAAAAATATCAGTATTATTACCCTTAAATATAAAAAAATATAAGCATAATTTATCCATATATATATATATATATATATATATATATATATAATTGTAATGAGACAAAATAGCCCACGTTGATATGGACGTGAGAGATATTCCAATCAATAGCCCACCTGATCGGCAGCCTTAGGCCTTCGCTTTTTAATTTCTTGGTTAGAAACTTCAAAAAGATAAGATTGTACGTTAAAAAAAAATTAAAAATTAAAAAATTAAAAAATTAAAATTAAAATATAAAATTTTAAAATATTTTATTTAAACTCTCTTAACTTTTAAAATACAATAATACTTTTTATTTATAACTTATTTACTACTACTACTATAAATTATATATAATTATTAATATCAAATATATAAAAAAAAAAAATTATCCATTTTGTACAAAAAATAAAATAACTAGTTTTTTATCTAAATAACTAATTTTAAAAAAGTTAACTTAAAGGCTAAGTTACCAAACAAACTATTTTGAACCTAATTTAACTTTTTTTGCTAAAAATACAAAAATACAAAAAAAAAACTTTTAAACTAATTAACAATTGGACAGAATTCATCAATAAGTCAAGGTTTTTGTAGCTCGGTAGAACCCTTCTTTTCAAAATTCAAAACCTAATAAATCAAGTCGTACTGAGTGCCCAAGACTAGTTAGGACAGGGTATGAGAGCTAGTAGGTCAACAGCCTTCCCCCACAATTTCAATAGCAAAAAACACAACTCAAACAACAAATTGTTCATTGAAATGCAATTCACGTCAAATTTGAAATGCCTATTGATCACATCACATTCCTTTGCGGAATTTAGATATGAAATGATGATCGATTCAATGACTGCTACTAGACAGGTCGTGCAAGTTTAATAATTCAATGGACAGAGGCTTATCATTTCTGTTTGGAAAGTCTTGCAGCTAACCTACCTCTGACTGTTTTCAGGTCCCGATGATGTTTTTTTCCTTTCCTCTTGGATGGTTTCCTTCTTACCTGTATTCTTTCCAAGCGCTGACGACGGATCTTGGGATCAGCCCAGCCTTTTCCCCATTCTGAGAAACTGGAATAGGGTTTGTTGTTTGTCGATGAGAGCAGCATGTCTGCTTCGGGATATACGTACAAGGGTTGCTCCCTCTCACATTGCAAAAATTCCAATCCAAGTTTTGTTGGCTCAGGGAATTTTATCTGAACACGGATCTGCAAGGCTCGGTGAAGTAGAAACAATTAGACAAATGGAGGTCAACAAAACTGACCAACACAGGACAAGACACATTCATGCAATGGAACACAAACTTCCAATTTAAAAGTTTCAAAAGGGAAAAGTAAGGCACGGCTAGTGAAACAGAAAAAGCGAACAGGTTCATGGCTTGAGCTTCAATATAAGCAAAATGTGTCCGCCAAGACAGTAAAATATGAGCAAATGTTTGTTACAAATTATGTTAGTTACAACTGTAAAGTTATAGCTTTACGCAGTAGAGTTTATGTTTGTTGATTTAGAATCAAAAGTTACAAACAAAAAGTTATAAGTACAACTGTTTAGATTTTCTTAACTTTTTGCTGAAGCCTAATGAATAATTTTTACAAACACACTTATAAAGTCGGGGTTAAAACTTTGTACTTCACTATATATGAAAGCAAGGGGCTACCTTGCTAATGCTTAAGAACAACATTTTGGACAAATTCTCTCCTATTGGGTCGCAAGTCGAATAGCTAACAAATGTATCAAGGTTGATAATACTACTAACAACAAATTCTCATTGAGGAAAGTACACATCCAATACATGACTTTGTCTGCTCTGAGGACCAGCTTGCTCATACTTCCAGAGTTTCAATATAGCTTCCAATGAATAGTTTAGACAAACAGGGGCACTGTTGGCATCTATTAGCTCATTTAAGGAGCAACCCTCTACAAACTTAGGAAAACCTAGTCCCACATAGCAGCTCATCTCCAAAGCTTGTTGAACATGCATTGATGCAGAAAGCTTTCTAGGACTCTAACATGGAAACACTATCTAAGCAATAAGCAATATTGAATTGCCTTTATGCTGAAAACTTGTATGGACACCCTTCAATGTTGCTACACTGTTCAGGCATTTCCTGTGGCGTAAACAATGTTCTGACACTCAGTTTCCATAATTTTACAAAAACAACCTGCAATTCACTGAATTATATATACGATAGATATTACAGAACCACTAATCAGTTATGTCAATATAAGGAATAAAATTCATATTCGGCAAAATAACTATAGCAACCAATGCTTGAGTTCATACCATGTCATCTCCCTCTCTGATAAATCCTTTGTCTTCTAAAATACGAGCAAGACCTCGCCACCATAGCCTATCACTTGCTACAAATTCTTGAAACTGCAGAAGTCGTCATCACGTCAGAAATCAACAAAATTATGAAGCAAAGGGAAGTTTTCTGTCTTTAATATATTCAACAAGAAAACATGTTAAGAGGATTCCATCATTGTCCGCAAAAGCATCATTGTCATTGTCCGAGAACATAAATACTAGAACCCACTAGATATTAACTATCCCGATGTTTTGATTCCTCAAGACGAAATGTTCCTCCAGTTGGTAGAAAGATTTTGAGAGCTGCTTTGCTGGCAAATGAAGCTCTTAGCTTTGTAATGGAACGCCAGGAGTCATTTGTAAGCCGGATAAGGACGACTATAATTGTGCAAATCAGAACTTCTGGTAGTTTTAGAAAGGAGGGATATTAGGGAGAAATGGAGAAGGTCAACATGGTATTGCATTTTGCCAATTAATCTGAGTGCTTGTTAACAAAACCCTGACAGGCTTCTAGGATTCCATAAAATCATCCATTGCGTTCTTTAATGATGATGTAAAACAAATGTTGGTTGCACTCTCCATTGTCTCCTATGAGTAGTGAGCCCCAAATTCAAATGATGGAAGAAGAGAGCTTGTTATTTAGGGCTGAAATTAATAGTTCGCGTGGAAAGGAAAAAAACTTGCAAAAGCATATAGGCTTTTATGGTTTATATGGGGCAACAAAAAGGTACAATCTTGAATGTGTGTACGCATGCGCGTTTTGGGATTGTTTAGAGGCAGTTTGGGGCATTCTTAACAGTCACAATGAACATTAACTTAGGTCCTGTTTCATAGTATACATAAGCACTTAAAACTATAAGCAAAGGCACAATATTATGGCCTATATGACCTTACATCCCCTTTCTAGACATTCTACAAATCACTGAAACAACCCAAACCTACAAAACTTAATGAATGACGTAGCGAATTCACCTTATTAATATCTAACCCAAATCCTAATAAAATAACACAATTAAGGCTTGAGAAACTTGAATACTCAAGCTTTCAGTTGGCCGTGCCTTGAGATCATAGCAACTTTCAGCAGTTACTTAAAATTACGTTTTCTTGCTTTTTTACATAGTAGGTTAAGTGATGGGAGCTTTTAATCATATATAATATTAGATAAGACAATTCAAGTGGGTGAAGGTAATAGTCACCAAGTTGTACGTGTGGACGGGACTATGGTGACCATCTCTCATCACTAGGTTAATAATAATGAGTGTGTTCTTTGGGGCTAGTTAAGGGCTACTTGGTATCTCCTATATGTATTGTTTATTTAGAGGCAATGTTATACTTAACTGGCATGGATGTTTTAGGAGAGGTTAATAAGGTGGGACAAAAATAGTAGTCTTAAAGAGGAAGAGGAAGCTCACCTTAATTAAAGCGCTTATCTAGCACCCAATCAGCTTGGACCCAACCTATGTTCGATACTCTTGGGTTGACTATTGAACACATTTACATGTCTAAGGAGTTGTTTAATAACTCAATTCAGCAATTAAAGGTGGAATGTATTAAGTAAAATTAAATTCGTGAGATAACAATCAATTATATCATCTAAGAATTTAAGTGTTTCCTAAAAAGTGGGCTAAAAGTTAGCAAAAAAAATTAAGTAGAAAGTCTCTTACTTTTCTGATAACTGTTAACACACAAGCACCGACGAGCACTGCTATAATCACGTTGCCGCCCCCAATCCACCTCCACTACAATCACTATCTTCACCATAGCCGCCACCATCATTCCATTACCACCAGAACTCCACCACCACCACCATGTCATTGTAGCTACCACCGTCATCATTGCCACCACACTGCTACCGCCATCCCCCCACCACCATTACCTAAACCATCACCAACCTAGTCCCTCCAAGTCTACTACCATCGCCACCGTTGCCATAGCCAACATCATCCACCACCACAACCAATGCCACTACATCATCCACCACCACCATCCTTCTACCTCCACCATCCACAGCACCAAGTGCCACCACCACCACTATTATTCTTTTTCCACCACCACCATCACTACCATAGCATTACCATCATTCCACGATCAAGATTGTCGCTACCGCCACCACACCACTGCAACTCTTCACCTCCACTATACCATTACTTTTATGACCCCACCATCGCCATCATCGCCACTCCTACCACCTCGACAACCCAACCCCATCATAACCACCACCCCTCGCCATAAAAATTGATAGAGAAAAATTAGAAATAATAAATTTTATATTTCAGCTTCTCATAAATATCAGACAGTTTATTTTAATTCAACTCAAAAAATTTTATCAAGCAGTTTTCAGTATTAATTTTCAGTTTTATCAAACACCACCTTAGTGTCAAATTTAATCCAAATCTCACACCCAAGGATACCAGGACTAACATTTATACAATAATATTATAACATCGGATATGGCTAAGTAACAACTTTGATTACTATTAGTTACAAAATTTCAATTTATATCCTCATCTCACCACAAGAATCATATAGGCTCGTAGTTTGAACTCTTAACAGCTGAGAATGACTAATAATAAAGTAGAGATTTTCCAATTTACAGTGCCACAGAACATACTCTCATCCAAGAATGCTACACACTGGTAGTTGAATCTTAATATTTGATAGTGCCATACCTCTAATTTACTCAAGAGGATCATGGGGCGTAGACAAGAAGGGGCCACTGATAAGTTCACAAAAAAAGACTAAAAACAAAATACATGTCATGGACTCGTGCACTGCTCTCCAATCTCTAAAAATCAAAACAACAGAAGTCCATTAAATGAAAGTGAAAATGGAACCCCAAAAAATAAAAATAAAAATAACAAACTTTATCCAATAGACCTTTAAAATTTTCAAATTTATCCTTAGAAGTCATGCATTACTTTCCAAGCAAAGCAGAAATTTCCATAGGCCCTGGAGCTACTTACTGGATCTAAAGCCCATATCATCAATCACGAACCTCTAAAACAAGTAGAAGGTGCTACCCAACCCAATGAACCTCCACCAACCAAAATAGATTGCATCATAGAGTCGTAGCCACGAGGCAATGAAAGAAAATAAGTGATTAATGTTCTCATCATCCAACCTACACATAACAAACAGTGAGGGATTAGTAAATGACTGTTAGGCCTTCTCTTCTGAACCAAGCCATTGTTAACAGACATGATTAGGTTGAATGAAGTCGTTAACCCCAATAGGGTACGTAACGGTTTATTTATAGAACATAGAACAACGAGACCACACAATAAAATATGGTGTGCCCAACCACACCGGATAATCATAATCATAATAATAAAGCTAATCTAATTATAGTAAAACTAACACCCCCCTCAAACTGGAGCATATATATCTAGCATGCCCAGCTTGTCACATATGTATCGAACCCGAGGACCTGAAACTGATTTAGTTAAAATATATGCCAATTGCTCTCCAGTACGAACGAAGCCAAACACGATCACACCATTCTGATACTCGCACCGAATGAAATGACAGTCCACCTCAATATGTTTCGTGCGCTCGTGAAATACTGGATTTGTAGCAATGTACACGGCAGATTTATTATCACACCAAAGTTTTGTTGGGCCAGGACAGGGATCACCCAACTCACTAAGCAACTGATGGAACCATAAAATCTCATATGTCGCCAGAGCCATGGCCCGATTTTCAGCTTCGGCACTTGACCGAGAAACCACGTCCTGCTTTTTACTCTTCTAAGAGATAAGATTGCCACCAATAAATATAGAGAATCCAGAAGTGGACCGCCGATCAATGGAACATCCGGCCCAGTCTGCATCAGAATACCCTTCCATCATGGAGTGGCCATGATCACTAAAACGTAGCCCCTTACTAGGGTTACTATGGAAATATTGTAAGATTCGAACCACGGCATTCCAATGTGGGACCCGAGGTACAACCATGAACTGGCTCACCACACTCACAGGAAAGGCAATGTCTAGTCTTGTCATTGTTGTCAAATAGTTCGATTTTCCAACCATTCTTCTATATCGGTCAGGATAAGGAAAAACATCACCCTCATCAGGGAGGAGTTTGACACTCGGGTCCATAGGTGACTCGACCCCTTTTGCTTGTAGAAGTCCCGCATCAACTAAAATATTCAGCACGTATTTCCGCTGAGAAATAAAAATACCCTTCTTGTCGCGTGCTACCTCAATGCCGAGAAAGTATTTCAATTCTCTAAAATCTTTAGTTTGAAACTGAGATTTCAGAAATAATTTCAACTAAGAAATGCCGACCGTATCATCCCCTGTGATAACAATATCATCAACATAGACGATTAGTAGAATACAGCCAGCAAAGGAACACCGATAGAACACAGTGTGGTCTTTTCCGGACTGTAGAAGACCAAATTGGCGCAAAACCATGCTAAAGCGACCAAACCATGCCCGTGGAGACTGCTTCAATCCATAAAGAGAGCGATGGAGACGACAAACCAGCTGAGACCCCCTCCCCCCTGAGCAACAAAACCGGGAGATTGCTCCATATAGACTTCCTCTTGCAAATCGCCGTGGAAAAACATTCTTCACATCAAGCTGACAAAGGCCAATGGCGAGCGACAGCAAGAGATATAAATAGGCGAACAGAGGCCATATTGGCAACGGGAGAGAAGGTCTCAAAATAATCAATTTCATACGTCTGAGCATACCCCTTGGCAACAAGACGGGCCTTCAAGCGGGCAAAAGAACCAGCAGGATTAAGCTTGACAGTGAAGACCCATTTGCAGGCAATAGCTTGTTTACCGTCCATAAGAGAAACAAAGGACCAAGTCGAGGTGGACTCAAGAACCTACATCATTTGAATCCTC
This sequence comes from Heliamphora exappendiculata, assembly GCA_034768845.1. Classification (NCBI taxonomy): domain Eukaryota; kingdom Viridiplantae; phylum Streptophyta; class Magnoliopsida; order Ericales; family Sarraceniaceae; genus Heliamphora; species Heliamphora exappendiculata. The sequence goes on along the minus strand of JAOTRH010000020.1, from coordinate 6,848,167 downwards.
GCATCACATCATACAGTCGCAATAAGTCATTTGTGGAGGAATAGATATCCTCCAGAGCCCCCAGATTTCTTTCACCATATTTGCACTGGCAACCAAAAGCTTGACACTGCGGTCCATGGAGTTCATAAGCTGACTGAAGAGAGGAGCATCGTCTTGTACCCAGGTACGATAAATAGGAGAACTCGGATCAGGCGCATCGTCAAATAAGTGGGAATCAAATTCCATGCCTTGTAAAGATTTCAATACATTCTTCCGCCACAAGGGATAAGCAGAAGCACCGTCAAGCTTCTCATCAACAAGTCGAGTAGAAGAAGAGAACACCTCAGTTCTCATAGGTCGCCCGGTATCCGTTAGAGACTCAGCAGTCCCAAAAGTCCAGGTAGCAGACCTATCACCCTCCGATGACATTCTTGTTCAAATATCAGAGAACCCACAACCAGACAATCCTCAATGCATCAACAAAAACTTGACGGCATAGAACTTAGCAATGAATGAAAAGCAGGCCATTGTACAGCTGAAGGAAGGGACGCAATGAGGGAGACGAAAACACAGAACTGCTGAGACCGGTGCGACTGTTCCGGGGACTATTCCGGCGACCAGCGACTTTTCTGGCGACTTGGCTAGGTTTCCGGTGACTGTTTAAACGGTCGGAGACTGTTGTCGGAGCACGATCGGTGGCTGTTTAGTGGGGTTTTGGTGGATTTCGGCGACTGATAGGGTAGCAGCAAATGAGTTCGGCAACGTGAGTGACTGTCGGCGACTACAGTGGACTGGTTTGAGGGTGTCGGCGCTAGAGGTGGTGGTTTTGGTGGGTTTCGGCGCCAGGGGTGGTGCGACGAGAGGCTGGGAGCCTCGCTGGAGGAACGAAGAGGGACGACGATCCTCGCTGGGTGTGCGACGATGAGCAGCAAAAGGCTAGGGTAGTCTGGCAAGGGTCGTTGGGTGGTCGGCGAGGGTTTTAAGTGGTCGGCGAGGGTCTTGGGTGGTGCGTCGACGACTGGGGACTTGAGTTTGGAACTGTCGGCGACTGGCGGTCACTAGTGTGTGGTTTCCGGCGACGATTTGGGTCTGGCAGCTAGGGTTTAGGTGGCAGTTAGGGTTTTGGTGGCTTCTAGGGTTACCAGAAGTCCGGTGGCTCTGATACCATATTATTAAACTGGGAATAATGAGAAGCCGTACCCTAAAGAATAGGTGAGACTCTTTATTTATAATAAAGCTGGGCAACATCATTATACCAACACACACTGGATAATAAATATATAATAATAATCATAATAAAGCTAACAAAAAGAGTTCTTACAAAATAAAGAAGGGAAAACTAGAAAAAAATACTACAGAAACTCATCCTAAAGACAAACTATATAAAAGTCAACTGTACGTCTCATTATCATAGAGTTTTTTTGATAAGTTAAAAAAAAAAAGACAATATTATGGTGAGATATATAGTCGTCACCATAAAATAGTTTTATGGTAACTCTCCATGCATCTCATAAATTCTTTCAAGATTTTGTAAATTAACAATTTAATGACAGAAAGAGAGTTCACGGCAATGTAAAAGACCATGATTGCCTTGTATTTAATGGACAATCTACCTTTTGATAGAGCCAACTACAAGACTGGATTCATGTTGTCAATCATAAGTACCCGGGGCACAAGCTTGTTGATTTGAATTGAGTTGTAAGAAAATCTTAATCAATAAAATTGAAATATAAAAATAATTTCATAGCTTTTTTATTCGCAGTTTGAAGTCAATGATGCTTGCTTCAGTGTAATTTTGGTCTGGGGAGGGAGTCAATTCATTCCATATTTTTCTTGACTTTTTTGGGAGAATTGTATATCACTACATAATTAGAGTTAAGGTGTTTTAGTAGGCATAGTGTATAGGGCTAACCTCCCTAGCTGTTTGGCACCATTTTGCGTATTATCTCACTTACCTAAAATAAGGGCAAAATTCACTTAGGAATCCCATGTCCCAAGCGTCAATGGTATATCATCCATATTGATGCATGAGCATCAAGCAAAATAGAATAAAAGCCTGATTGATAACTAGCTTAAAAGCTAATTTTTTTGAATTTTGATCCAAAAAACTTGTTTGGAATGAAAGCAGGTTTTTTTGACAAATTTAACTTTAAAGTAGTGGATCATTTATGATGAAGAGCTTGAGCTTCAAGCAAAACATTTAAATTGATTGGGTAAAAAGTTAGATTATTGTGCAAATTAAACAGTATTACCCTTTTATAAAATTGATTATTATGATTATATATAATTGATATTAGTAAATAAGTTATCAAATAGGGTATTATCTATGAAGCACGAACACATCGAAACAGGTGCAGTAGCCGTGTCAGACACAATGAGAACACGCCAGGACATATGTCAGATACGCCATTTTCCGTGTCCTATTTTCTTTAGAAAATATTCTTGCCAGACACGTCGAGGGACACGTAGGGGATATTTCGAATACGCTTGGATATGCCAAACCCGATGATGAAATAAAAAACCCTAAAAGTCTTAGTGCACAATTTGAGAAAATATTCAGCCTCTCATCTTTACTACCCACCGCAACTTTCACCAGCGAGCTCGACGACCACCGATGACCTCAATCTCACCGGTGACAATCACCAACAACCTCCAATTACCCTCTAAGTAAGCACTTTTCTTTTTTTTCTTCTATTTTTTGGTAGCTTCTTTCTCTATTTTTCGTTCTACTTGTCTGCATCTTCTTCTCTCTTTTTCTTCTCCTCTCTTTTTTCAATTTCTAGTTTTTGCTTCCTTCATGTCTTTGAATGATTCGACAATAATGGCTTGTTTAGTTGTTTTCTGGGTTTTTTTTTCCCGTTTTAGTTTTTTTCTTTACCGTTTTAGTTATTTTTGATTTTTTTCTTTACCTTTTTTTATCTATTTTCTAGTTGTTTTCTTTATCTTTTTAATTTTTTCTTTACCTTTTTTTTGGATGTTGTTTGTGAATGTTCTATTGATAAACATGGGTTAAACATATAAATAAAAATATATTTTCTATCGTGTCCCTGTTGTGTCCGTGTACTGATTTTTTTGAAATCACTGTGTCCCGTGTCTGTGTCCGTATTTACGCTTCATAAGGTATTATTGTCATTTAGAATGAGTGAGAGTTTAAATAAGGTATCCTAAGGATTAGTCATTGATTTGATTTTTTGGCTTTCTAACTCTTTTGCCAAACAACCTATGTTGGCATTTTAATTTTTTTGGCTAAAAGGCCAAAAAGCCAATCAGAGCCTAAATAAACAAATAAATAAACGAGATTTGAGGCCTGTGATGCTTGACATACGTACTATAGAGGGCCACCAAAGTACAGACAGCATGTGAGGGAGGCAGACTGGTTGATCGCCAAATGGTGCTATATTGTTCACAAGGGGGTCCTGCTACTATTCTTTTGTGTTTCTATCATCAAGTAGTATGCGCAGACTACGAAAGCAGTTTAATCTTTGGGCCTCAATTCTATGGAGGTATCATGCAATTTCCAGTAATTTGGAGGTACTTTCATAAATTTCCCAAAGTTCCTTGCTTGTGATTCTTTCAACACACCATGTCAACCAACAGATGAGGTCAAGGAGGAAAAAATGGGTATACAACCTTAGAAACACTACTAATACTGCACCTATGAATATAAAATGTATTTAAGATGTGCACATCATATAAAGCCATGATTATGATGAGAACTTGAAAAGAAAAAATGGTAAAGAAAAAATAGATAGAAATTCCCAGATTACTACAAAATTGTATAAACTAATGAATGACAAAATATTTTGCTGCTTCTAACAAGCTATATAAGAACCTCATTTGATAAAAGTAATGCAAAGAAGGAACTTACGAAAAACAGGGCAAAAAGAGCAATTTAAAATAACAGCGCTATGATCAAAAGGTAAAATTGACTACTAGGAACTCCAGAATCTACTCAAAGTTAAATAAAGCGTGCTGCATTACAACAGAAACTTTGATCCATTTGACATTCTCATTTAAATGCATGACCAAAAAGTAGTTTTACATTAAACTTATTCTACTTGATAATTCTCAAAGTGATAGTATAATTGCAGGCACTTAGTTAGACAACATGGCAAGCTGAATGAATAGACTAGATGACGCTTTTCTAGGGACAGAAGAAATTTTATTTAACTAATTCAACCAATTTACGCAGGGGAGTGTTTGAGCATTTATGTGCGTGTATGTGCATGAGAGAGAGAGAGAGCGCTTACGCGGCACATGGAGGCAAATGTGGGTCACTGCACCAGCCTGGTTTCTCTTCTGTATCCCTGTCCACCAAGCCAGACATTTAGAACTTAAAACTCTGGCTCCGCACAGATTGAGTGGTTTTGAAACAGGTGCTACATTAATGCCCATACAATAATATCAACTGTCATGTGGATCCGGGGATGTGTTTTACGTTTGGGTATTCGGCTGAGCAGTCAATCTATCCAATTGCAAGTCCAAGGATATCATGGCACATCCAAATATTCAAAATGATAGTGTTAAGCACGGACACGTCACTCATTTGGAAGCAAATGTGCCACAAAAATAATAAAATACAAATTTTTATGTACAAGTATACTATGAAATCGATTGACCACACATGCTTCGAAGGTGGACGTCCACTAGATGTCGAATGCATGTCCATTCCTTCCCCAGGTTGTGTTTGACTGTCTACTATATTAATGGTGCCATGCATTTAGAAGAGTCAGTATAGCAACACGTCACATATCTACCTTCTTAAAACAAATTTAAAAAATATATATTGAATTGTGGGGGTGGGGACTGAGAGTGAAAACTAAGCCTACTTGTGAACTTCTCTGTCGCCTCTCCTTTTTGTCATCTGCCATGTTAGTCCATTGTTGGGCTCAAGACCTGGTTGAGAAATCTCTAACCCATATTTCTTGACCAGGTGAATATACCTGGTAGATTGCATAGAAGAAAAGACGTGAAAATTTTAGATTTGATCTAGAAAGTATTGCTGAAATGGACACAGGATATGAAGAAAGAAGAATGAAGAATGAAAGAAAGAAAGAAAGAAAAACTTACTTATCACCATTGAAGTGCTCAACTCCAAGATCTTCATCCCAGATGAAAATGTAGTCATAAGCTGCTACAATATCAGGATGCAGAAACCTCTTTGCATACCACCTGCACAAGAGGCAGGTCACAAACTTCCACATCAGCAGGAGCACAATACAACTGGTAAAAAACCTTAATGCAGTCACTGAATCTACAAAAGGAAGCAATATTGGTAACAACCTAAGTGGACCACTAACACAATAACTTAAATAAAAAGCCTAGCAATGCAATCCAAAATGGTTAAGCCCAAGTTATTAATAGTATCCCACAAGTTTCTTTATACACTACGCTTAATTTTTATCTTCTACTAATATGGAATGCGGTATCACAATATTAATTAGAAACTTCTTTTTCTGGCTTTCATGGCATTTTCTTTTCCATGCAAGTGGGTATCATGATATCTCTGTTTTATGAGTTATAATTGAGAACATGCTTTAGTGGTAGAACAATGAAACTATCTAAATGCTAAACAAATCTTACCATTTGGTTTGTTTCCTAACACTGACATGGACGGCCCTCTGTGACCACTCAAACTGATCCCATTCACTTGTCCGGCCATCATAATGAAAAAGCAAAATTTGGAAATCTTCGGAAAACTATCATAAAAAAGAATAAGATACATACTTCAGTATACATGCGGCATCATAAAAATAATACATACAACAAAATGGTCCATTTGCGTAACCTTTTTAACTGCTGCATCAATGTTGCGCCTCTGATCCAATCCAACTGTGAAAGTTACCAAGTATTTTGGCTTCTTTTTCAAATCCTGAAAATTTGACAACGTTCTTTATGAGAATTGGAGTAACAGGGGGAGCTAACCTAATGACAGATAGGTGAAAATCTTGCATGGGGAGACGGTTTCTTTCTGTTTTTGGGGAGGTTTCTTATTTTATGAAGTGAGCACTCATTTGTGCTCAGTGTTGTCAGCATGCTCAAAATGGGAGCAGCAAAAAGGGTATATGAGTCCCTTAACATAGCCAAGGATAACCCCACTAAATCCAACACATCCCTCCCAAAAATTAAAAAAAAAACACACAGACACAAACAAACAACCAAACAACCAAACATCACCTACTTAATAAATCAAGGCATGGACAAATGAAGAAAACAACAAAAAACTAAAACCTATGGGTTTATACAAAGAAGTACTAAACAACCTCAAAAAGGCCATTGGAACTCATAACTTTTTAAGATTTTGACAAGAACATCTTAACAATAAGAGAAAGCTTTTAGTTAAAAACTACCAAGTAATATATAAGTCATGGTACTAGATATGAGATGCCTACTATATTTAATGGTTAAACTGCAATCTTTAATCTATCAGGACTTCCCCAATCTATGTGGTCAATTTTTTTTGGGAAAAACTAAACACACTTTAAAAAATATGGCTGACTCCAGCCATCTAAAATTGGTAAAAAATTACAAGCTAGAGCACCATAACACGGTTATCTTTGTTAAACCAAATACCTCACTAGGTTCACCCCATAACCTTCGCAAATAAAAATCAGACTTTGATACTACGATCCCTGGAGGTAATGACTCTGCCCCATGAGGATTTGTAGGAACATATATCTGGGAGGAAAAGAAAACATGAGCAAGTTATCAATGCAAATAAAAATTGAGCATGAACTCTTAGTTAGCTGGAAAGCACAATGTGTTAGAAGAAAACCCGTTGATCTAGTATTTCCAGATAAGTAGAAGGCATAAAATTGCAGAAAAAGACATAATTTAACCCAGATAATTAAACTAAGAAGCACTAACATTTCCATGAAGGTGTAGGTTCCCTGTCGGATACCAACACCTTCATGACACTTGTGGAAACATGCCATATGCTTCATGGACATGTTCACAACTATATAATAAATTTCATTATTTGCGATATTTTACCTACCCATCCCAAACACTCCGCAAGACAGCCCCCAGATGTCCAACATGTCTTCCTCTCAAAGAGATTTGACATTATAAGCATATTATGAACAATTCAAGCACATGAAATTGGAACTTTTCAAAATGGGACAAGCGAACGCTCAATAATTGTAAAGTCCAACGTATATAGCAATCAAAGTGAACTCATGTAACTTCATTTTGCCTGTTATGAAATACTAAATTTAGAATATTGATCACAGTTAAATACTCTTGTGATTGCCATATCCAACTTTTTTAAAATAAAAAAGAGCTGTTCCGTGACTGGATCCATGTCTGTCATCCGTGTGCCTATATTTGAGTCTATGCGATTTAGTCATCAAGCAATATTACAGTCTCTCTTAGATTTCTTTAGCCTGTGTAGATACAAATTTAAGCATAGAAGTCTCTTAATCGGTGCTGTGTTTCTTCCCTTAAGAGGTGTTTGTTTGAAAAAAGTTTATGGGAGTATAAAGACAGTGGTAGGCAAACACTGCAAAAGTGACCCTATTTATCCATTCTTTTAACCTTTCAGAAAATAATCTTTTATCACAAAGGGATTGTTTAATTACCTGAGTTGAGTTGATTTGAGGATTGTTTAATAACCTTGTAAATGTTTTAAGTGTGAAGTTTCCCTAAGATCTTTCATTAACTGCATTTAAGGACACGAAAATATCTCTACACTCATAATGAAAACCCACTATCAATGGTTCATAATTCAAGTCAGCGAGATATGACTTGTTACTGAACTTTCAACATGCTCAACAAATCAAATGACATTTAAATGTTAATTTTAATGAAGGAACTTATTTTTTGAACTTACAATTTGATAACTCAATCCTTGAATATTTCAACACCACTTGGCTGTAAAGTTTACTGAAGTCTCAGTTCATTAAACAGCCCCTAAATGTGTGCCCTCATAGATGAGCATGAGAACAACCCAACGAAGTAGCTAACATGAAGTGCTTTATCATCCAGCAGAAACTGCCTTTCATTCCAAAAGTCCTAGGAAGTACAGCCCTTGCCAACATTTAGCTTGACGTTTTCTATCCAATAAAGCACTGCACCACACTTTATCTATTATACAATGCATATTTGGAGCTTCAATGTAGGAAAGACTCCATCTATTCTTTACCAAGATAGAGAAATCCAGGACATCGTTGCATCTAAAGAAATCTGCAAACAAAGGACCATAAAGAACAATTGAAATCCTCCCATGGCAAGAAGGATCGATCCCGTCCGGTTTGCAACCCTTACTACATCTGCCTTTACGATATTTACTATACAGGCTCCTAAATGCACCTTTGTCCTTTTCAACATACAAGCAAATCAATAAGATGTTAAACCAAGGCACTTGTACAATAAATCCATCTCTTAGGAGCACTTTTGTCCTTTTCAACATACAAGCAAATCGATAATATAAAGTCATCAATAATACATCTCAAACTATTATGGAAAATTTTCTAGTTTTCTCAATGGTTTCAATATAAAGTCATCCATTACAAGTCAAATGTTGTACCTTTCGCAGATGAGAGAACTTAATTAAAGCAAGGGAAAATAAATCACAAAGGGAAACTCCTCAAAATCTGTTTGAAGAACCAAACAAAATTGAAGAAGCAATAATCATGCAACTTAATGGAAACACAAATAATAAATCTAAATATGTTTTCATCTCAAAACTTTAGCATTGATCTATTAAAAGTTTTTTATGTGATGATTTAGAGACACAGGGAACCTAAAGTTTTATTCAGCAAATCACTTACATAGATCAGTTATAATTTGGTGCCAACTTCAAAATGTATTACTCACCCACTGTTTAGATTCTGCTTTGGAAATAACATCATCTTATGTAAGAGAACCATAACATCATCTTATGTAAGAGAACCAGTTAATTACCCATACCTACCCATACGACACTCTTTATAATAAACGCTAATCCTTATTTAAAAAAAGAAAGCCTCCAACTAAATGTAATATAGGATTCCAAAATTAAATAAAGGTAATCTGGATGGGTCCTAAATTTTTTAAGGAAAGTGGAGGAGGGGGGGGGGCATTTCTGAATTAATCTCCACCATTGATTTGTTTAAATGTGAAAAGGATAAATGTAGAATCAACATTCCTGAATCATAATATAGACAGGAAATCTCAACCGTTGATTATGAACCGGCCTTAACCATTATTTGGGTCATAAATGTCATACCAAGCATTGTGAATTGTGACATAGATTAAGAACCAATGGAGGTAATAAATCACTGGTCCTAAAAATCGCAATAGACTTTAGAATTCATTACACGAACAATACAAGAGAACTTAAAAGAATTAAGTCAACAAAAAAAGGCTACCTTCGGCGGTGCAGTATCAGTTGAAACACGAGTTTCCGGGATGTGGTCACTAACAGATCTATGATGATCATCGTTGAAGGTTACATCAAGAGATGATATAATGCTTGTAGGTAAGTTAATCTGCGAGATTTCACAATGAATCAAATGGATGATAAGTGTCTCATGCAACACGGGTTTATTCATAAAATGAGCTAACATACCTTAGTAAGAGAAACCGATGGAAATGAAACTCCAATAAAATATCCAAACACCATTCCCACAATAGTCGTAATTATAAGTCTGGCATTGCCATTCGACTTCTTAGAGACTCCACTGCAAAAAGAACTTCTTATTTAGTTATTTAAACGAATCCTCTTTTCATAATCACATTAACTCCCCACGAAAAAAATGAACCCTCTAATCCTGATGGCTTCACAGAAAAGATAAAAGATAGCACAATTGGGCACTTCAACACCAAACCAATTTACAAAAGTTAACTAGCAATTCATCAAAATGAAGTTTGGTATAACATAAAGTGTACAGACCTGCGATGTGTCGTCCCCATCTTGGTAAAGCCACTCAACTGAACAAGTCATGCAGTATGCAAAAACATATTCCTTGTGCAACTTCTGAAGCATATAAAGCAATCCCCAGTTTCAGGAAAGCAACTGCGGTGATGCCAATACTAATTCCTGTTAAATGCATCCAGAAGCTATTCAATATATAACTAACAAAGACTATAATTACAACTTCACAATTAATAAACCCACAAACCAGTATTCATCTGTTGAGTTTTCCCAAGTTAATTTATCATTTTTCCCCTCTGCTGAGCATGACCAAGAGATAAACACCTAGAAAACCCACTAACAGCTTTTCCTTTCTTTATTTCTTTCTTTCTTTTTCATTTTTTCACCCTTTAGATATTCGCCTTGAACTAATAGATTTCCACATTTTTTTGTAGTAAACCAAGGAATCATACCTAAATAATCTGATCTGCATCATATAATAACTTCAAGAAAATACACCTATAGAACTTGTAGTTTGGGTTTTCTGGGTTCATCAAACCACTGCAGTGATGATTATTGATTAAGACCACAATATAGTACTTACTACTTACGAAACCCACTAGACGGACAATCCACATGACCTAAAATTCTTCCATTATCATCGAGATTTTGACACTACATGAATTCAATTCAAAACTATAGCACTGAAGCAACACAACAATGGAGGAAATCGGGG
>JAOTRH010000020.1:6819002-6829805 GCA_034768845.1 Heliamphora exappendiculata | reverse complement strand
TCTTGGTACTTAGCCTATGTTTAAATTAAAAAGTTTAATGATTTTTTGTTTTAAGTTTTTTTTTTCGTCTTTTCTAATATATATCATTTTATATATGATAACTTTTTGAAATGACATAAAATTATATAAAATATTCAAAGTTATGATATTTTTAAAAAAATATAAAAAAATATTTTATCTAAAAAAGCAAAAAAGGCAAAAAGTCTTTGGGTTCTTAAACAAGTTTTTTTAATTTCTCAATTTTAAAACTTAACTCGGGTTTGGACTAGTTTTTTTCTACGACTTTTTTCACCTTTAATGAACATTTTTCAGTATTAACCCAAATAAATATACTTTTTAAATTACCCTCATAAATTATTTAATAAAAACCTAAAAAAAGCTCACATAAACTGAAAAAAAAACAACTTAACAAGTTTTTTGCCTTTTTTTTAAAAAAATTTCGTCTTTGGTGAACTCTTCTCGAATTTAGCCATAGCAGGTATACTTTTTAGAATCTTTTCATTAGAAGAAACTAAAAAAATAAAAAAAAATTTAGAAAAAACAAAAAGAAATAACTTCAAAAAAAAACCACTAGCATTTTTAATCCAAAGGGTAAGTACTATAATATTGTGTATAAATGTTCATTGCATACAAAGTATAATAAGGCTTTGTTTAGAATGTCTAAAAAGTTTGATTTTAAAAAAATTTAACATTTTTAAAAAATAAAAAAAAAAAAAAATTGTCAAATTATTTGGGATAACTTTTTTTCTTTTTTGATAAAATATCAAATATGTTATTATCTTTTATTTTAAATTATAGTATTTAAAATAATAATATAATTTTTTAAATTTTTTTAATAATAGAATTAACCAAAACACCCAAACATAATTTAAATATTCTTTAAACTGCACAGGCAAGACAACAGCCAAGACGCCTAAATCTTCTTTCCCATTTAAACCAAAAGTGACGCGTTTTAACTGCGCAGCACCAACCCCAAACCCCCAATGGCCATTTCTACACTCAAAACGACTTTTAATAATTTTCGAGTGATTACATATAGAAGGGGGTTTTCCCCCCTCCAAATTACCCTTGGGAAACCTGTTGTTCATGTCCGCAAGAAGAAAGGCCGGATTAGTCCCTCTGCACATAAAGGCTGAGAATGCTGGTGATGTCCTAGACGGATTTCACAAATTCAAGTCATTTGATCGACCCGCTTGAAATTCTGGATGACGCATTTCATCAAACACTTGCATAGGAACTTCTCCTCCTCTCACCACCACTTCCTCTCATCATCATCAGCTTCGTCTTCACTTTGTTCCTTTCTCTTACCATACATCTCCCTGAAATTCTCTTTCATTTCGATCTCCTCATTGTCGTCATCCGATCAGCACCCACCTAGAATGGCCAAGAATGGTCGGTTCTGCGCGTCCCTCTTCTGCACTCTCATCCAACTCTTCCTCTCCTGCGGTCGATTATCCAAAGCTGTCGACGCATTCGCCGCCATGCGGAAGATTTACGGCCTATTTCCGCCCGACCTGTCCTCCTGGAATCGCTTACTGCGCGAATTCAACGCCTCCGGGTTGGTATCTCAGGTATGGCTTGTCTATTCCGATTTGCTCGCTTGTGGGCTTGTTCCCAATGTCGCCACTCGCAATATAGTCATTCACTCTCTCTGCAAAGTTGGAAGGCTTAATTACGCATTAGAATTGATCAGGAACACCACCGGCGGAATCGAAATCGACACCGTTACGTATAATACTGTTATATGGGGGTTTTGCAGAGTGGGTCTAGCCCAACAGGCTTTGGGGTTGGTTTCTGAGATGGTCAAGAAAGGTGTACCTGCTGATTCTTTTACTTGCAATATTTTGGTTAAAGGTTTTTGTAGTATTGGGATGTTAGAACAGGCGGAATTGATCATGGATAGTCTCGTTAATGCGGGATGGGTTTGTAGGGATCTTGTGGGCTTCAATACCTTGATTCATGGGCACTGTGAAGCTGGTGAGGTCAATGCAGCTCTCAAATTGATGGAGAGTATGCAAAAGGAAGGAGTATTCCCTGACATTGTTACTTATAATTCTCTGATTGATGGGTTCTACAAAATTGGGGATTTTGATCAGGCCAACAATCTGATTCATGAGCATTTGGGGTCTCAAAGGAGTATAGACAACTGTGGTGGTTCTTCGAAGATTGGTGGTACAGAAAACAAGGATTTAGCAGCTGGAGGATTGGAGTTGAAACGAAATCTTACCACATATACCACACTTATTAGCGGGTATGTTAAATGGCAAAGGCTTGAGGAAGCGCTTAGTGTTTACGATGACATGCTTGTGAATGGGTTCTTGCCTGACACGGTAACTTATAGTTCCATTATGAAAGGCTTCTGCAAGCATGGGAGGTTAGCTGAAGCAGAAGTAATTTTCAAGGAGATGGAAAGCATGGGCATGGATCTTAATAATGTTTCCTACTCTATTCTCATTGATTCGTTCTTGAAAAGAGGAAATGTTAAGGGAGCATTTGCCCTTCAAAGTAAAATGGTTGTTTGTGGAATTGCCTTTGATGTGGTTGTGTGTACCACAGTGATGGATGGGCTATTTAAGGCTGGAAAGCCTGACGAGGCAGAGGACATGTTTCTTTCTCTTTTAAATCTTAACTTAATTCCTAGTCAAATTACTTATTCTGCATTGATTGATGGGCTCGGAAAATTGGGGGATATGAAGGGGGTGGAATCTATATTGCAAGAAATGGAGGCAAAAAATGTTCATCCGAATATCATTACGTATTCCTCTGTTATTAACGGCTACACCAAAAAGGGAATGCTTGATGCAGCTTCTAATATTATGAAGAAGATGGTGTGCCGGAATATCATGCCAAATGTTTTCACATATTGTATCCTGATTGATGGTTATTTCAAGGCTGGTAAACAAGAAATTGCTCTTGACTTATATAAAGACATGAAATTGAGAAAGGTGGAGGAAAATAACTTCATACTCGATGCATTTGTCAACAATTTGAAAAGAGGAGGAAGGATGGATGAGGCTGAGGCATTATTTAGAGAGAAGATGTCCAGGGGGTTGTTCCCTGATCGGGTTAACTACACTTCTCTAATGGATGGATTCTTCAAGGTTGGTAAGGAGTCAGCTGCTCTTAACATGGCCCAAGAAATGACAGAAATGAATTTAGGGTTAGATGCTGTAGCATACAATGTGTTAATAAGTGGACTCTTGAAACTTGGAAAATATGAAGCACAGTCTCTTTATACTGGAATGAGGCAGTCTGGTTTGGCTCCAGACATTGCTACCTACAACACGATGATCAATGCTTATTGTAAACAAGGGAACTTGGGAAATGCTCTCAAACTCTGGGATGAGATGAACAGAAATGGGTTAATGCCTAATTCAATCACTTGTAACACTGTGGTAGGAGGGCTATGTGAAGCAGGAGAGCTTGATAAAGCAATGGATTTGTTAAATGACATGATGATGGCGGGGTTTCACCCAACCTCCACCACACATAGACTCATGCTTGAAGCGGCTTCTGTGAATAAAAGAGCTGAGACAATTCTGCTTATGCATGAACAGCTTGTATACATGGGGCTTAAACTTGATCGTGTAGCTTATAACAATCTCATAACCATCTTATGCAGACTAGGGATGACTAGAAAGGCAAATTCGGTACTACAAGAGATGGCAAGAAAAGGCATTTCTGCAGACACTATCACTTACAATGCTCTTATACATGGATACTGCAAAAGTAGCCATTTAAAAAGAGCTTTTGCCACATATGCTCAAATGTTGAGCGAAGGAATTTCTTCTAATATTGCAACTTATAATATCCTTTTATGGGGTCTCTTGAATGCTGGTTTGATGCGTGAAACTGCTGAATTAATTGATGAAATGAAGGAAAGAGGCTTTGTTCCAAATTGTAATGCATATAATGTTTTGGTTACGGGACATGCAAAGATGGGAAATCAGAAGGAATCTATAAAGCTTTACTGTGAAATGGTAACTAATGGCTTTGTTCCCAAAACTAGTACTTACAATGCACTTATCAGTGATTTTGCCAAAGTGGGAAAGATGAAGCAAGCTAGAGAGCTTATGAATGAGATGCAAGTCAGAGGGGCACTGCCTAATTCTTCGACTTATGACATAATAATTAGTGGCTGGTGCAAACTATCAAATCAGGCAGAGCTGGACAGGATGTTAAAAAAATCATATCGAGCTGAGGCAAAGAATTTATTCGAAGAGATGAATGATAAGGGTTTTATTCCTTGTGAAACTACCCTTAGCTATATCAGTTCTATCCTTGCAAAACCAGGAAAGAAGGTTGAAGCTCTGCAGTTGTTGGATGGATGGTACAAGAGAAAGAGAACTTAAGTGATTGTTAACATCAGGAAAATGTTGTATTAGCTCAGTTGGGCTTGGAAATGCCAGCTTCTCCCTTGCTGTTGAATGTTCTACTTCAGCTACTCCAGTACTCTGGAGCTCGTATGGGTGTAGGGCTCTTAAATGCATCATCTGAGGTATGAAATGCTGAAGTTTTCTAATCTTCTGAACTGCTTATGATCCTTTTCCGATTTAAATATCACCAGCATTGGCCATTATTAGTCTATCTCAAATTTATGAACATTTGGTCATTTTTTTTGTACCACTTATGTTATCTAAAGCACCATTTTATCTTACAAAATAAATAAAAGTACAGAAAATGTGTATGCACCAGCACCCGACACCCGTACCCCGTACATAAGTGCATGTAATATACAATTCACCACAAAAGCAGACAATCCCATACACATAATGTGTACAATAAACAAAATGTACCCACATTATATATCTACAGGGATTTAATTCCCCTAATAAGTCCACACAATCATATAAAGAGAAAGGAAAAACCAAGAAAAACAAGGAAACAAGCGTTATATCATTCTAACACAAAACTGAACTCTTAGGGCTTCTTTGGTAATGTTTTTTGTTTTATTTTTTGTTTTCAAAAAATTTGAAAATTTGAGACAAAAGCTAATTCTATAATTCTGACGTTTTCAAAGAGATGGTAACAACTTTCAATTTTTTGAAATTTTAGGAAACCAAAAAATGTGTTTTCCTTTGTTTCAAAACGAGTTTATTGCCCAAGTAAGCAATTCAAGAGGTGGAGTGGATTAGTTGACAAATAAAAACTAAACTATTTAACCCAATAATACGAATTTATCATTTATCACAAACTAAACCAATGAGATTGGATGCACAAAAATAAGGTATATCAATGAGTATGAAACAATAAGATATAATAGCAAGCAAAGCAATTTAAGGAGAGAGAAGGGAAGAGAGAAAAATACAAGATTTATAGTGGTTTGGCTTCAATCTAGGCCAACGTTCATTTTCCAAGATCCTTATTTCCACTATCTTCAAATTGCTTCACAATTAGCAAACTTTAGAGGTACTTGTTAGACATTTCCCCAAGTTTGATGTTCAAAAATATCCCAAATCACAATCCACAAATGGTCCTCGTTTTAGGTTTTATTTTTTCTTGATTTTATTCACCTAAATGCTCAAATATAGGAACAAGGGTCCACCAAAACTTTTACGAATAAGGTGGAGAAACAAAAAGAATAGGCTTTTAGTATAATAAACTGCTAAAGATTTGGATTTAACTAATAAAGTTTGCAAATAGATAATAATATTGTTAGGGAACGTAAAGCTGAAGATATTGACAATTTTCTCGTTTTAATCCATTGGTCTGTTGAGTTTATTATGTAAAGATCTTTCTCTTGTAGCCCTTGAATCATTTTGGTTTGTTGGTATTGGTTGGAATGCATTTAATGCCAAAGATATGTTGAAATAGTCATTGCAAGCTCTTAAATTTCAAATTTTCTACCGTGGCGCTGACTCATTCAGGAGACACCAATTTTTCTAGAAGTTATCGACTCAATTTCCATGGTGTCAACCCAAAATTTGCACATTTTTTCAACCTGTAAAGCTCGAAAACACATCCAAACCCAAAAATAATTTCAATATTGAGCAAAATAAAATTTAAAATAAATTTTAATTAGTTCATAAATGTTCATATAATATTGAAACATTCATATACCTCATCATCAATCCATTTAAGTTCAACAACTCATATAGAGGCCCACTCCATTTTTTTATTTTTATTTTTTGATGGTCATTATTTAATTTCATTTGTTTGAACCCGTCGGGTCTATTTGGCGTTGTTCACGTCCCTGAGCTTGGTGGAGTTGGGCTCTGGATTGTGCTGGCATGGCAGCAATGTCTACAGTTTTGGGGACACCACTCAAGCGGTGGCGTGATAACCTGAGCATTCACTTAAAAATTTGAAGGGTATAAATTTGTGGAGCTTCTTTGAGAAGCCTTATTATTTTTACCCCTATCTCTCTCTTCACTTCATTTTCTCTTGATATATTTCGCATACATATATTCTAATATACAAGCCTCTAGGTGGATTTTCGCAATGCCAAACGAGAAAGAAGTGATCTACACATCGATGGTGATATTTTCCACTGAGTGGAATTCCGTGACGGAGTTTCTAGTGTTTTCTCTTTCCATCTTTTCTCACTCGAAGTAGGGATTCTTGCTCTCTTCTAAAATGATTTTAAACTTGTATGTTTAGTTTTACCTTGAGCTTCGTATTGAGATTTCATTTTCTTAACCTGTGTCCTTGTTTCAAATTTGTTGAAAGTAACATAAAAATGATGATTTTATGCTATGTATGAGTTAGTCGAATGATTTAGAGTGGCTTTACCAATTGAATTTTGTTGCATAAAGAATTTCATATTCTAGGGCTTATGGGTGATTTTGGGAAAAATAGGGAAAAATATATGATTTGAGTTTAATTGAAAATTTGGTGTATAAATTTAAAGGGTTAATCCCTCATTTCTGTACTTTATTTCGAAACTTGTTTCAGATTATCATGCCATTTAATTGTTTTTTTAATGTTGTACAAAGAAAACTGCTCCAATTTCTCTTATAGATGTAACAATTTACTAAGAGCAAGAACAAAGAACCTGCTCTGATTTTTTCACCCTTGATTAGAGATAATTATTTCATAGGTGCTGCAAATTATATTGTCTCAGTTCTTGTTTTGAATGTTATATTGAGATTCTTACATTTTTTTCCATCCACAGTGCTGATCCTCTTGCCAGCTTGTCACTTCGCCTTTTATTTCACGGAGCACTTCTTGTCAAAGTAAGTAATATCTATACTATCTATACTATCATGTTAAGGGAGAGCACTCACTTGGTGTTCTCTTATTTTGAAGCCGCATGGGTTTTTGTCCTTGCCTAAAATGTCCTTGTAAGGCTTGTCCTCCATTATCCTATTCCCTATTACTCCTTATAATTTGAAAACATCATTCCACTTCCCCACTTTCTCCAACCACTTCGACTCTTCATACCACTCTTACCCACACACCACATGTGCGCAGTTTACATAATGTTATACAAACCTTAAGCAGCAGCGAGGCTTCCTTTTCTTATCAATTTCACATTCATTTAAATGCATAATATTCAGTCTCTAATCGATGGTGATGATTTCTTCTGAAGAAGTTTCAATTTAGTTCGGATATGAGCAATTAGACTTGTATAGACTTATGCATATACGTGTATAGGAATTTCTCATAGCTACATCAGTAGTTCATTACATGCCCTGCAGTAGGTTATCATATGAAACATGAAATTTCTTGTAATTAAGGAAGGAAAATCCCAGGATGCAAGAAGATATCATTCCATGATTTTAATTTCATAATATGCTGACATATGTGTATAGGAATTGCTTGTAGCTACATTAGTAGTTCATTACATTCTCCGCAGTGGGTTATCATCTGGAACATGAAATTTCTTGTAACTAATGAAGGAAAATCTTTGGATGCAAGAAGATATCATTCTATGATTTTATTTCTTAACATGCTGACAAAGTATAACGAAGTGGCTTCAATCAGACGTGCCATGGAAGTTGAGGAGCCTATTATTGACAACATTTCACTTCATCATATCTTGGTGAAGAGGCTGTGGATTTCATTCAAGCCAAAGTAGGTGGAAGACACATCAAGTGGATACGTAGGCAACTCACTTGATGGGCACAATCACAATCTAAGCGATTTCCAAATTTTCACTTAAAATTTTAGGGCAAACTCTACTTTACCCCATTTCTCCTTTGAAATGAACATAAATACATATGTATATATGTTATAAGGGTATTTTTGTATACCCAAGCTCATATCCACTCTATTAAAGTGAACATATATACATATGTATGCATACACAAGTTATGCCATATATGTGTATATAATTATTGCAGGTGTAGGAATATGGGATGGACTCGAGTAGTGGAGTATGAGAAGATGGAGTGGACCACGGTGGTTCAAGAATTGCTAGAGGTGGAGGAGGTGAGAACTTAGGGTAGCTTTAGAGAGAGAGAGAGAGCGAGTAGGTGGCAATGGAGAGCAATCAGAGGTATGGAGATTGGTGAAGTTGCCTTATGGAGTGATGGCGAGATGGCGAGATGGGAGATGATGTGTCCCTTGGAGGGTTGGAGTGGACTCATTTATAGGCGATGCTGAGAGGACATCTGAATCTTCAAGATCACCAAGGACGATGGGTGCCTCGTTTGCTATTGGTTGTGCGGATATGATCTTCTACATTGGGTGATCCATATGATATGCTGAGAAGAGTATATCATATTGTTATGAGGGTTGGTCGCTTAGATGCCAGCTCCTAATCTTCTTGGAGCTCCTCTGTCTTGGTCAGGTGCCGCTATGGTCGGCCAACTGGAGTTGCTTGGAGGCCACTCCATAGAAAGTACATATTACAACGTAGAATTTCTTAGTTATTCTCTTGGTTGTCTTGGAGTAACCCGAACAAATGCATGGATCATTTCATGATTGACCTCGAGAATCTTGCATTTAATTTTGAGGTTGTTCCATAAGAGCCAAATGCCTCCTGTGGGACTCGTAGGTTCCACCATGCAAATGTTCGTATATCCCATTTCTCTTCCCAAGGCTTCTCCCTCACTGCTATTTATTCTTGTTTATGTGAGAATAGCTAGTTGCGAGCGGTGTTTCATGACGATGTATGAAAAACTTCTCGGGAATTGGAGATCGACCACTCCTTGGGAGCTCCAGAGGATAACCTTCATTGGTGGGGTGAATGATGACACGTGCAGGGAAGATTCTTCTATAAATTTAAGTTCTCCATCTGTTACACACTCCGGATGATCATCTTGCCTTGGCCTCGGGTGATAGTGATACGCAATTAGTGGAGGTTTTGGCTCTGCCACCATCTTCTTTGCGTGGTAGGCATCGCTTCGGAGAAGAAAATTCTCTAGGTTTGCTTACCAAACAATGATAGTCTAGACGTGGGTAAAAGCAAAGAGATGGTTGTACTAGCAACCATGTAACAACTTGGTATTGGATGAGAAAATGAGGAGGATCAAATAGTTGTGACTCGTTTGGAGTATAGTGAGAATATGGTGAGAAGTTGTGGGAATTAATTGCGTTCTTCTTGTCTGCCTCCTCCTGCTGCTGCTGCTGCTGCTGCTGTTGTTGTTCCTTCTCCACATGATGAATTTTTCATAAACTAACTTATCTTGAATGGATGACATGGCTCTAGGAATATGCAAAGGCGAGATTTGACAAGTCACAAAAGACTTGATGAGTAGTTGTCTCTGTTGACTCCAATCAGTGTGAATCGTGCATGATTAGGTTGCCTAGATAGATGTGAACTCTAGGTTGCCGGAGGCCGAGGACATTGCAAAACAGGAGTCCTCTTGAATATAGACGAGGTGTGAGGGGAGACCGCTCAATGGGCTACTTGGCCGAGTTAAGTGGTATTGAGTCGGTGTAACCACCTTCAACACTTTTAGGCTTGCCCTCTGATTATTGGCAGCTAGAGCTAGGTGAAAGGAAAACTCGATACGTGGTCCACGAGTTCACGCTTAGGCTAAATTTGTGACCGGTTAGAGTTGTCCCTCCTTTTGATTGTGGAGGTGAACGTAAGGATTTTTTTTTGTGTGCAATGTTGTCCGTTCCTAGAGTATGGGGATTGATCTCTTAGCCAGGTAACTTGGGTTGTCTTGTTCCATTAAACCTGTCCATCAGACCCTATGCGTACTGTGGCAGGAGGAGGCTGCCAGGATGAGTGTCCGTTGGATTTTGTCACAGGTTTTTTTTTTCAAATTGCAGAGGCGGTATCTGAGGCGGTTTGAATGCATGCCTCTTTTTTTTGTGTAACGACCCTCTTTTATAGAGTACGGGGATGGATCTCTTCGGTAGATAATTTGATTTGTCTTGTACCACTAATCCTGTCTCATCAGACCTGTACTCTGCCAGGAGGAGGATTGGCTGACTCCCCTTGAATTTTGTCATGTTTTTTAAGGTATCTATATATATATATGTATATATATGTATATGTATATATACGTATCATGTTCCTATAAACTTTTCCAGCTTCTCTAGTATTTATGTCTTCCCTCACATTTGAAGCTTATAACTCAAACCTCAAACAGTTTTGGAGAGAGCTTGAGGAGAGTTTTGCCTTCCCTCACATTGAAGCTTACAACTCATATGACTTCGGAGAGAGCTTGAGGAGGTTGGATCTTTGGAGGTGGGAGGTATTTTTCTTTCTTCTCGCTCCCTGTTACTTTCTTTGTGTTTTTTTTTTGTTTTCCATTTTGTTGTTTTTGTTATTTTGCCATGTGTCTGCCAGAATGAGGTTTTAGGGTTTGTAAAAGAAAGAAAGAGAGAGGTCCGATACAGTCAAGGTTTACGAGGGATAGGGGAGATCATGAGGAGCGGGGCTGAGGGGGAAGGGGGATGGTT
>JAOTRH010000020.1:6791641-6818902 GCA_034768845.1 Heliamphora exappendiculata | reverse complement strand
GTGTATATCTGTTATGATCTTATTGATTAAAATTAGGGCTTTAATTCGTCCGAGTAAAGTCATTATCTTTCTCGAGATTGGCTCTGTTCTTGGTTCGCATGAAAGATCCAAGACTCATGGATTGTTCTGTGGTGTATATATATATAAGAGAGAGAGAGAGAGAGAGAGAGAGAGAGAGAGAGAGGTGACTGGCGCCACCACCAACCTCTCACCGCCAGCGCCGCCGACAGTCGACCCCCACACCATTGCCACTGCCACCGTCGACCCCACATCGAGAGAGAGAGAGAGAGAGAGAGAGAGAGAGAGCAAAAAAAGAGAGACGACGGTGGCGGCGGTGTGGGGTCGGCGATTGTGTGGGTTTGGGGCGGTGGTTGTGGGGTGTGGGGTGATTTTGGGGGTGATTTTAGGGTGGTGATGGTGGTTTTCGCTAAAAATTTTAACGGTTGAGTTTATTTGATGTAAAAATTAAATCTGAAGGGAGGTTAGTGATATTTTTAAAACCACAAGAGAGGTTTTTATTTTTGTAAAAATCTCAGGGGTGGTTCATGTAATTTACCCTAATATTTATTATACAACCCTTAACTTAGTATAAATATAGCGACCAAAGTGGACTACTAGCTCAATAACTTGAATAAAGAGTCTAATAACATAACTCAAAATACTTAAATTCAAATTATTAGTAGTAATTCATAAGTTTCTTTATATACTGAATTTACTTTTTATCTCTCTAATGTGGAATGAGATATCACAAAATTCTCTAATCAAATATGCAACGCCCTCATCGCGTGGCCAAGGTTCTTTTTTCTAGTTGTGATGTGGACAACATCCAATTATTAGCAGACACAGAGCATCCCATTAGTATGTACAGGTAAACAATCTTAGAACCTCTACTTCTCTCCTGAGCCTCTATTCCTCTATTCACACTACCACGGAACCCTTGATGGGACTAGAGTTGGCTCTGATATCATTTATAACGATCCAAGTGAATCACTGACACAATTACTTGAATAAAGAGCCTAGCAACGCGGTTCAAAATGTTTAAATCCAAGTTATTAGTACTTGTCCACAAGTTTGTTTATATACACTTAATTTCTACCTTTCTTCGATTTGGGATGGGGTATCATAATAAATTTAAACGATGTTTATTGTATAATGTTGACACTCTCGACGATGAGTTGATTTAATAGCTCAGATATTGTTATTCAAGATATTGATCCAATTCACGTGGTTGAATTCTACATCAACGATATGCCATTCGTCGTAAAGATACATTGGCACTAATACATAATTAAAAATCACTTCAAACACAATATAAAGCCAAATCTACAATTCCATCTATTGTCTTAATATAATCCAATTCCTCTTATTAGAACCTCGAATGGTGTATTTGAATGTATTCACTTTAAACATTGAATAGGACATAGTATCTTTTCAATCATTTTCTATACGATGACTTGGTTGAATTGGATTGTATAGCTATGTTCAGTCTCATTTCATTCTTATTGAATATGGGCTCACATGTCTAGCCTTATACGTGTTTAGAGAGATTTTTTTAATTATATATTTATACCAATGTGATTTTTTAGAACAAATAATGTGGAATTCGGCCAACTACACATCATATAAGACTTTAAATTTAATAATTTAATTTTAAAAAAACTTAAACAAAAAATAATATTTTATAAGTTTGGATAAGAATAAGGTTAATGTTATTCCTAGGCAACCTAATAAGGAGTTGAATTGAGTTTTAAAACAATAATAACAATTTTAAAATTTTTTTATAAAATCTTTTAATTTCACAAAATAATTATAGCAGTAAAATAATAATAATGAAATTAAAGAGGTAAGAGGAAGAAAATTGAACTAGACTCCAATATTTATAGTGATTCAGCTTTTTCTAAGTCTACATTCACTCCTCAAGACTCTCATTGAAAATTTGCACTATAATCGAATACTTCACATATGCATTCAAAAGTCTTGACAGCTTGAAGAAATTTCTACAAACACTCTATGTTTTTCTAAACTCTCTTTAACTATTCTTTAAGAAGTAAGTTCATCCTCTTAAAGGATTACAAGGGTGAATCACCCTTATTTACAATAAATGTGATTGAATTATAAATCACAAACACTCACTTACAAAAATTTGATAATAAATGAACAAGGAAGTGAGTGATGTATTTGGGCTGGAGAAATTAATGAGATTTAATGATCAAGAAAGGATTTTGACTTTCAATGCATTCAATAGAACAGTAATTTAGAAGTTTAAAACTCTAAAATTTACTTTTTTTTTATATTCCACTAAAGTAAATGATCGTTGGTGGTTAGTAGAGGCAATTAATACTCTGAAAATGTTACTGTTTGAACCAACGCCACTTTTTGAATACTATTGCAGGTGCCGACACAAAGCCCCTCGGTGTTGACACAAGTTGGTATTGGCCTTGGTTCTTGTACAAAAGTGTCGACTCATTTTTCCTGAGGTGCCGACCAAACTTTTGGATTTTCATCACCCACACTCAGGTGTCAACTCATGGTACATTTGGTGTCGACCCTTTCATTATTTCAATTTTCCAACTGGGATCTTGGTGTCGACTCATATCAGAGTTGATGTCGATCAAGGCTTCATTGTCTACTTAGGTGTCAACTCAAGTCTTCATTGGTGTTGACATAGATGAGAGAATTTAGCAACTCAAAATTTCGGTGTTGACACTTCTTACTTTAGTGTCGACTCAGCCAAGCAACTTTGGCTATAAGAATTTTTGTGTCGACACTTCTTGCTTTGATGTCGACTCAACCAATTAGACTTTGGCTACTGGAAAATCAGTGTTGACACTGATCACTTTGGTATCGACCCAGTCAGTCCGACTTTGGCTATTGAAATTTGGTGTCGACCCTTGTTTTCTTTGGTGTTAACTTAAACTCCTTATTTTCGGAGGGTGCCTCATGTTGACTCATTTACTCGTTGGTATCAACATATATGGGTGTTCGAGAGATGACTTGAAGTTTTGATGTCGATTCATTGCTTCGTTGGTGTCGACATACTTTGAGTTTCTCGAAAGGTGTTTAAGTGTCGACTCATTTCGTATCTAGTGTTGACACTAGAATTCGGAGTCCGAAGGATCACTTGATGTCGACTCATGTGCGTGTTGGTGTCGACACAAGTTGATTTTTGTTAAGGTGCTGAAGTGTCGACTTATATGTACAATGGTGTCAACTCAACGTGCTCATCTAGTCTTGACTTGGTGTCGACCTAGATTGTAACTGGTGTTGACTCAACTTGAATCCCGGTCTAATATTAGAGGTGTCAACACAATTGATCATTGGTGTCGAGACAACATGTTCTCTTGAAACGTCTCAAGAAAAGTTGTTAAAGGTGTCGACCCTAAACCATAATGGTGTCGACACATTTGAGTTTGTCAAGCATGCTTTGCGTGTAGATGTCGACTCAAAAGCCAATTGGTGTCGACACAAAACGTTCTGTTCAAAAACACTAAGTGTCAATCCATTTAGTGTAATGTGTCAGCATAAATGGCGTAAGGTGCCGACTCATTTGCATGTAGTGTCGACACTATCTTTTTGAAAAATATTAAATATAATATCTTTTTAAATTATTTAATTAAAAAATATGAATTAATAAAATCATCAAAATTAATTTAAAATATTATTGGGCTAACAGTTAATTTTTAAAATTAGTTTCTTATCCATTGTTACGTTTGTCACTTTGAATAGTGTATTGGATTAAATAAATGTGCTGAATGAATTCACTCCGTACATAGGATAAGATATGATATCTTTTTATTCTCTCATATATGATGATATGGCCTAATGAGATCATATTATTATATCTAATCTAATCTCCCTCTTGTCAAACCCCAAACATATTTTTTTAGGTATATAAATTAGAAATCAATAAATAAAAGTTGAGAAGTTCATAATAAAATTTTCTTCTATTACATATGTATTAAAATAAAATGTTAAAGAAACACTTAGTTAAGATGAGATTTTGTTTAAAAAATTAGATAAATCGATGTAATAATTCAAAATAGTATTAAAAGATTAGAGTGTTAGCGATTATGAATTCAAACTAAACTCGAAGATGGTTAATGCATTGGTAAACACGTGAGATAATCTATATACATCTTCTAGATGATAAGAAGAGAATTAAAAGAGGATTTGAACGCTGTCATCGTAAGTAATCTCAAAGAATTGTTTGGTTCAAACGAATAATATTTACATTTTATTTTATTTTTTTTTCAATTTTAATTAGTTTAAGTGAAGATAAATGCAAATAATTAGCAAGCTTGTTGGTGACAACTTATTTGGAATATTCTTAATCTATAATGATACAAATTTTTAACTATTTTTTTTTATTTTTAAAAGAATTAAATTGCAAAAATATAGATTTAACATTACTCTTGAGCATAAAAAAAAAACTCCAAAAATATCAAGCTCAAGGCTTGAGCTCATATTCAAAGTTATGCTCGAAGCCAAAACCCAACTCTTAAAGATTTAGCTAAGCTTGAGCCACTCAAATTATTCTTGATCATAAAAGATGTCCCAAAAAGCCAAACCCAAGGCTTCAGCCAATGCCCAAAGTTATGCTCAAAGTATGAGCCTGGCTCTTAAAGCTTCAACTAAACTTGAGCTACTCAAATTATTCTTGAATATAAAAAAAAAATCCCAAAAAGCCAAACTTGAGGCTTGAGTCAATGCCCAAAGTTATTCTTGAAGTTTGAACCAAGCTTTTAAGGCTTTAGTTAAGATAGAGCTACTCAAATTACTATTGAGCATAAAAAAAACTTCAAAAAAACTAAACTGGAGACTTGAGCATATGCCCAAAGTTATGCTCTAAGTTTGAGCCCAATTCTTAAAGTTTTGGCTAAACTTGAGTTACTCAAATTACTTTTTAAACAAAAAAAACTCCAAACAAGCCAAACTTGAGGCCTCGAGCCCATGTCCAAAGTTATGCTTGAAGTTTGAGCCAAGCTTTTAAAACTTTAGTTAAAATTGAGCTATTCAAATTATTTTTGAACATAAAAAAAATTTTAAAAAAGCCAAGCGAGACTTGAGCATATGCCTAAAGTTATGCTCTAAGTTTGAGCCTAATTCTTAAAGTTTTGGCTAAACTTGAGTTACTCAAATCACTTTTTGCACCAAAAAAAAAAAACTCCAAACAGGCCAAACTGCCTCGAGCCCACGCCCAAGGTTATACTCGAAGCCTTGAGCCTAGCTCTTACGGCTTTGCTAAGCTCGAGCTACTCCTCTCAATTTAGGGTATGTTTGGCGTCCGGTTTGACCCGAATCGTGACAGGCCCGTTCGGTTTTAGATTGGACGGATGCAACCCCGGGGCGTGGCTGGCCCGATTGGGTCGGTCAGTATCGGGTCAAATGTACGCATATTCCATTGGGCCATTGGCAATAGCAGTAATGGTGTCGCGCTGCGCACACTAGAGGAAATCAAACGTACAAAAGAACGACTGCCGGAAGCCCATTACTTTCTCGCACTACACTTGCGCTGCGCTACTCTCTCTGCACAAACCATGGAACAACTGCAGCTTTAATCTCTCTCTCTCTCTCTCTCTCTCTCCAGTTTTCCTGATTCTCTCTCTAGAATACGTTAACTAGGCTCGAACAGTTTGTTTGGCTTTTGATTAGATTTTCTTTTTGGATCGTTACAATAATGGTTGGAGATTGGCTTGAAGGAGGAGATCTATGGAAGACCAAGGCTCGATTGCTACAGATTCGCCTCAGGGACCGTTTCAGAGTTGCCGTCAATCGGCACCGTCGACGGTCAAGGTTCTCCGATGGTTATTTCTCTCAACGTTGGCTTCAACGTTTACGCAATTTTCGCACAGACTCCTTGTCTTCTTCCCCTGCTTTCTATCGCAAAAGAGGTCAGTTTCTTATGCTCTCGGTGTGGGCAGAGCAACGGAGTCTTGCTGAAATAAGAATATTAAACTGTAGGTGTGGTCAAATAAAAAAAAAGTAAAATTAGAAGTGAAAATATTCATAAAATAGTAGAAGCCTAGTCAATTGAGGACATTAAAATAAAATAGATTAAGAAGGTTCGGATACATACGATAGTGAGTAGTTGATGGAGCGAAAATTAACGTGATCATGAATAATGAAAACATTAGTGGGAGAAGTAGACTTAAATTGATATAGATATCGTATTAAAAAAATATATGAAACTATTAAAATTAAGTATGACCATTAACGGAGTAAAATGACATAAAAGAATTTTTTGACTCCAATTGATTAGTGAAGGCGGATAAAAGTTATGGGCCTTTAGTCCAGCCCAAGCCAGACTACTTAAATACACAAAGAAATTCGGACCACTAGTCGTCCGGACCACCCCAGGAAGGGGTAGCCCACAACAAAAATAATCTATGTCGGCCTTAAGAAAGAAGATAACTCATAACGATCCCATTCCGGATACGTTTGGTTGGGGAATGAAGGATCTAACGCTCTGGAGCAATCAGAATGCTCCAGGATAAGGCAAAATCTTAAAAGGCAGAGTCCCAAGAGGACTCAATCTCTAAATTCCTTGACCCCTATATAAAGGAAAGCACTCTGCAAACCCAGGTATGCAACTCTAAGCCCAGTTCTTGACTAGAAACCTTCCTGAGAGATATCTAACTTGTACGTCGAAGTGCCTCCCGGTCAAACCAGGCTGGAAGGCACTAACGGTGTTCTTCGTGTTGCAGGAGTTCGACAGAAGAATAAGGAGCCTTCAGTGAGTTCGGCAACGAAGAGTGTGGTGAATATTCTGTTCGGGGTCATCAAGTTTGGGCCAATTCATTTGGTTCTAATTGTGCCAAACAAATTTTCAGTTTGTAATACGCACAATTTGGCGCCGTCTGTGGGAACGACAACCTCGAGCCAACGGAGTTATGAGTCAGACTCCGACTGGATTCACTGGAAGCCGTACCAGGGGCAAGAAGAAATCTCCCAAAGATTTATACCAGTTATTCCGGAAAGACCAAGGGCCCCTAGAATCCCTTAAGAGATTCGAAGGTAAAGGGACGATGCCTCATACGTTGGAAGGCAACTGCGCTATTCAACCACAAGTTCGAGAGGAGAACAACCCTCTCCCCATCTTTGAGAGGGAGAGGAAGATTGGAGGAGAGGCTGGCCAGGCGAGATCGGATTATTAATAATCTCGAAGAAAGAATGGAGCAGCGTGACAGGGAGATTGACGAGCTCAGACGATTGATTCAAAGGCAGGATGCTCAAAGGGGACCACGCGTAAGGCAAAGAGAAAGTCCCAAGCAAGAGGAGACCGAACAAAGTCCAGAATCCTACAGCCTGAGTCACCCTCAGAGGCGGAGGTGCAAAGAACCTGAGGTAAGCCTAAGAAGTTCTAGGCGAGCTGAAACCATTAAAGCAGAGTCAATTCGGCCAAGCTATGAAAAAGTAGCTCGGGCTGAACTGGACCCCAATCAAAACCTACGGCTTTGGTTGGAGAAAATGATGGATTCTAGGATGCAGCATGATGGTGGCCGAACAGCCCAAGACGTGGCAAGAAGGGCTCTCGAATAGATTATGGTGTCACCATTGGCTGAAGTCATTGAGAATGCCGATCCACCTCGTAAGTTTTCTCCGCCAAAGTTTGAGATGTACGATGGAAAGACCGATCCGGTAAGCCATATTTGGCAGTACGGACAGGCGATGGCACTATGGAGTGGGAACGATGCACTCCTTTGTCGCATGTTCCCATCCAGTCTGAGGGAGACAGCTTTCAGTTGGTTCCATAAGTTGCCACCACGATTTATAGTAAGTTGGCAGCAACTGGCTGAGTTTTTTACTGCTCGGTTCATAACCAACAGTAAACAGCTGAAAAGCTTTGACACACTACTGGCCCTACGAAAGAGTGATGGTGAAACAATTCGAGAGTATGCTCGGCGTTACTAGGAGACCTACAACGAGATTGAGGACTGCAGTGAACAACTTGCTGTGGCATCATTCAAAATCGGGCTGCCTCCTCAAAGTCTCTTGAGACAATCCCTCACCAAGAAGGCCATCTCCACAATGTTCGAACTAATGGTGAAAATAGAGTAGCATGCAAAGGTGGAGGAAGACATAAAGCCAGGCCGAACAAAGTGTGGCGTCAGTCAAGCAGCCTGAGAGAAAGGAAAAGGGGCGAAAAGACTAGAAGCTTAGAAAGGAACCCCAAGAAGAAGGAGTCAGTAACTTACCAGGCCTTGCAAACGGTATTCAAAGAACCCCTGCATAAGCTCTTGGACCAGATCAAGGACAAGCTTTACTTCCAGTGGCCTACAAAGCTGATGGGGGATTCGAACAGACGTGATCAAAAGCAGAAGTGTCACTACCACCGAGATCATGGCCATCTGACTAGAGAATGTAGAACTTTCAAAAAGCACTTGGAGGACTTGGTGCAAGCAGGGCACCTGCTTGAATTCATTGACGCAGAGAAGACTTCTCGGGAAGGGAGAAACCGTGAACAGAACCAGAGGCCCGAACAAGGAGATGTTCAAGTTGGGGTGGTAGAGATGATCCATGGCACAATTGAGTCGATCACCCGATCAGTTGTTCGGCACCAAGCCAGAACCATTGCATATGCTATGAAGGTGGATAAGGGCAAGCGTCGAAAGACAGAAGAGGATTCCGGTCAAAACCAGCCGAAAGGGATTAGCTTCTCAGAGGAAGACCTCGAAGGAATACACCGACTCCACAATGATGCCTTGTTACTACCGCTACGCATTGCTAATTACGATGTAATGCGAGTACTAATAGATCAGGGCAGTTCGGTGGATATTATGTACTACAGCCTGTTCCAAAAGCTGGGGCTGAAGGACTCAGCGCTCAAAAGATGTATGACACCCCTGATCGGCATTGGCATAGACCAAGTATGGCTAGTTGGAAGGATCACTGTACTAGTAAAAGCAGGGCCCGCGATGGTAAACGCTGAATTTTTTGTTGTAAATCAGCCATCTACTTACAATGCTATTGTAGGAAGGACGTAGATCCATAGCTTGGGAGCAGTACCCTCAACCTACCACCAATCCCTAAAGTTCCAAATGGGCAAAGAAGTAGTTGAAATCAAAGGAGATCAATTTACAGCAAGACAGTGTTTCCTAGCAACGACGAAGAGTCAAGAACAATATCTAGAAGTAAAGACTATTGAAGTGGAGGAGGGCCAAACAATCCTTGATTATAGCCGAACTGCCAAAGAGAATGTGGTGGAGGACCTGAAGAAAGTCACGATCAATCCAGAAGATCCAGATCGGTTCTTCTTGCTCGGAACCAGCATGACCGAACAAAAAGAATCCGAATTGATGATGTTCCTAAGAGAGAACAAAGAAGTGTCTGCATGGACACCATACGAGATGCCTGGAATAGATCCCGAAGTGATTTGCCACTGGTTGAATGTGGACCCCCAAAGGAAGCCAGTAATGCAGAAGCCAAGGAAATCAACACCACATCATGCAGAAGCAGTGGTAGAGAAAGTTCAAAGATTAAAGGAGGTAGGGGCCATCAAAGAGATCCACTACCCGACCTGGTTAGCGAATACTGTTGTAGTCAAGAAGAAGGATGGGAAGTGGCGAGTTTGTGTTGACTTCACTGATCTAAACAAGGCTAGCCCCAAGAACTGCTTCCCTCTGCCACGAATAGATCAGCTTGTTGACTACAGCAGGACACAACAAAATGAGTCTCTTGAATGCATACAGAGGGTACCACCAGATTGCTATGTACCCCTCGGACATGGAGAAGACGGCCTTTATAACTCATTGGGGAATATACTACTATCGGGTGATGCCATTCGGACTAAAGAACGCAGGAGCTACTTATCAAAGGCTTGCAACAAAGATGTTCGGCGACCTAATTGGTAAAACCATAGAGGTCTACATTGACGACATGGTTGTCAAGACCAAGCACCCGAACAAACACCTCGATGACCTCAGGAAGACCTTCGAAATCCTCAAAGCTTACAAACTAAGGCTCAATGCTTCCAAATGTGCATTTGGAGTAAACTCTAGGAAGTTCATAGGCTTCGTAGTGACACACAGAGGAATAAAAGTAAACCCCGAGCAGATCTCAGCCATAAAAAATCTAAAAAGGCCACAGAATTTGAAAGAAGTCTAGAAGTTGACAGGGATGGCTGCAACACTCAATCGGTTCATTAGTTGAGCATCTGATCGGTGCTATCCCTTCTTCAAAGCTATGAAAAGAGCTAACCAGTTCATTTGGGATGAAGATAGTGAGAGAGCCCTCACTGAGCTTAAGTACTATCTCTCTTCCCCATCACTACTGACAGTGCCGAACAGTGGTGAAACTCTGTTTTTATACCTCGCGGTATTTAGCCGAGCTATCAGCGCAGTTCTCTTGAGGACAGAGGACAAGATTCAAAAATCAATCTACTACGTGAGTAAAGTTCTTCTTGACCCAGAAACAAGATATTTGCCACTAGAAAAGCTGGCACTGGCCCTGGTCGTCGCATCTCGCAAACTCATCCACTATTTCAGAGCACATCCGATCAAGGTAATCACCGAACACCCTCTTGAAGCATTACTTCGGAAAGCTGACTTTTCAAGGAGAATGGCCAAGTGGGCTGTGAAACTTGGGGAGCACGACGTCACTTTTTGCCCAAGGACGGCCATAAAAGGGCAAGTACTCGCCGACTTCATTGCCGAATTCAGCCAGGAGGAATGTTCGGCGAACACTGGGGGCAGGTTACCGAGCTAATAACTCCAGAAGATACGGATTCCAAAAATACTTGAAGGCTCTACGTGGATGGTTCTTCATGCAACAAAAGAGCAGGAGCAGGAATTGTAATATACAGCCCTGATGGAATCCTCATAGAGAAGGCTGTTCGGCTTGACTTCCTGGCCACAAAAAATGAAGCCGAATA
This sequence comes from Heliamphora exappendiculata, assembly GCA_034768845.1. Lineage (NCBI taxonomy): Eukaryota > Viridiplantae > Streptophyta > Magnoliopsida > Ericales > Sarraceniaceae > Heliamphora > Heliamphora exappendiculata. The sequence continues at coordinate 6,808,032 of JAOTRH010000020.1, read as the reverse complement.
TGAAGCCCTCTTAGCCGGACTTCGAGACGTCAAAAATCTGAAACCCCCAAGAGTTGAGATATTTTGTGACTCACAGTTGGTCGTGAATCAGCTTAAGGAAGAATACACAGCCAGGGATGACAGAATGCAGGCATACGTTCGGCTGGCACAGCAACTGGCCAAGGACATCCCGAGCTGCGAGATCACCCAGCTCTCATCCAAAGAAAACAGCCACGCTGACTCTCTGGCGTGCCTCGCATCAGTTGTAAGCTCTGAGGAAAAAATGGTGATTTCGATGGAAGTACTCCAACAACCAAGTATAGCTAGCACCAAGGAGGAGCGGGTCCACTGTTCGGAGTTAGGTCCTAGCTGGATGGACCCTCTAAAGAACTACTTGGTAAAGGACGAACTCCCAGCCGATCAAAAAGAAGCTCGGGTTATAAGGAAGAAGGCAGCCAGGTTCTGGGCATCTAGTTCGGGAGACCTATATAAGAAATCCTTCACCGGGTCCTACCTGTTCTGTGTGCATCCGAACAAAGTCCTAGACCTCTTGTTCGAAATACATGAAGGAATTTGTGGCAACCATACTGGAGAGAGGCCTTTAGCTCACCGAGCAATTTCTCAGGACCACTAGTGGCCTTATATGTAGAAAGACGCGGAGCAATATGTGCAGAAGTGTGAAAAATGCCAAAAGTTTGGCCCTAACATCCACACCCCAGCCGAGCATCTCTCTCCACTCACTAGCCCTTGGCCTTTTGCTCAGTGGGGGTACGATATAGTGGGCCCCTTCCCAAGGGCCATTGGCAACAGGAAGTACCTCCTCGTAGCCACGGACTACCATACAAAGTGGGTTGAGGTTGAACCTTTGGCCAATATCTGAGATGTCGACATGAGGAAATTCACATGGAAAAATATCATTACTTGGTTTGGCATTCCCCGAGCAATCATCTCGGACAACGGAACTCAATTCGACAGTTCGGTGTTCAAAAGTTTCTGTGCAAGCTTGGGTATCAAGAACTATTTTTCTACCCTAGTATACCCACAAAGCAATGGGCAGGCAGAAGCCACGAACAAGACCATCATTGATGGATTGAGGAAAAGGTTGGGTGCTGCTAAAGGAAGATGGGTCGAAGAACTCCCTTCGATTCTATGAACCTGTCGGACAACTTCAAGGAGGTCTACAGGTGAAACCCTCTTCTCCTTAGCTTATGGGGTAGATGCAGTCATACCATTGGAGGTCGGATTACCTACAATCCGAATAGAGATCGGTACTCCCGAAGCCAATGCTAGAACACTGGCTTTAGACCTAGACTTAGCCGAAGAACGAAAAACGATAGCAACCATTAAATTGGTAGCCTACCAGCAAACTCTTGCCAAAGGGTACAATAAGAGGGTGAAACACCGCAAGTTCGACGAAGGGGACTTGGTCCTAAGGAAGGTGCTCAGTCATATGAAGGATCCTGTCCAGGGGAAGTTAGGCCCGAACAAGGAAGGCCCATACAGAGTTACTTCAAAGAGTGGCACTGGAGCATACCACCTAGAGGACATGAGTGGAAAAGCTATCCCTAGGCCATGTAATGCAAACAACCTTCGAAAGTTTTACTTTTGATTTTACAGTTCAATGTAACTTTTTCATTTTCACAACAAAACGCCTCTGTTCGGCATGAATATTTTCCTTTTACTTTACTTCCAAAAGTTTTTATCACTTAATCTCCCTGATAAAAACTTGGGAGACATACCCTGAGTACAATAAATGTCTTCAGCAACCTAAGTTCGAAGTTCATCCGAACTGATCAAGCCTCAAGTATGGATGTTGATCCCATACTTGGGATGAATAAAGCCTAAAAAGGCTAAGTTCGAAGATTATCCAAACTACTTAAGCTCCTAGTATGGATGTTGATCGCATACTTGGGATGAATACGCCTAAAAAGGCTAAGTAAGTTCGAAGATTATCCGAACCACTTAAGCTCCTAGTATAGATGTTGATCTCATACTTGGAATGTATAAGCCTAAGAATGCTAAGTTTGAAGTTCATCCGAACTAATTAAACCCTTAGTATGGATGTTGATCCTATATTTAGGACGAATAAGCCTAAAAGGGCAAAGTTCGAAATTCATTCAAACTACTTAAGCCCTTAGTATGGATGTTGATCCCATACTTGGAACGAATAAGCTTAAAAGGGCAAAGATCAAAGTTCATCCGAACTAATTAAGCCCTTGGTATGGATGTTGACCCCATACTAAGGATGAATAAGCCTAAAAGGGAATAGTTCGGAGCCTATCCGAACTAACTAAGCCCCAAATACGAGAGGTGATCCCATACTTTAGAAGAAAACACTTAGCCAAGAAGTGGTTAAGAATAAAATGAAAGGAAAAAGTATGCAAGTCTTAACCCGAGCAAACAGGAAAGCGGCATTAGACGAAAGTACTTCTCATTAATTAAAGGGGGCTTGAACCCCTGCAGCTGCAAGTTTGAAAGCTCCGAAGAGCAATACAGGAAGTACAACAAAACGATAAAGGAAGGGCATGGAAGACTAGGGCTCCTCGAGGAACTCCTCAACAGTTTGGACCGAAGTCCCCACTTCCTCCGCCATCGAAGTTGGCACTTGTTCGGTCAATGGTGGAGGGTCTTGAGTGTCAGCAGCAGCAGGGAGCCCCTCCACCTCCACCACTTCATCTTCTTCTTCCTCAACTCGCTTGCTCGGGAGAGGGACTTGAGTAAAAAGAGGGGAGGACTCCACCCCAGCGGCCTTCAGAGCCTCCTCCCAAGCGGCGGCGAAGATGATGTCTTGGAGGGTGGGGATCTGGCCCTTGTAGTTCTCGGTGGCTTCGGCCACCCTTTCAGCGTAGGCCTTATCAACCTCCTCCTCCGCCTTCGCCCTCTGAGCTTCGGCTTTTTCAGCTCGGGCCTTCTCCGTCGCCAGCTCTTTCTTTTCCCTTAGCCGACGCTTGAGGGAGGTCTTCTCCACCTCCAACTCGGATACCCGTGCCTGGGCCAAGCTAGCACAATGTCCCCGGTCTTAAAGCTCGGCCTCCATTTTGCCTATGGTCTGGAGGTAGCTCTGGTTGCGCTGACATATAGTGATTAGCTCAGCCTCCCTCTCTTCTACCCTCTCTAGGGCAACCATAGTCCGTTGGAGGCTGTAAAAAAAAAGGAAGGAGTTATAAAAAATATGTAGAAGTACAGAAAACGAAAAGAAAGGAGAGAAGGGGATGAACGGTCACCTGGATGGCGTGCCGAACAGCAGAGCCGCACAGTTTCTCGAAATCAAATTTCCTGATCTCCTCCATATCAGTCGGTAGGAGAAGAGCCTTGCAAAGGCCAAGGGATGTGTCCGGGGACCTAGCTCTGTCCCCGGTTGTGATCAAACGGTCCCCCTTCTTCAGTTCGGGGGACCATGGCTCCGCTTCTGTAGGTGGATCGGCCACCTTTTTCCCCTTGTCCTTTGAAGGGGCCTTTCCTTTGGCGGTGTTGGGCTCCGGCTCCCCAGCTCTCTTCAATCTCTTCAAGGGAGGTTGGGGTTCATTCGGAGTCTGTCCAGATACGGGCATTGATAGCTCGGCGGTAAGGTCAGAAGCCTTCTCCCGCCGAATTTCCTCTGCTCGGGCGATGGTGGAGACGGTGATCTTCTTTCTGGAACCCTTCACCGTAAGGAACTGTGTGAGATCGGCAGCAGCTGTCTTCCCCTTGGCCATCTCGGCGATACAGTTGAGTTCAGATGTGTCAGCGGAAGAAGAGGAAGAAGAAGAGATCGAAATAGTGTAGCCTGGCGACGGTGGCTCAGGCCGAGGTTGTGGGAGTGGGGCTTGAGCGATTGTGACTTCCCTCTCTGCCCTAGTGAACGGCAGAACTACTGCTTCGGGTATATCCGCGGGCTCCGAAGCTGGTCCGGCAATTCGAACTCCGGCTGTGCTCGGTCGGATGAAACTGCGGTAAGTGGGGATATACTTCAGCAATATGTGGGCAGCACGTCCCAGACCTCTCTGCTCGGGTAACCCTTTGTAAGCCTAAACCCTGGCGAGGTTGTCAAGATGAACTCCCGGAAGAGGACCTCGAGCTCGGTTGTTGGCAATCTCACCTATACCGATTAAAGAAGAAAAATATAAGAGCCATATAAGAGACTAAAGTAAGCAAGACATAAAAACAAACAGTTGGTGAATTGAACTACCAGGGCCAAGGCCGTCCTTCCGGGGGATGGTGAAGATGCCCTGCACTTCTCTGGGACTGAACTCGAAGTTCCCGGTCATGTAGACGAAGTCATCATCCACGTCTTTATCGGAGTCCAGCAGTTCGATCACCAGCTTTTCGGCTACTCTCTTAACCTTGAGGTAGTACGAGCCCGAAGGATGTTTGACCATGTTGTAGCAGTAAACAATATCCTAGATACCAAGGTTAGTACCCAGGATACGGTTCAGCTCCACTACCCCCATGACTACTCTAAACACGTTAGAGGAAACCTGCATGGGGCTAACTCGGTAATGTCGAAGAACTCCGGCGAAGCAGTGCGTACAGAGGGAACCGAACTCCACCCTCCACTATGGCAACCAGTGGAAGGGGGAGCTTTTTCTAATCCCCCTCACGCGAATCTTTGGCATTAGCCACAGTAAGGCCAACATCGTCCGGAATTTGGTACCGGCGCTGGAAAGCCTCCATAGCCGTCGGCGTCGACACCAACTTTCTCAGTTTGCCCATTTGGAGAAGAAAGATAAAAAGAAGAGAGGGAGAAGAGGGGCAGACTAGTCTCAAAGCAATGAAAGAGAGCAGCGAAAAGGGAAAAAGGATGCTTACGAGTCTCTGGAAGAGGATCCTAGTCCCTGGAGTCTGGGGAAAATGCTTCGCCGGAGAAGAAGTTCAAGCTCGTCGGAAATCGTAGAGAGAGAGTTATAGGAGAAGTTCGAAAGCGGTAAAAAGATGAAAATGGCGTCCAAATGGGTTTTTATACCCATCAGTTTTGAAACGACAGGCACATTAATGCGCCGTACGCAATTAACGCACGCGTTGTTCCCTGGAACGACGCGTGCCCCTTTGAAGACCCAATCAGAACACGCCACGTCAATGGAGCGAGGCTCGAGGCAAGCTGTCATTCTTGATGGGAGGTTAAGGGATTCTAACATCCGAATTAACCCACGAAGGGCTGAGTAAGATCATCCGAACAAGCATGCGTCCCTGAAGCATCAATAATGAAGCATACATCCCCGAACAAAGATAGTTGGGAGAAAGACACTCGCCGAGTAAACAGAAGAGTGAAAGATGAAGCCTTAAGCCTCCGTTAGGCAGTTCGATCAAGCGAAAGCCAGAGCCGGGGGGCAGTTGAGGGCGGATAAAAGCTATGGTCCTTTAGCCCAGCCCAAGCCAGACTACTTAAATACACAAGGAAGCCCGAATCACCAGTCGTCCGGACCACACGAGTCTGGTCCACCCCAAGAAGGGGCAGCCCACAACAAAAATAATCCATATTGGCCCTAAGAAGGAAGATAACTGATAGCGATCCCATTCTGGATACGTTTGGTTGGGGAATGAAGGATCTAACGCCCTGGAGCAATCAGAATGGTCTAGGATAAGGCAAAATCTTAAGAGGCAGAGTCCCAAGAGGACTCAACCTCTCAATTCCTTAACTCCTATATAAAGGAAAGCACTCTGCAAACCCAAGTACGCAACTCTAAGCCCAGTTCTTGGCTAGAAACCTCCCTGAGAGATATCTAACTTGAGCGTCGGAGTGCCTCCCGGTCAAACCAGGCCGGAAGGCATTAACGGTGTTTTTCGTGTTGCAGGAGTTCGGCAGAAGAGCAAGGAGCCTTCAGTGAGTTCGGCAACGAGGAGTGTGATGAATATTCTGTTCGGGGTCATCAAGTTTGGGCCAATTCATTTGGTTCTAATTGTGCCGAACAAATTTTCAGTTTGTAACACGCACAATTTGGCGCCGTCTGTGGGAACAACGACCTCGAGCCAATGCAGTTATGATTCAGATTTCGACTGGATTCACTGGAAACCGTACCAGGGGCAAGAAGAAATCCCCTAAAGATCTATACCAGTTATTCTGGAAAGACCAAGGGCCCCCATAATCCCTGAAGAGATTCGAAGGCAAAGGGACGATGCCTCATACAATGGAAGGCAACTGCGCTATTCAACCACAAGTTCGAGAGGAGAACAACCCTCTTCCCATCTTCGAGAGGGAGAGGAAGATTGGAAGAGAGGCTGGCCAGGCGAGATCGGATTATCAATAATCTCGAAGAAACAAGTGGCTGAGGGTTCCATTAATTTTTTTAAATATTGAGTCCTAGACAGAGTACATATTCTATCCTCGTTTTTTATATGGGTATGCATTAGCTTTAAATATAGTTAAAGCCATTATTTGAGTTGTTATTATTAGTGGGAGAATATGGAAGGGATTAAGACCTCTCACATATCATGAGGCTAGAGTTTTTTATTTGAAAAAAGAGATGGATTATATAAAGGAAAACCTAGCTACATACATAGTAACCGAAATCGTACAATTCTCGATTCGAAATTGCACGATTCGGTTCAATTCACAGGTTCGGCCGTACGAACTGGTACGACGAATTGGAAATGGAAGAAGTCAGATGTGGAATCGCTTCATGAATCGCGAATCGTAATTGAATCAAAGAATTGATCGATTCTGCTCGGGGATGGGTCGACCCAATCTGGGTCGGATCTTTCGGATCCGTACGTATTTTCTGAGTCTTTTTGAGTATTTTTTTCAAAAATTTTCAATAAAATAGGTTTGTTAACCATACGAAGAGACGTTTAGGAGAGAAAAACCTATTGTTTTGGTGAAGCGAGAGAGTTTCGACTTTCAAAACCTTCGTCGGAGGTATCTTTGTGTTTGTCGAAGCTGTCTTTGTGTTCGTCAGAGTGTTCTATTTCTTCTCTCATTGTGGCATCGCCTATCATTGCCGAAGGTAGTTAGGTAACTAGGGTTCTCTCATTGCCGAAACAAGTGGCTGAGGGTTCCATCAGATTTTTTAATCTTGAGTCCTTGACAGAGTACACATTCTATCCTCTATGTTATTGTTTTTAAATCTTTAAGTGAACATGGTGGATAAAAAGAAACAAAAAAAAAATGATCAAAAAAGTTGTTGATTACATATGGGATCATTGTACCCGGGTTCAAGAAAATAATAGAATGTATTTCAGATGTAATTATTGTGGAAATTTTTTTTGGGGTGGGTTATTCGCATGAAAAATCACTTGGCACAAATCCATGACAATGTTGCTCCGTGTAATCAAGTTGGTGATGATGTTAAGAATATATTTTTAAAATTATTAGGAGAAAAAGAAAGCAAACGTGTTGATGTGGATTGTTTTGAAGTGCAAAATGATGCTTTTAAAGGTAAGGGAACTATGGATGTCTTTGTGACAAAAGGAAATGGAAATCAACAAACCTTAAATCAAATGGTTAAGCAAAGAGAGCCGGTTATTAGAGATATTTGTCGTTTTCTATATGGGCATGCATTAGCTTTTAATATAGTTAACAACTCATTATTTAAGAAGAGTTATTATCGGTGGGATAATATGGAAAAGGGATTAAAACCTCTCACATCATTAGGCTAGAGTTTCTTACTTGAAGAAGGAGGTAGATTATATGACGAAGAACCTAGCTATAGTAGAAGAAGACCGGTTGCATATTAATGTCTGATGGATGGACCGATGGAAAGTCTCGATCCCTCATTAATTTCCTGGTCAATAGTCCAAGTGGAATGGTGTTCATTAAATCAATAGACACATTCGGCATAATAAAGAATTTTTCTAAATTGTTTGAATTGCTTAATGATTTGGTGGAAGAAGTAGGGAAAGAAAATGTAGTCCAAGTGGTGACAGATAGTGCATCGGCTTATGCAGGTGCCAGTCAATTGTTGGAGGAGAACAGGACGCAATTGTTTTGGTCCTCGTGTGTGGCACATTGCATTGATTTGATACTTAGTGACATTGGTGATTTACTGGTTTTCCATAATACACTTGAAAAAGCAAAAAAAAGTTATTGTGTTTATTTATAAGCGTTGTTGGTTGTTGGATTTGTTTAGAAAGTATACACGTCCAAGGGAGTTGACAAGGCTGGTCGTAACTAGATTTGCAACTGCCTATCTTACTTTAAAAAGTTTTGAAGAAGGAAAGATTCAACTTAAGGCCATGTTTGCATCAAAGGAGTTTGCTATGAGCTTTTATTCGTCTATTACTCTGGGAAGAAAATGTCGAGGGATAATTTTAGGAGACGCAAGATTTTGAAAAGCAATAAAATATTGCATGAAGAGTGTACTTCAATTGGTAAAAGTTTTAGAGACTTGTGAATGGTGATGTCAAGCCGACGATGGGTTATATTTATGAGGCAATGAATAGAGCAAAGAAAGAAATTGCCTTGTATTTTAACAATGTGAGGACAAGATATGAAAGAATTTGGGCAATTATTGATAAAAGATGGAATTCGCAACTTCATAGACCTCTTCATGTGGCAGCATACTACCTTAATCCAAATTAAGTTATTTTGTTTTTACTTTTTTAGATACTTAATTATTAGATAATGTTATTTACGTTTTTGTTTGTTGCTTTCGTTGGTAAAATATATTGGTCACTTTTGTAGGTTCTATTACGATGAGGAGAATTTTAATGCGGACTTAGAAGTAAAAGTTGGCTTGTACAAAATAATTGAGAGAATGTACCTTGATATAGATACAAGAGTAAGGTTGATAAGCAATTACAAAAGTTCAAAAATGCCAAGGGTATGGTATGAGCATTGCAGTTGCAACAAGAGATAAGAAGCAACCCGATATATTTTAAAATTGTTATAAATTTGTGTTTTGTATTTTAAAATATGTGAATCTAGTGTGTTTTCTTCAATATTTTCTTTGTTTTATTTTGTAGCATTATTGTGGGAGAGTTATGGGGAGGAGTGTAATGAATTTCAAAAGTTAGCTATAAGAGTGTTAAGCCTTACTTGTAGTGCAATGGGATGTGAGAGAAATTGGAGCGCTTCTGATTATGTGCACTCTAAGAAAAGGAATCGCTTGGAGCAATAAAAGTTGAATGCATTGGCTTTTGTAAAGTACAACATTCAATTAGAGATGCGGCAATTGAAGAGGCAACAGAGGGGTAAGAAATATAATCCTATCTCTTTATCGGATATAGACTCCGATGATGAATGGATTACTGAGAAAGAGAGGTACGCCTACCCCAAGATAATTCATGGATGGATATCCAATAATGCTTTGAAGATGATGAAGGAGTGAGTAACAAAAAGAGAAAGAGAGGTACTCCTTTACTTACTAAGTTTTTAAAAATCAATGATTACAGTATTACACCTTTACCTACACTCTAAAATTTAAATCACTTTTTTTTCTTCCTAGAAGTGTATGACCAAGAAACTTAAATGCCGACAAGAAAGGAAAAAAGAAAATGGTTGAAGAGGAAGAGGAAGATGAAGTTCAAGTGATTGAAGATGATGAAGAACATGAGTTAGATGAAGCGACTATGGTGGAGGAGGATGATGAGGATGATGATGATTCGGACCTTGATTTTGGAGATGAAGATTAAGTAATGAAGAATTGAAGGCTTTTGGAAGTTTTCTTTTATCTTCTTAATATTTTTGAATTGTCTATTTTTGGTACAATGCCCAAGCATGAATCTATTTTTGAAGACTTTTTGGCAACTTTTTTCATTAGTGCATTTTTAAAGTTTGGAATTTGTGGATGCTATACTATGACAATTATAAATTTATAATATTTTTATTACAATTTTAACACGAGTTACTAACAAAACAATATAAAATCATAGATCACGGTATAGCTCGGATCCACCTCTCTTGTTGTAGAAGCGTCTTACCTGTTAGACCACGTGATCATGTCAAGATTTCTATAGGTTTAGGTCTAAAATTTTAATTTAATTAGTATGTCTTTATAATTTAATTGCAAAAATATATTTTTATTGCATTTTTTAAATCATGACCGAATCGTTACGATTCACGATTCGGAACAAGGTCATTTCAATTCACGATTTGACAACTATGGATCTATGCTCCTTTGTTTGTTTGTTTGTTTGGTTGACAGAGGAGTACCCTTTTACTATTGACTCTTTCGTACAATTCATGTCATTTGATATTTAGCTTCTAGGTTAAAGTGTACAAAGTTTGCCCTCTTTCAAGGTAGTTTCTTTTAAGTTAATGAACTTTTCTTATCAAAAGAATATGTTAGTAAAAATATCATAGAATTAAAAATTCTAATGAATGAGAGTTTCAATAGGGTATAATTCTATATTGTTTATGTTGTCATTTGATCCCAAGTTATAATATGTTTCACATGCATCTTGTGTGGGTGGACACGTCTTCCAATGTCAAAACATGCATGGTCCCAACAAAGAAAAAAAATGAAAGGACGAGTTTGGATTAGTGTCTAACAGGTGTTGGGGAGCGTTTGATTCGTGTTGGACACACCAACACGAATCACACTACCCTCTTAGAAGTGTTTGTGCTTCTTTGCTCTTGGCTTTGTACAATAGCTTCATATCCCTCACATAATATGAAAGCCTTGTAAAGAAGACCACTGTCTCACTCAAGTGAATTGCTTTCAGGCACATTCCTCTAGGCTTTTGGTGGCATTCACATGGTTGAATATAGAAGGGAACTGACTTCCATGATTCAATCACCTAATTGTCCCCATGATAAGCATCATATTTTAGGCTTAAAAAAATATCAATAAATGGATATGTAAGCATCATCAATGAAAAAATCACGAAAAACGAGGTGAATCTTTTGATACTACTTCTGTGTTTAAAATTTTCACTTCAAATATAATAAATTTCTAGAAGTAAATAGAGAGTTCATGCATTCAGTAGTATTCTGATTTCTTTGTACTTGCCCTTGCAAGAAACTCATTCTTGCATATAGAAATACCTAGGTGCATTCCAGCTTGGTGATATCTGCAAGCCTATTTGTGATTCTGTTCCATTTGCTTTCCCTATTTGCTTGCAGAAATGATAAATATTCATGGCGACATAGGTCAATTCTCAAAATTTTCTTTTTCATGCTACTGTGTTTTTAAATTCACATTTTGCTTTGTTAGAAATTTGCAAATGAAAAATAAAAAGACATTCACTGTGAAGCTTGTAGAAAAGTTACACACCAGAAGAAGTCACCAATAGAATGTCTCTAAGTCAATATAGGATTGGCTGGCTTAATAGATAGTGGTTGGTCTGGATTCTGGAATGGTACACACTCTAGTTGGACATGTAGCTACTATGTTCCAGACCACTACAAAAGTAAAATACCATCTAACACTGGGTTTACCTTTGGAAGCCCTCTCTCATTTAAGGAATGGCACTGTGGTAGCACACTTGGATAGCTTTGATATACCTAAGTCTCAAAGGTTATTTATGCTACTACAGTATGGGCCGTATGGCGTTCATATGCAGAAGTAGGGATTGAAAGATTATTGGTTGTTTCCAAGATTTCATATGCTTTATACAAATCTTTATTTATTATGTTCATTTTTATGCAGTTTTAATTTCTGTTGAACGTTTTATGCGGTTTTAATTTCTGTTGAACATTTGTGTTATGTGATATTCCTGATGGTTCGTGAGAAAGGAACCAAAAAAAATGGTGTAATCTACATTCATACTCTTATGGATAGATTTTACCATTAGTATTGTACTAATCTTAGGTATCTCTATTATCACAAAGGTAATTTTGATTGCATCAGATTATAGCTTCTGAGTTTTGAGTGAATTAGCTTCTGTGAGTGTGCAATTTGTGTTTTAGATATTTGCATCAGGAATAATACTGCATATTTTGATCTTGCCTTTTCATTTATTGGTCAAGGATCAAGTACCTTGTAGTTGAAGTTTCATGCATTGTGTTTGCACTGTATAGCTTACTTTTGACTTCGCTAACTTACGTATTGTTCCTAACATGGAATTTCCATTTTCTTTGTGGGATCTTATTTCCAAAAGGGCTTTTAATTGATGAACAGTTTAGAGGTTAATTGAAATTTCCTTCATGAATGTGACTGCAGTTGGTAATGATGTTGATGCTGAAGAAGATTCCATCTTCACGCGCATGCTTCGAGCTCTGGCTGTTCCTGTCATTGGAAATGTGTGTCATGTTTTTATGCATGGCCTTAATCGCGTCCAGGTAAGGTGAATTATCTTGGATTGAAATCTCAAAAGTTTGACTGCTGTTTTTTTTAGGCTTGCAGGAACTGACTTCCTAGTATTACAGATATATGGTGCAGAAAAACTGCATCAGGCATTGCTAAATAGACCAGAGAAGCAACCTCTTCTTACGGTATGTAGGATGCAGCAGCTAGACGGTTTCATTTTTCAAGTGAAATCTTTTATTTATTACTCTTGTAGCTAGGCTATTTTTTATTTTATTTAATCCTTTAGTGAATTGTCAGTATTCATTCATTTCTTTGGTCATTGCATGTGTTGATGATGGAACATTTTACACTGATTTTAGGTGAGCAATCACGTTTCTTCAATGGATGACCCACTGGTTGTTGCTTCGCTGCTTCCACGAAGCATTCTATTAGATGCCCATAGATTGAGATGGACACTTTGTGCGACTGACAGATGTTTCTGTAATCCAGTGACATCTGCATTCTTTAGGTCTGTCAAAGTTTTACCACTTTCCCGTGGTGATGGAATTTATCAGAAGGTAATTCTTTATACTATGTCTTTATAGCGTGGGCAGAGTTGCAATATGATTGCTGAGTGTTGTCAGAACTATCGGTTGCTTCATACAGATCACTGGATTTTTTTAGTTTTTTATTTTTTTTTCCATTTCAAATTTCAGTAAGTTCCAGGTAGATAAGTACATAGCTTAGTGAAACTTGGTTCTTTTGGAGTTTGGACTTCCTCTTTTTTTTTAGCCATTTTTTATTGTGTTGATTTGCTTTAGCTAGTGAATGGTGTTGTTAAGCTTGCAGCCAAGTAATTCTCCTTAAAGCTGATATGGATTTTTTTCAATGGAGTCTAATGGGACGTTTGCAGAGTGACATTTTATGTTGGTTTTGCTTTATTTTGTTTCCTTAAGATGCACGCATTCACTCTTCATGTATTTAAAATGTACGAGTCTTGTAGCTTATTATAGGTTATTGCCTTTTCTTATATGGTTCTATGTAAAATTCAAAAATTCACTTACTGTATTTGGCATAATGGTTTTTGTTATATGTTTCTTTGTAAATTCAGAAGTTTAACTTACTGTATTTGACATATGTTTTATCTCTTTTCCCCATTTCTCTGAATTGAACTCAACCTCGAATGAGAGTTGAACCATTGATTCCTAGAATCATCTGTTATTGCCCATTAGTTGCACTTACAAGCCACTTTGAGTTATGTTGGGCTTTTCCAATATATGTTTTGATGTGTTACCTAAAAGAGAAGTTTGGCTTACTCGAAGTGCAGAAGGATAGGATTCTAACAGATATTCATCGTCTAGACTTGGAAGGAAGAGGTTGGGCTCTCCTTGTCAAGGAGAGGTTGCCAAGGGAAGTTTTAAGAAGGGAGTTTGGCAGATTGGCCAGATTAGCTGGAGTCAAGATTCGCTGGCCCTGTGGTTGAAGGCAGGAGACCAAAACATGCTTCTTTCATAGATTGGCCAATGCTCACAGTCGGAACAGTTTGATTACGCAAGTGCGTGTGAGCGGGACTCTTTTCATTGACGAGGATGATATTAAGGAGGGTATTGCTAATTACTTTCAAAGCTTGTTTCAAGAGGAGGTTTGGGTGGAGACCTTGTCTTGGTGATTTGGAGTTTGATGTTATTTCGGGCGCAGATGCTGAGTTCTTGGAACGACCTTTCTTTGAGGAGGAGGTTGTGAAGGCTCTGGGGATGAATGGGGATAAAGCCCCAGGGCCAGACAGCTTTTAAATGGCTTTCTTCTAACATTGTCAGGGGGAAGTAACAAAGGAGGTGGTAGATATGTTCCATTTCTTTTTCACCCGCGTTTTTTTAGAAAAACCTTAAAGCCTCTTTTGTTCCCGTTATCTATACTATTATAATAAAAGAGAGCACCTATTTGGTGTGATGAAGCTGTGTGGATTTTTTGGATACCAAAAATGCCCTTAGTTAATTTTTTAATACCAAAACAACTTCATTTGGTTTTATCCATTAAACTTTTCTTCTATTACCTAATACACACTTGCACACTCATGCGTTTGTCCACTGCTAGTTCCTATGAAGGATGGGGTAGAGGATATCAGAGATTTTAGACCTATCATCTTGATAGGCACGGTTTATTGATTCTCAGAATTCGTTTGTAGGAGGCAGACAAATCCTCAATGTGGTAGTTGTAGCGAATTACTGTGTTGACTATACAATTAGGAACGGGCCCCCCGGAGTGTTATGTAAGTTGGATATTGTGAAGGCATTTAATCATGTCAATTGGGAGTTTATCCTCTCTCTTATAGTGGATGGGGTTCAGGGTGCGTTGGAGTTCTTGGATCTAATTTTGCATCTTGTCTGGCTCTATGTCGATCCTAGTGAACCAATCTCGGTAGGTTTCTTCCTAACGTCAAGAGGCTTGAGGCAGTAAATCCTCTTTCTCCCTTTCTCTTTACAATTGACATAGAGGCTTTTAGTCGTCTAATTATGCGAGTTGTTCAGGGTGGTTTGTTGCAGGGCTTTGAGGTCGGCACAGATTGTGGTAGTCTGTTTTCTGCTCTTCATCTCCTTTTTGTAGATGACATGCTGGGCTTTGCAGGGTCAATTCCGTGTCAACTGGGGTATCGCAGGTGTGTTCTTTGTTTTGAGGCAGTGTCGGGGCTTCACGTAAATTTGGCTAAATATGAGATTATTCCAGTTGGCATTGTCCTAAATATAGGTGATTTGGCAAATATTATGGACTGCAAGATTGGAGCCCTTATTGTCTCCTATTTGGTGCTTCCTTTGGGAGCTTCTTTCAAGGAAAATATTATTTGGGATGGGGGGGTGGAGTATTTTCAGAAAAGACTGGCTGGTTGGATGAGGCAATATCTTTCTAAAGGAGGCTGGCTTACTCTCCACAAGAGCATCTTATGTAGCTTCTTGACTTACTTTCTCTCTATTTTAACTTTTTTGGACGTTGTAGATAGATGGATAGAGAAGTTGCAAATAGACTTCTTATGAGGAGGTTTTCGGGATGGTGTTAGTTTTCATCTAGGGGATTGGATTACCGTTTGCTCCCTCATGTTCGAAGGGGGGCCTTGGTATCAGTGGATGCAAGCGAAGTATTCCAATTCCCTCTCAAAGAGCCATGTTTTCAACAAAGCTTTTTTGGGAAATTAGTTGTGGAGATTTTCTTTGAAGAGAGATAGCTTATGGAGAAAGCTCATAAAGGGGAAATATGGCTCTTTGAGAGGGTATTGGAGTACTTTGTTTGCATCCACTCCTTACGGCAAAGGTTTATGGAAGGACATCAGTCAGATTTGGGATGAGTTTTCTAAGCACATCTTCTTTGCAATGGGAAGTGGTGATAGGGTGAGGTTTTGGTTTGATGCTTGGTGAAGTGACGAGGCCTTGTGTAGGGGTTTTTTTGGATATCTTTGCTTTGGCCACATATAGAGGGGCTATGGTTGGAGACTACACACGGAGGGATTTTGGTGTCTATTTTTAGGATCTTGATCTAAGAAGGAATGTGCAGAATTGGGAGCTTGATCAACTTTTAAATCTTATGTGTTTCTTGCACGACCACGACAGAGTGAGTGCGTGTATGGACCATATTAAATGGAGAGGTGACCGTAGAGGGGCCTTTATTGTCAAATTTCATTGTCAAATCCTTCTACATGAGCTTGTTGAGTAGTTGGGGTACTTTCTTCCATTGGGAGTGTGGGTGGAAGACGAGAGTCCCTTCAAAGGCTGCCTTCTTTGTTTAGGTTGCGCCTCATGGGAGGATCTTGAGCATTGATAACTTAGTTAGGAGGGGTTTGGTTCTAACTAACAAGTGTTGTCTGTTCAAAAAGGTAGGAGATTCCATCTCTCGTCTGCACATCCATTGCGAGTTTTCTAGGGAGGTTGTGGAGTTTGTTTTGATGCTCTTTGGTGTTACTTGGGTCCTTTGAGAAGGAAGTTGCATAGGTTTTGGGAGCTGGAGGGGCAACAGAGTCGCAAGAAACAAGAGGAGAATATGGCTAGCAATCCCTTTGTATTTATGGTGGCTTTTATGGTGAGAGTGGAATGGGAGATTTCTTGAGGGTATCAAATCATTTTTGCATAAATTGAAAGGAGTGCTCCTTTGTAATTTGTATAGTTGATTGTTTAAGCATGGATCTCCTTCAATTGACGGGACAATTGATTTTATAGAGTTTTTGTCTTTTTTATTCTTCTTATAGGTTTTTTTTTTTTTGTCTTCCTGCTTTTCTATCTCATGTTCTTGTATGGGTCTTTCAACTCTTTCCCCGTTGGGTGGCATTCTCTTAATACTCTTTAT
>JAOTRH010000020.1:6746612-6784401 GCA_034768845.1 Heliamphora exappendiculata | reverse complement strand
ACAAAAGGAAAAAAAAAGAAAAAGAAAAGAAAAGGTCTTGCTTGGGGTCATTGACAAACCATACAAGGATGCTTGTTTCAGCCTGAATTTTAGGAAAAAAATACATCTTTCATTAAGATATTCTCTATAAGGACATATAATGGTGACTTGGGATATTAACTTGGCTTCATTATGTTGTGAAGGAGGTTTCTCACATGCTCCTGACAAATTAACATATGGTGTGGACATGAAAAATATAAGGTGGTGCGGCATTCTACAGGTGGCGTTGTTCACAATTTTCGGTTGTTGTGTTTGATGGCAAATATTTGTTTCTAGTAATTGTGTTTATATGCAGTAATTTGTTTTTCACTTTGTAGAGAATTGCTCTAGCATATTTGGTAGTGGCATTGATAGAAATCTCAACCAAAAATGCTCAAGCCAAGGATCTGTTACCTGGCAGGTTCTCCATATTCAAGTTATATTGTCTGCATTGGTAAGTTGGATGCTTTTGTTTTCTCTCAGTTGATGATAATATTGGTTGTATTTTTTAGACAATTTTTAAAAATAATTCTCTGATTTTGATTTTTCAGGATGGTTGGAGCATGTGTTCTTATTGTTTACTTGTCTTTAATTTATGGAATTTATGTTCCAGATTGGCATTTCACCGTCCACAATGTAGATAGTGCAGATAATGGGAAGATTTTGACTGTAGGTCCCTGCTTGCTCATATCTCTACCACTCACCTATATTATTCCTATTGGCTGCGTGCTTGTGATTACTTTGAAGAAGACATTGTCGTAATTTTTTGTAATGGTAAAGATTCTGTTAAAAGTGTGTTTTTAGCATACACCAGAGTCAGAAGCAGGCATAACATGTTATTCATTAACTAAAATATCTTTTAACGTGTCTTCGCAGGCAATTATAAAAGTGGTGTACTTAGAGAAAAATGAGCTCATGTTTGAATATGTATCGTTTTAGATAATGGATTCATTTTTTATTTCAGTGAGTTTATTCCGTAGTTGTATTATCCCCCATGGTGATTATGTCCTAAGGATAAACTGTACTATAAAAGTTAAAAGAAAAATCAAATAGAATACTTCTCATTCAGTCGCATATCTTGAGTAGTCAGTTAATGTTAATTTCAGGTAACTTGTGGTTTAAGAGGAAAACTGGATCCTCCTTGTAATGCAGTTGGTTATATTGACAGAGAAGTGCTTGGAATCAATCACATGTATCAACATCCAGCTTGGAAGAGATCTAAGGTAAGTACTCTTTTCTTTGCTTAGTGTCCTCTTCATCTTTTGGCTTAAGATCACTTTACCAGCAGTGCCATTTGTGAATTCCTCATCTCCCCATAATGCTGCAGGCTTGCAGTCAGAAATCCCCTTATGAAGGGCCTTTGCTGAATGATGCTCCGGCATGGTGCTTGGCACCTTTTGAACCAGAAGGAATTCTAAGGTATGTGTGCATCACTGTTACTTATTTACTCTTGTATCGACCAAGCAGTGAGATCTAATGCCTTTCACAGGGGAGCTACCCCATTGGAATAAGATGTAGGTGCCTCATGTTGATGTCCGCGTGAACCACATTATGAAATCATCCAAATTGTGCATTAGCACGTTAAGAATGGATGAAAAACAGCTGTATCAAGCTTTCCTCTGCAGGAATCTTTGTTAACTTTTTTTTTGGACAAATGAAGGGTATGAAGTATTTCATTAAGGTGCCAAAAAGAGAAAGCATGTATCCACGTAGTATAGAAGGTCTAAGAAAAAACAACTAAAAAACATAAACGGCTTAGTTGTGCATATCCCCCAAAAAATCATTAAAAGAGTCCGAGCTAGAGGGATAATCCCCGTGAAGCCAAAAAAGAGTGTAGTCAGCATCACACCATTCAGAGAAGGCATGGGCACTCCACCTCCTCAAAAGATATACAGTTGCTCTCTCTCTCTCCAAACCACATAATACAAAGAGGGCATCCCCAAGCCCTTTGCTTGCTCCTTGTAAGACATCCTCAGTGCCAACACTGAAAAAGTTCCACCGATCTAGGCCAATAACCCTGCTGGTTGTTGTATCCTATTTCTTTGTGCTATTATTGTCAACGTGGGAGCATGACTATAAGTATTTCTTTCTATGCGGGTTTGTTTGCAAATGCAGCTCAATATCGTCTACCCTATCTACAATAATTGGAGTGCATTATGGACATGTGCTTACCCATATGAAGGTCTGGTTTTTCGTTTCAAGTAATCATTGCTTTGTAAAAAACCTAATCGAGTGTCACTTATTTGTTGAATCTATGAATTTCAGAGTCACTCATCTAGACTGATGCACTGGGTTGTCATGGGTCTTGGTCTCCTTGTTTTAGGAATAACCCTTCATTTCACAAATGGTGAGAACTTGAGAACATGAATGATGAAACAAAGGCAGTTTGAATATGTCTATTATCTGCATCCTTCCTTGACTCATTGCTTCTCTCATGCAGCAATTCCTTTGAATAAGCAGCTGTACACTTTCAGCTATGTGTGTGTAACGTCTGGAGCGGCAGCATTGGTGTTCTCAGCCTTCTACACTCTGGTACACTGTTGTAGATACGTAGTGGTCCACTGAGTTTATGGTTATATTATCTTATTTGGGTGTTTGAGTTCTCACCCCGGTTTTGGTGACCAATATTACCAAACTAGGCAATAATCATTCTTAAACAACTAAGGCAACTTTGCAAGTGGTTAGGGTCTAGAATTTAGGGTTCGAGGCTTTGGGTAATCTTTGCATGGTATATGTTAACCTTTCTCTTTTCCTTTTGATTATTATTATTATTATTTTTTTTCTCACCTTAACTCTCAAATTCCTGCTAAAGAGAGAAAAAAAAAAAAAAAAACAAAAAACAAAAACCGAGTGCAAGTGATAACACCTTAGATGGGACCCGTTATTGCTGGTTCCACCCATTGATGCAGAATTGTTAATGGGAATTGAACAGTGAATGTACGTTGTATACTAATTCTGCAGCCACCGAAATGACTAGGACCTTAAATTTCTCCTTTATCAGGCTTAAATCTGAACTGAAGTCAACATTTTTCTGTGCCAGGTTGATATTTGGAATTTAAAGTACCTGTTTCTACCATTGGAATGGATTGGCATGAATGCCATGCTCGTATATGTTATGGCAGCTGAAAGCATCTTTGCAGCATTTATTAATGGGTGGTATTATGATGATCCCCGTAATACACTGGTGCGTTTTCATTTCATTTACTTCTTTTAAATGCTATCTGCCTTAGCATGTCCTTTGGTTAAGAATTGGGATCAAGAGAAGCAGAATAAAATGGCATCTCCTTTCTGCTTCAGAGGAGGGAATCATGGGTGGTCCCCTTAAAACTGCGGATATTTTGCTGAGTCAAATTTCTCTCTCTCTCTCTCTCTCTCTCTCTCTCTCTCCCATTTAGATGAAACTTATACATTGCCTTGCACATTTGTTTATCAAGAATTCTCAAACAAGATGAAGTATTCAACTTAGACACTTGGAAGCTTCTCTGAGGTTTTGACTTTTGAGGTCTCTTTGGATGCCCTCATATGAGTAGGTAGTTATTTTTAGGTCAGAAGTAGAGCATGAATGCATTTTCTTCCTAATTTAAATATCCTTTTGGATACATTTTCATCTGTGAATAATCAAATGAGCGGAAGACACAAGTACACAGCTTTAAATCCTTAGGGTACTCCTTGAATATCAAGCTGGTCTGGTTGATCAATCTTTTCAGTTCTCAACTAAGATGCACAAATGTGTGGAGACACAAAGGCGCACAATTTTATCAACAAAAAACAAAATTAAGACACAATGTGACAAGAGCGAAGACAACTATAAATATGTTTTTTGTGTACATAAAAATAATAACAACTACATTTCTTAATAACTGATAAATGTATATTTATCATATCAAAATAGTATGAGATTGTTTGCCATGTTCTACATATTAGAAGAAACTAAAGTGAACAAAGTCCTATTTTTTTTCTTCATTGACACATAGAAAGTCTTGGGATTTTGAATGCTTAAACTTCAAGTTTAAAGGAGGGGGTAGTAAATATAAATTTGCACATTTGACGAGTGTCCAATATGTATGTTATGTTGTGGGGTGTCAGACAAGTATGGACATGCCACGTTCTTAGAAGTATTCATGCTTCTCAGGTTGTCAATCTATTGTTGGTTACTAATATTTTTGGCCTTCTCGTCCTTTCATGTTCATCCAGAACATTGTGGAAGAGTGACTTATTTATTTTGCTGTTCTACTTACCAAGTTTTAGTGCTTTTTGATTCTACTAATAATGAAGCTTAACCATCCTATTAATATGCCCAACATTCCAGGTAGAGATCATCTGGTTTCAATAGTTTTGCCAATGTACTCAATTTAAGTTCGAATGGACATGTATATCACAAGTTGACTAAAATTGCATTTCTTCCTAACAACTGTGCTATTTATGAATAGCTAAATCATGTTAGCAGGTTTCCTGCTTGGATGCTGATGACCCTCTTTGTGCCATACTAAAACAAACCATGTAATGTATTTTATCTGCGGGGTTACGAGCGGGTATTTTACCAAATGTGTCGAACCTACCTTGAATCTAATGTCTTGCACTATGAGATTGGAAAGCTGTTAAAAGGAGTCAACTCAACTTCCCTCTCTTGAACTTTCAAGTCATTCTTTCCTCGCTCGAATCAACATCCTACTCATGCTTTATCAAAAGATTTGTAAAACTTGTGTTCCGTTATGGTTATCTAAACAGTCCAAACCAACCTGTGGCAGATATACTGGATCCAGAAGCACATTTTCATAGGAGTTTGGCATTCAAGAAGGGTGGGCATTCTCCTTTATGTGATCTTTGCAGAGCTAGTATTTTGGGGCGTAGTTGCGGGCATTTTACATTGGCTGGGCATTTATTGGAAGCTTTAACCTTTCCAAGATAGCAATTGTAAAGTTTGGTATGGCTTGTGTTTACTCCTGTAAGTTTCAGCTCCTCATCTAAGCCTTGGCTTTTCTTCAGAACCTGGCACAGAAAATCGTGATTTGAATTTATCACAGCTTTCATGCTGCATTACCCTGTAAGCATTCTTTTCAAATATATTCAAACAGAAGCGATGGCTTTAAGCTAGTGATTTCTCACTGTTAGTTAGCCAAATTCAGGAATCCTGTGTGTTTGATTCTGGCTTTTATTTATTTATTTATTTAAATTTTGTGTAATTACAATTGATGATAATGGAGAGTTCAAAACAAGACTATCCTACTCATTTTTGCGAGCGAAGAAAAAAAACCTTCTGGTGAGATCTGTAGCACAGCAGCCAATCTCATATTCTGGTTTAACTAGGTATGGTCACCTTTCTAATCTATCAGCAATCTATCAGCACAGGCGATGGCCAGGGATCATCATCTCAGTAGTAGAAGAGAAACGAGAAATCTTCCTAGGAATAACCTAGACTGTTTCTGATAGCTGTCATTTACTTGTTCATATTAGCAGCTTGCCAAGAGAGAGAATAAGGACATGAAGGTTGTCACATAAAGTTGGAAGAAATCGGGGGGTCTTTCCTTCACCTATCGTATGTATTGGCTTGGCTTCGTCGTGACTTTATTCCTCTCTTGCTACTATCAATCGAGTCTTTGCTCTCGATAAGTGATTTGTTGATGCATGTTCGACTCAACCAGCTTTCTCCTTTGCAGTTAACTGATTTGTTTCACTTTTTATTTTTATTTTTTATTGATGACTTGGTAATTCATCACAGGCATGAACACTTATGGACTCCTCCCATGTTGACATCCCATTTTCTCCACTTCCGATTCATGTGCCAAAGTACTAAGGAAAATCACGAAAGAGGCCCAAGATCTCAATCAAAGATCTTTTACAACAAACATTCTCCGAATTCAAGAACGGGATGGTATGGTATGAATACCAACCCTCAGGGAGCATCATTTAAATCCAGGAACGTCATGACATCCCATACTCGTATTCAAGGCATTTGGACCCTTTGACTTGCTTTCTTTCAATCAAATTCTCACTATCAGGGGCAACTATTTGTAGATAAAAGAGCTAGGTACGTCTAATATCATGTAACTAGGTCACACTTAAATTTCACGATGACAATAGGAGGTCAATCAAGCCTCTAATAGTATTCAACATTCGCTAAAAATAGTATTCAAAATTTGTTGTGGAAACTATAACCAATTATTAGAGATTTTTATTTAGTAAAAGTCAACATAGGAATTCTCATTTTTTTGGTTCATCTGATTCTCATGTCCTCTATATGACTATCAAAAGTCTTAACCGGTAAGTTATTTGTAAAGGATTTGCAAGGTTGTCTTCTGATGCAAGTTCTATGTCTGATTAAAAATCTGAGTCTGTGTACCCCAAAGGTACTACACTGTCTGCCTAGTAAACTAACATAATTTTTAGACTTTTTCAGATACTTGATTATATTCTTTACCGCAGTCCAGTACTCCTGTCCTGGATCAGACTGATATTTGCTAATCATGCTAACGACAAAGCAGATGTCGGGTCTAGTGCAAAGTATAGCATACATGAGGTTTCTTACTGCCAAAGCATAAAGAATCGCTTTTATCTTTTCTATCTCATAAGGTGTTTTAGGACACTGATCATTGGATAGAATGTTTTCATTATTCAAAATAAGAAATCTTTTCTTGAAATCCTGCATGTTAAAACGAGTAAGGATATCATCGATATATTTTATTTGTGATAAGTCCATCATTATTTGTTTTCGATCTCGCACAAGCTTGATTTAAAGGATGTGACTAAATTCTCCCAAGTCTTTCATATCGAACTGCCTAGATAACAATACTTTAACCGTAGAAAATGCCTTTACATCGTTTTCGATGAGCAAGATATCGTCTATATAAAGTACTAGAAAGATCACCACGCTTTCGTCACGCTTTTTGTACGCACAAGACTTATCTGAATTTTGATCAAAACTACAAGACTTAATGGCTTGATTAAATCGAGTGTTCCAAGACCTCGATGCCTGCTTATGTCCATAAATAGATCTCTTAAGCTACATAACATGTGTTCTTGGTTTTTTGTAATGAATCCGTCTGGTTGTATCATATAGATACACTCGTCAAGGCTTCCGTTAAGGAAGGAAAGCTGTCTTAACGTCCATTTGTCAGATTTCGTAATCGAAATGAGCGGTAATGGATAAGAGAATCTGGATAGGCTTAAGTATGGCTACTGGCGAAAAGGTTTCCTCTTAATCGATTCTTTCTTTCTGAGTGAACCCTTTAGTAACAAGGCTAGCTTTGAAGGTTTCAACATTTCCGTCTGCTCCTCTCTTCCTCTGTAGATCCACTTGCATCCAATGGGTTTTATCCATTCGGGTGCTTCTACAAGTTTCCAGACTTGATTGGAATATATAGATTTCATCTTTGAATTCATAGTCCTTTGCCAAAGATCTGCATCTTTGTTTTAAAGTACTTTATTGTAGTTATAGGGCTCGGTATCTAGTTTTGTTAGGATCTTGTCAAAAGACTCCTAAGAACATATACCGGTCAGATTGATGAACAATCCTCCCATTACGAAGAGGCACTACCTGTGTTTGTGTACTAGTAATAACACGTTGTGCAGAATCAGAATCCTGTGCATCAGCATCCTGTTCTTGATTTGCATCTGTCTCGATAATCTTCCCACTACAACGATATAATGGGATATCAGTGACTTGTTCTTCCGTTCTACTGATATTTTCTCTCAGTTCTTCCAGAATAATGTTGCTTTTGGACTTGTGATCCATAATATAATTCTCTTCCAAGAATCGAGCATTGGTGCTAACAATGACCTTATGATCCTTAGAATTATAAAATAGACCACAATTCGTTCTCTTGGGATACCCTACAAAGAAGCAGACTTCTGTCATCGGCTCCAACTTATCCGCGTTCTCTTTCAGTACATGTGCTGGACACTCCCAAATTCGAATGTGTTTCAGATTAGGTTTACGGTCAGTCCACAATTATATGGGAGTTGAAGGTACCAAGTTCAGAATGTAAGCCGCTGTCTCTAAAACAAGTCCCCAAAATAAATCGGGTAAATCTGAATAGCTCATCATGGACCTTACCATTTCCATAAGAGTCTTATTCCTTCGTTCTGCTACACCATTCTGCTGCGGAGTACCAGGTGTAGTTAACTGGGATGTAATCTCCTGTGATGACAAGTAGTTCTTAAACTCTTCAAAGAGATATTCCCCACCACGGTCGGATCGTAGTGATTTGATACTTTTATCCATACGCTTCTCCGCTTCTCCCTTGAATTTTTTAAAACATTCAGACTTATGGTGTATCAGGTAAATGTATCCATACCTTGAGTAGTCATCAATGAAACTGACGAATTACTCAAAGTCGCATCTAGTTCGGATTGTCATAGGACCACGTACATCAGAATGAACCAGCTCCTCCAACAGTTCTTTAGCTCTATAGCCTTTGGTCAAAAAGGGTCTCTTGATCATCTTACCTTCTAAGTAAGATTCACATATTAGAAGTGCCTTCACTTCTAATGAACTCAAAAGTTTATCTGTCACCAGTCTGTTTATCTTTTTTAGATTAATATGATTCAAGTGTAAATGCTAAAAAAACGCTTAGTTCATTAAAGAAGAAAAATTTCTCTTATGTGGTAATATATATGTATTATTCATTTCAGTCAGTTGTAGTGTAGGAGAGATTGGAGTAATAATATAAAGATCATCCACCAATGTACCAGAATAGATAACCCGTTTATTATTCTTAATAACTATAGAGTTATTAAAATAAACTAAATATCATTCTTTACCCAATGCAGAAACGAAAATTAAATTTCTTTTAATGACTGGTACATAAAAACAATTTCTTAATATTAAAATTTGATTTCTACCAAAATTGAGAGTGACATCTCCTACTGCAATTGCTGTTACTTATGTATTATTGTTCATATGCAGATAAATCTCTCCATCATTAAGTTGTTGGGTTTTCTAGAACTCCTGTAATGAATTACAGATATGATTAGTGGTTCCCATATCTACACACTAGGTACCGGTAGATAACATCGCTAAATATGTTTCCACAAGTAGTGAACAGAAATTATTTTATTTGTTCTGTCTTCTGAGAAATACTGGACATAACTTTTTTCAGTGCCGGGTCTGATTGCAGTGAAAACTCTTTCTTTTGGCTTTTTCACACCAGCCCGTGGCTCACTAACTACCCTGAAAATCGTGTCTCCCTGTTTTTGAACCATTTTCTTCTTCATGCCTTTCGGCTCATAGGAAGAACCTTTTTCAGAAACAAACATATTTTTCGGTATTGAAAGAATACTATTTGTAGTTAAAACTATATTCAAGTTACATTTTCAGTCAACAAAATTCAGTCCCGTTAGTTTGTTTTCTTTAAGTATTAAAGTAAGTGGGTTGAAAGCCATTTTAATTCTGTGAATCACATAATTAAAAAAAATTGTTAATTATGATGAACAAAATTTTGAATTTATTTTAATTTAGTTCTCTTTACCATTTTAAAATTAATTCGCCAGCAGTCTGGTAACCTGAAATTAGCATGTCTCGATGGGAAGACGTCTATTATCCTTTATAAGACCAGACATGTT
The DNA here is from genome assembly GCA_034768845.1 of Heliamphora exappendiculata. Taxonomy (NCBI): domain Eukaryota; kingdom Viridiplantae; phylum Streptophyta; class Magnoliopsida; order Ericales; family Sarraceniaceae; genus Heliamphora; species Heliamphora exappendiculata. The sequence continues at coordinate 6,774,822 of JAOTRH010000020.1, read as the reverse complement.
AAATTTTTTTAATTTTACTATTTAGGCTACTGATCATACTAAGTAAAATTAAATAGTGATATAGTTTCGATTTAATATATAATAGCAGTGACTCAGATGGAGAAAATACTATAATATACAGTTAAGGATTAATCATCACCTAATCCCAAATCAATTATTTCGCAATGAACTCTTCAGATGGGCAAGTGATTTACACTAACAATTATTCAGAATTATCCCTAAATGAGATTTGTACTGGCAATACCGTAATTAATCTGTCTGATGGGAAAGAAGGCCTTACTACTAACACGCAGGGTTTAATTGCATCACCTATAAACTGGTGATAGAGACCGCATGATTTATCTGTGAATAAATTTTCTTTCCCACTTAGATTTTTAAAACATTTCTTAGGGTTATAAAAATTTATTTAATTAAAATAAATTTATTAATTTCGAAAGTCACACGATCTAAAAGAATTAAATATCTTTCCGTGTACACGATTCTAAAGATTCTGATTTATCAAACCATCGTTTCGTGTTTAAATGCGTAACAAATAAAATTTAATAAATATACAATTTTTTCTCCAGTTTTTCAGCTAAGGTAGTGATTAAAGACATATATTTATTTTATTTTTTGTTTCACATTTTTCACAAAATAATAATTTATTTTGATTAAATATTTTTTTATTTAATTAATTCGAATACGAAATTAATTCTCATGTTTTTTCAAGGTATTCGATTTAAAAAAATTATTTTAAACGTGAAATTTTGAAAAAAATAAAAAATCTAAAATTTTTTATTTAATTAAAATTAATTAATTAAAATTTTTTTATTTTATTTTCTATTACAAAATATTTTTATTAAAATTAAAATTTTAAATTAATTAAATTAACAAGATAAATAAAACAGATATGCAATTATTCACGCAGTTCATATATATACAAATACGATATGCATATATTTCGATTTAATTATCCAAGTGAAACACTGAGGTGTTTCAGTCTTTTTAAAAAAATTTGTTATTTCAATTCATGTTCGCCTTTGATTCAGTATCCTGATTGCATTAAGTTTTTCTGATACTATCTGATATATCAATATATATCATATCAGTCTCGTATATATTGGAATATACATCAAAATTAGTCCCGGGAGAGATAGTCGCCGGCAACCACCAGCCACTGCTGGCACAACCTTGCTGCCACCTTCAGGCGACTCATACCGCTTTATTTGGGCTCGATTTTTTACGAACTTTATACTGTTAGAAAGCTCTTGAAATATGAAATTTTTCTGTCAAAAAATTTGCTGAAAAATTGCCCGAAAAATAACCAAAACAACTATCCAAACAATAAAAAAATACTGTTGGCCGCAACAGCGCTGCACAGCCAACTTTTTGGGGCTTTTTCGACCTCTTTTCCGAACTCGATTTTCGACGTACTTCATTAAAAAAAACTCTCGAAAAGTACTATTTTTTATGAAAAAATTGCTCAAAAACAGCACAAAAAATTGCCGAAAACACTGTCCAAAACTGCTGTCGCCGCACCCAGCACCGCCACTTTTAACCGCTAACTTTTTGAGGCCGTTTCGACCTCATCCGAACTCCATTTTTAACGTACTTTATATCAAAAGAAAACTCTTGAAATATACTGTCTTTTTGTCCACAAAGTTACTCAAAAATAGCTCGAAAAACTGTTAAAAAACTTCTCAGAAGTTGCTACTGTCGGGCGCCGTCACTGCCGGCCTGTTTACCACCTATTTGGGTTGTGATTTTGGTTCAATTTTTTTTGATTTTTGACAATATTTTGAGGTATGTTTTATATTTTGAGGTATATTTTACTGCTATTTTATATTTTAAAAAATTGCCCAAAAAACAATTCCAAAAATGGCCCAAAAAATCATTAAAATTGTCTCCGAAGACTCACATTCGATCTATCACGGTCAACCTCCGTGTTTAAAAAAAATAATCATCATTCACAAACCATTCAATCAAACATGAATTAATGACGATCATAAAATCAGGATTAGAACACTTGCAAAACAAAGTTAGCAACAGTTCTAAATCTTTTCGGTCTCGATAACCGTAAACAAAAAATAAAACGGCTCTAATACCAATTGTTGGAGGCAATACTGCTAAGATCTTTGTTTTTGCAAACGATTAACGAAAAAAATTAACTGGACGGGCAAACGCCAAAACGGGCTCTAGATAAATTTTTTTGATGATGAACGATCAAAATAAAATCCGTACATCTGAAGTTAATTTAGAAAAATACATTTTTACCGGTTGAATCTTCAACTTTGATTTGAATCCGAGTTAAAACTACTGTCAGATTTTCTACTGTATTTTCTTATGTAATTTCTAGATATAGTGTGGGTTATAATCTTTCGAGAACTCGTACTGGCAGAATCAGGACAGCTTTAGTCTTAGAAAACAAGTTATGAAACTGATTCAGCCTACCCGCATATATATAGGGCTACAGTAGGGACCTGAAGAGTAATTATGAGTAAAATTTCTAATGGAACACAGACACATATCAGCGGTTTCTGCAATTAAGCTAACCTCGTAGCGGTATCTGCAATTATGAAAAATCAGCAGCGATTTTTGTAATTTTTATAAAATACTAAATTACAGTTCACACCACTAAAGAACTATAATTGCACTCTGACCCATAATCTCAAGACCATATAGCATTGAGCTCTTGTTATTAAATATTTATCATTTTTTCCCACGTTAAGATTTTCGATACTCCACCAATTAAATTTAATTACTGACAATTTAATTTAATCGACATCTTAATATTTCTTAAACCCTTTTGCTTGACTTATTTGACTGCCGAATAATTAAATCCACCTGCAGGGTTTGGCTCGGCCAAAACTTATAAACTTTCTTATGGGAGTATCGTCAATCCCGATCTCTCGGGACGAAAATTCCGTCAATAATTAATATTCGCCATATAAATAATACCGCTATCTAACTAACTAGGAATATAGACTCATATAAGATTGCACACTTTAATGAATCAAAATAACGGATATTAAATATACACAAATCAATAATTATTTCATAATTAAGAGGGTAAATACTATTTATAATAACTTTGAGATGTGAATTAATTTATATAGTCAGTATAAAATTAACTATCCTAAATGTTCCGTTCAATACACACAAAGTGTACTAGTACAAAGAGTTGAAATAATAGACGACACTATTATCTGTTCCCCAAAACAAAGATAAGCCTACTAAAACTCTGTACTACAGTCGTACCGATGGTATGTCCATTTCCATCTAAACTGTGAACATAAAACTTATATTCTGCAATAACTTAAAATCTGATCTTCTGTGTCAAAATCGTACTCTACGCACCAAATTAAATACTATACAGAATATCGGGCATCCATGCATAACATTAAAGAAATGATACACATATATTGCTCATAAAGAGTCACAACGGGGTGATGCCCGAGTCTCTTCTTTAACACAATTTGGTTCAGGTTACCGAACAACAACCAGACTGTCCCTTAAACTTTTGAGCACTAAAGTCGCCACGAGCGCATAATCGGGTCTTTTCCTAGTGATCAGAGTCACATTCATAGAGGATGTGTTCTTTGAAATTTCAATATAGTCCCAAAATAGAATCTTATAAGTTGGACCACAAAAAATGTGTATGAAAGGCTCCATGTACCATTTGAATGAGTCAAAAACAATTTCTATGCCATGAAATTTATATCACAAATTCATATCTTTATAATGAAAAGAATTTTATTTTTTTATTTTTCAAAAATTATTTGGGAACATGAGTGAATCTGGAAAATATGTAGAATGATAAACCACTTATTTAGGTTTCAAAGAATGTACTGAACGTTTAAAAAAAAAATAAAAAATCAATCGGCCGCCATCATGAATTAGGCAAATATAAAAATCTAATATTAATTAATACAAACTCAAATAACATTTAAACATTACGCAAACGCCCCATTGAGATTTCGTTCATACTAATTTCTCAAATTATTATTGTATAGTTTATAATAATATTAAATTAGATTTAATATATAATATTAGTTTAAACAAGTCCATTAGTTACCGAAATTGAATACAAATAAAATATGATAATAATTGAATTAAGTTTTGTAGTTAATATTATCGAATAATATATTTTTTACTAATTATTATTATTTTTATTTTAATATTTAATATTTAATGACATCAAAGCCATTAATTGTTTCTATATAAGTTCGAATGACAACATACTAAAATACTAAAATACTAAAATAATCTAATTGAGTTCCAATGTTGATCTTATATTTTGCCTTTTCAAGATCCATTGCTAATTTAGATATGCAAAAACCTTGGGCCTTATTAGTTGTCAAAATTGTTCTACTCCTTAGAAGTTAACACAGCTTCAGTAATTTTGTACCTTTTCATCGTCAACAATAGTTATCACTTGGCTCTTATTTGGTATCTTTCTACAGTTCGAGGTTTTTTTCCTCTTATAAGAAGTATTAATTTTTTATTATTTTTATCATCTTTTAAGATATTTATTTTTTACACAACATTTAATGTTTAATAATATCAATACCATTACTTGTCTCAATTTTGGTTCGGACAATAACATACTAAAATATTATGATTATCAAGCCAAATTACACTGTTGATCTTAATAATTACTTGCTTAAACTTATATTTTTTATCATTGGATTTCTATTAATATTTTAGGATATAGATTTCACCAAATAATCCCAAAATCAGAAGAAAAACATGAGCTCATTACCATATGATCTAAACTTGAATTAATCTCAACTGTTATTTTCAAAATTTGTTCGAGAAAAGAGAATATATTTTGATTATAATTTTATTTTTTTTTATTTTTTTATTTATTCGACAAATGTATATGCACCCACTCTCACACCTTGCACTTAGTGAGACTTGAACCTATCACTTCTGATTTGAAATTTAAACATCCATGCAATTAGATCAAAGGTTATTTGATTCTTGTCTAAAAAATATTAATAAATACTCTTTAGTTACAACAATGTCAACATACAATTATTTTTCTAAAAATTATTTGTTATTGAGTTTATATTGATTTTAATTAGTGTTGGATATGTCTTTGTTATATGGTTCACTAGATTTCGTTCCATTCCAATTTTTGATAATTGATTTTGATATAATTGTATGTTTTGCTCATTTATAATTTTTTTCTTCCTATTTTTGAATATTATAAGAAATTTAGATGCTAAGGATGGATTTTTCTCTTAATTATCCATAAATAAAGCTTTGTAATTTTTCAAAGTAACTATACAATAATTAAACGTTACTACTAATTAATCTATATAACAAAATAGAGCGATCTTATGACACGTGATATTTTTTATTCAATGGTTAAAATTGTCCAAGCTTACATCTAACGGCAATAAGTATACTTTAAAAAATTATTATTTCTCTCCCCATTTAATGCAGTTGGTTTAAAAAAATATTACCTCTCTTCTCATTTAATACTATTTCTCTCCTCATTTTGCTCTCTTTAAAAAGTAGGATATTTCTTCACAAAAAATACAACTTCAAAATATTTTACAGATTACATTTGATATAAAAATATTTTGAAACATTTAAAAAAAAACAGAATTTTTAGGAATTTTTTCTTCTTTCTAAAAATTAAATTTGTTTTATTGCAGAAATGTAGTTTTGGTTACGTTCGATAGAAAATTATTGAATTAATTTTTTTTAATATAAGAAAATTTGTATTATGTGACAACTTAAAATGTATCTTTTTTTTTTACAAAAATTACTTATTATTTTTTTGGAGAAAATATTTTTTCCCATCTAAAAACTAAAAATTTAAATTATTGTTTTTTCCATCAAAAAATTTAAAATTAAAATTGTTGTTTTGGTTACCTTTGATAGAAACTTTGTTTGAATAATTTTTTATTGATAAAAAGAAACTGTTGAGGTTTGTAGGAATTTTATAGGAACTTTATAATTTATTCTACATAGTGTATAAATTGAATTATAGGAACTTTATAATTTATTCTGCATAGTGTATAATTTTTTTTTGAGTGTAAAGATTATAATTATATAGGAATTAATTGTATTAAATATATAAAAAAAGATGAAACTACGTGAACCATATGACCTTTCATATCTTTTCAATATTTGTCTTTTTTTGTGAAGGGTTTGAATTAAATTCTTTTAATTAAAAAATTATTTTTTTCTTGTGAAAACTTGATTGGTTGATGGATTGGTTTATGAAGAGGTTATGAGTCTTCAAACTCTATATAATGTAGGGATTTATTTTTGTTTATTTATTTCTTAAATCTTTAAGTATTTTAATTATAATAATGATTGTCTTAAAAGTTCAATAATTTAATTAATTTACTTTTTGTTGTACTGTTTTATTTTTTCATTTAATCACATTTTATACGCAGGAGAATGCAAGATCTCTTCAATAATTGAGTAAAAGAAACCAATTTGATAGTACCATTTAGAGGTATAGGTCATAGCTAAAAAATATTTTATTAAAAATTAAATTTTGATCAATTTTATTATAAAAAGAAACTGTACATATTTTCTATTTTCTTTTATGTAAATTTTCATTGGTTGAATTGTTTATTTTTAATAATTGATTCAGAATGTTTGGAGAGATAATTGTCTTTTAAAAAAAACCAAATTGATTGAAAATGCCTTTACGCCTTTTTTTTAGTTTTATATATGATTCAGATGTGTTGAGATCCATGGTTTTCAAAAAAAGTTTTGAAAACGAGGTGTTTTTATGAAAAACATGTTTGTGGAGGTTTGAAACTAACCATTGGGTTTGAGTCTCAGTTTTGTGAAACTGTGTTGTTACATGCTTGTAGATCTCAATGTCGATGGATTGGATCCCTTTTTATATACATGCGATGTAAAACTGTTTTACTATTTTTTGTAGTTGAGTTACAGCCGGGTTTTAAATGTTCTCCTTAGATGTACTGTGACAGTGGGTATATTGAGTTGGGCTTCCATTGCTCATCGGTGCAAAATCTAGAAACGTGCGTAGCGTAGGTACTCAGTTCCTTCGGGTTAGTCCCCGTAAATTGAGGGTGTGGGTGCTTAGCTCCCTCGGGCTTAGGTCCCGTAAATTAAGCGGTTGTCGGTTGCCTCCGTTAATGGCGTCGGGTGCCTCCGTGAATGGCGCTATTATCGTGACTCCGTATAGAACTTGTCATTACTAAGCCTATGGGACTAGGGTAATGGACGAGAGTCTATAATTGTTACCTTTGTCGGTGTGGAAGAGTCGGTACATAGAATTACATTTTATCGTGTCTCCTCGACTGTGTGTTCCAAGTGGAGAATTCTGTGTTTACTGTTTTCGCTTAACTGTTGCATGATATCTGTCAGGATGATATGCATTGTTTCAAGAATGAAATTGTAAAATTTTTACGAGAGAAAGACCCTTTTTGGCTCATGTGGTTGAGCCTGTGTGTGTGTGTAATTGCATAGCCTGCTTTACAGCTTTATTGTCTTTTTCTATTGGGTTTCGGCTCACGGTGTGGGATTTTGCTGTAAAAATATTTTCAGGTGACCACGTGGAGTTGACCTAGAGATTTGTGGTGATGGAGAGCTTGCTGTAGTTTTTTTGTTTTGGGTATGTACTTATACATGTGATGCCTGTTTTAGAAGAGTGATTTTGTACGCCTTTCGGAAAAATATTTATTCATGTATGAGTTTGCATGATTTTTTTTATGAGATATAAACTTAGGGATCTTTATCCAAATGCTGTAATATTTTATAGTTGATGGTGTTCCAACTGCAAATCTTATTCTCTCAAATTGGTGTTTTGGTGGGCTTTCGCGTGACCCTGGTATTTGGGGCGTGACATGAGCGCTCATTAGGCACTCAAGCGCTAGACCGTCCTAAATCGCGACCTGATTTAATCGAGCATAAGTTCTTCATTTGAACTCTGAATTGGGTCATTCTTACGTCTAAATTGAAGCCCCGAAAATCTAGTTTTCAATGGTTCTACTCCCATATTCAAATTAATTTTTTAGAAAATTTTATTATCAAAATAGTGAGGGTATTTCAATTTTCCTTACACGTTTTTTGCACGTCTTTGGCCGAACTTCTTTGGAAATGTTGTTTTTATCATCTTTGAACACTTTGGACAATGTGTTTGGGAAATCACTCTTGGATCCCATGGTGTAGGGTCTTCAAGCCCCGAGATGGAATCAAAATAAGATGGTGTTGACCTTTTGACTTTCACGTTGAATTTTTTGACTTTTGACTTCAACCCTTGACTTTGACCTTGTCCACTTGGCACTCTTTTATTTATTTTTGAGCTCTCCACTCACCTTTTGTTATTTAGACCGCCACATCATAATTTTTGGGGCGTGACAAAAGTTGTCCACTTGAAACTCTCTATATGTATGTAATATGTATATTTTTGTATGGATTTGAATAAATCACTACATCAAAGTTCAAACAACATCAATAAAAGAATTTAGTAACACTAATATTATTTTTTTTGTAATAATTTTAACCTGACATAGTTGTTTAGTTGTTGTCATTCTATAAAAGTTCTTATGAATTATATATATTCATAGACTAGATGTATTATGTTTAATAAAATAGTTTTTTTTTCAAAAACTTCTTTTCATATGTAAAAAGGGAATTCATTTTTTGTAATATTTTTGAATTTCACATATTATGGGATCAATCATTGACTTTATTTAATTTGTCACTATTTATAACCTAACTAGCTATGACATGTTCTAAGAAAGGTACTTTTTTGGGTAATTAAAGAAAGGCACTTTTAATACAATCTCAATTAAAACTAACAAACCTATTTCTAGCATTTGCCAATCCTTTTCTCTTTTTTCATTATTTATAACCTCTAATCCAACTTAAAACTAACAACCCTATTTCTAGTATTAACCAATCCCTTCCTTTTTTTCCACCAACACTACACAACTTGCCTCCAGAACGTAGGGGTGCACACAGATTAGATTGGTCTAATTCTAAGCAAATCTAAGAATTGAACCGCTAGTAACGGTTCTCAAAATTTTAAAACCAAAACTGGACCGTTGTAGTTGTAGAATCGAACTAGAACCAATCCGTAAAAATTGTCCAATTTCATTTCGATTCTAGTTGTCCATTCCCAAAGCTCACAATAACCAATTTTATCAAATACATAACTTAGCCAAAATAGCTACTCAAAAGCTTGAAATTGAAGACTAAATATAAGAGGTAAGCTATCGTCTAATATAGGAATCACAAAGATAATGAAAAATAATTTTCAGAAATTCTCATTTTCTAATGATGCATTAATTGTTAAATATTTAATTTTTTTATATTAGAATGTGGTAATAGTAATTTTATAGTAATTTTTTAGTCAAAACTATTTCTATTTTCTTTAACATGTTTGTTTGGACTAAAATTGTAAAACTGGCTTTACAAAGTAATAAGTAATATAAAAATAAAATATATATATATACTTCTACCAAAAATGGTCTGGTTCGGTTAGAAGCATTTTTTTAAAAATAAAAATTGAGAACCGGACTGTATACAACAGTTCTAAAACATTAAAAACCAGAACCAGATCGTTTGAATATAGAATCAAACCGAATCGAATCAAATCGTATGATTTGGACCAATTTGAATCGGTGTACCAGTTCTTCTGAATTTTTTGTGCACACTTATCAAAATGGAAAAGCCTATGAAGAGCCAAGTCGAGGCACTTGAGCCCTCACTCAATCGAGGCAAAGAAGACAACATGGAAGATCGAGATTTGGAGCATTAACAGAGATGGCGTGACAAGATTAGATGGCTTTAATGATAGCGTAAGCGAACAATGAAGCATTGATAGGGAAGGCATTACTGAGATAAAAACCAATAACGAGGATGGCCAGACTGTATGATTCAACATCAACCATTTTTTACCCCAGTATCCTCGACAACACACAAACCCATTAGGACGGCGGGTATCAAAGTAGAGCTATGGGTGCATGATGTCATCTCACCCAGAGGGCAAGCTGAATACCCTAAAAAAATGAGGTCCAATTCCTCAAGGTGCACACATAATCTGATCCCATGAACTCTATAAAAATACCTAGAAAACTTAGGGGTTGGAGCTTCTCATTCTCTCTACTTACCAAACACTAATTTAAGCTGCGGACAGGCTTTCCTACACTTGCCTGCGGGGTAATCTCTTCTTTTTTCTCTTTTGCAAGACGAGTTCAGTCAAGCTAGCCTCGAAAGGGACTAGTTCTTTATGTTCTCATCACCCTAGCAAAACCACTGCTATACAATAGCTTAATTAAATATAATAAACAAGCTAATTTAAAATAATAAAAAAATAATAAGATCAAAGCATTTTAATAACCACATTTTCTAGCCTTCAAGAAACGTGTTTGGTAAACATGATTTCAGAATGGATCCTAAATGGTTAAAATGTGTATATTAACAACGCTTAAAGAAAACGTGTTTGGTAAACACATTTTTATGACAACTAAAACCAATTCTTGAAGCAAGATTGCAAGCACATCACGCTCTTGCACACGTGTTGCTAGAGTTTTCTTAAGTAAAAGTGTATTTACTAAACACACTTCGTTGAAGAGGGTGAAGATAAACCAATTTTGGACAGACCGCTCCAGCGGTGGGTCTGTCATAGGCGAGAAACTAAGGCTTGCTAAAGATCACTCGACGATTGCTCGAGCAGTCTACGCGAGGGTCGCATTGTTATAGGCGCCTAGGGCTTGCAGCTACCATATAGTTTTGTTATTTTTCTTAGTTCTCTTGTATTTTCTCCTTAAGAACTCTTTTCCCTTGTAACTTCCAATCAGTATACTGAAAGTGTGTGATTTTGGGGACATAGGCACGACTTACCAAACCACATAAATCTTGTGTATTATGTGATTGCCTCTCTCCTTCTGTTGTTCTTCATTATATTCCGTTGTTGTGCATTCTTGTGTTGATCGTGGACGGAATTAGTGATAGCTTTCTAATCTCTAACAACTGGTATTAGAGCTTCGGGTTAGGAGGTTGAAGAACACACATGGTAGAAGAAGAAAGATCGACAAGAATCGAGAAGTTTAACGGTTCGAACTTCAATTATTAGAGGATGCAAATAGAAGATTATTTGTATGGGAAGAAGCTACACTTGCCACTCTTAAGTTCCAAACCAGACGGCATAAAGGATGAGGATTGGGCTTTACTTGATAGACAGGTGCTCGGAGTCATTAGATTGACGTTGTCCCGGTCAGTGACACAAAACGTGATCAAAGATAAGACTACGGTCGATATAATGGTGGCACTGCCAAGTATGTACGAGATGCTGTCAACAAATAATAAGTTACATCTCATGAAGAAATTCTTTAATCTAAAGATAGCTAAGGGTACACCATTTGCACAACATCTTAATGAATCCAACACCATCACAAATCAATTATCTTTGGTTGAAATCAACTTTGATGATGAAGTTAGAGCATTGGTTGTGTTGGCCTCATTGCCAAACAGTTGGGAGGCAATAAGAATGACAGTGAGTAATTCTGACAGGAAGAACAAATTAAAGTATGCCGATGTCAGAGATCTGATATTGAGAGAGGAGGGTCGCATGAGGGATTCGAGGGAGGTGTTCAGCTTTGGGTTTAATATCGGTATGGCATTGAATGTTGAAGCACTGGCCATAGATAATGACAGAAAATAGAACCGAGAAAAGTTAAAATACAGAAGGGCCATAAGCAAGTCTAGGTCGGGATGGCATCCTAAATGCTGTAATTGTGGCTAGACTGGCCACATAAAGAAGAACTGTAGGGAGTAAAAGAAGAAGGCTGACAACGAGTTAGCTTATGTGGTGACGGAGAATGTACGTGATGCTCTACTCCTATCGTGGACAGCCTAATTGACTCCTGGGAATTGGATTCAAGGGCTTTCTTTCATACTACGGTGCACCAAAAAATCATCGAGAACTACGTAGCTGGTGATTTTGGTAAAGTGTATTGGCAAACAGAGAGGCGTTAGAAATCGTGGGTACAGGTGATGTCAGAATTAGAATGCTGAATGGATTAATATGGAAGATACACAAGGTACGGCATGTACCTAAATTAATGAGAAACTTAATTTTTATCGGATAGCTGGACACTGAAGGACATTCAATGACCTTTGTTGGTGGCATGTGGAAAGTCACAAATGGAGCCATGGTACTGGCTCAGGGGACAAAGACAGGCACCTTGTACATGACCTGCAATATAAGAGACTCGGTAGTAGTTGCAGACGGTGAATTAGACACGAGCTTATGGCATCAGATGCTTGGGCATATGAGTGAGAAGGGGATGAAGATTCTACAGTCGAAAGGCAAGTTATCGAGTTTGAAGTATGTGAAATTCAATCTGTGTGAGGGTTGCATCTTTTGGAAGCAGAGGAATGTTAGCTTTCTAAAATGAGACAAAATGCCAAAACTTGAAAGATTAAAGCTGGTACACGTAGACTTATAGGGACTTTCCCAGTCACATCTCTTGGCGGCTCACGGTATTATGTCATGTTCATAGACGACTCCAGGAGAAAGGTGTGGGTTTACTTTCTAAAGAACAAGTCTAACATGTTTGAAGTCTTTAAGAAATGGAAAATGTTGGTTGAAGTTGAAACCAGTTTGAGGTTGAAGTATCTGATATCAGACAATGGAGGCGAGTGTACAAACGGGAGATTTAGGGAATTCTGTGCAGCTAATGGAATCAGATGGGAGAAGATTATTCCAAGAATGCTAAAACAGAACGGCATGGCTGAGTGGATGAAAAGAACTCTGAATGAGCAGGCCAAAAGCATGAGATTGAATTCCGAGATACTAAGTGTTTTTAGGCTGATGTAGTGAACACAGCATCCTATCTTTTGAATCGTGGACGGTCAGTGCCTTTGGATTTCAGAATTCCAGAGGAGATATAGGGCAAAAAAGAGGTAAACTTATCTTTTTTTAAAGTCCTTAGTTGCACTTCATATATTCACGTGCATGCTAATGCTAGGAATAAGTTGCAACTAAAATCTAAAATGTTACTTTATTGACTATGGTGATAACGAGTTTGGCTACCGATTTTGGGATAATCAAATTTGGAAGATCATTAGAAGTAGAGATATGGTGTTCAACGAATAGATGTTGTACAAATATAAGTCAAAGGCAGTGACAGATAGTGTAATGCCATAGACAAAGAAATCTGAGTCCATCACGCATGATCGTACCACATCTTATGATAAATTTATTTAGTAAAATAAAAAAGTCACCTTGTCATTATTGTATAGCTAGTACAACATTATGGGATTCCAATTGCCAATGCGAGATAAGATCGAACAAAAGAAAGTCACTCACAAGATGAGTGACGTCCACTTTATCCAGCCACATGTAAAAAAGAAATAAAAAGAAAAGAAAAAACATAATAGTATAATACTATGTAGAGGACTTCTCTCACCAGTTTAGTAACAAAGGTCACAATTGTACTTCATCTTATTCTATCTTGTCATTGAAGAACTCTCATGGTCTTTCTCAAATGGAAGAGAAAGATCAAGGGCTTCCCGAAACTGGTGCTAAAGCTGGAGGTGCAACATAAAATTAAAGATAAAATGTTTGATTGTAAGGACATGCATACATTATGCTTGGATCAGAGATGGAACTCCAGTCAAAATATCTCCATTTAAGATAATGACTTATTTGCTTATTTTTGCTTTTAGTGTGTGTTTTTATCATTTGGTGAAATTATTATATGAATAGAAAAAGTAAAAAATCATGACCAAGTATGAAATACATTTAGAAAAGACAAAAAAAAAAGGTCAAAATAAGCTAATATACAAATTTTAAGTTGCTTATTTATATTTTTAATGAACTTTTTTCAACTTTTGATCACAAAAGTATACTTTTCAGATTTCTCTCATCGAGACGATTTCGAGAAGCAAAATACTTAACCAAAAGATGAAAAAAAATCCAAATAAATAAGATAAATATGAAAAGGCTACATAAATTAACCCAAACAATTCAAAGAAACTTCCCATTTTCCCTCCTTTAAGTAATTAAATTAGTGCATACTGGGAGTGAGACGAGTGGGAATTGCAAAAGTGAAAAAATAAACATATAAATAAACAAAAATCCTTCTAAGTTTGTAATTATATATACGATACATGTATAAATTGAGACGCGCATAAATAATGGGCAAGAGTAAATATGATGTCTTTGATGAGAATTTCATTACAAATAAAAAGTCAAGAAGAGAAAAATAGTGTGCCTTCAACCAAAAAATGTTGTGTGGGCAACAAAATTTGAAACATAAGATATATAAAAAAAAAATTTCTACATGGTTGTTTTTGGCCCCTTTTGTTTTGATGAAAAATAAAAATATTTTTCACATTTTCTGGTGTTTGGTACGACGAAAATTAAAAGTCAACGAAAAATATTTTTCAAATTAATGGAAAATAAGTTGATTTTGGTGGAAAACGTTTTCCACTTTTTTATGACGAAAAATATTTTTCACCTTTACCGTCACACCACTGTCACCCCTGCCAGCACCACCAATCTAGGATTCAGAGGGTCTAGTGTTTGGGAATACGGGTTCTCGGGTTCCTCAGGGTTTGGGTTTTTGAGGGTCTCTAGGGTTGGGGGTCTCGAGGTCCCAGGGTCCTAGAGGTCCCGAGTTCCTGAGGTTCTGGTCTTGGGGTTTCAGGGGTCTCGGTGGTCCTAGGTTCCCGGGGGTCCCGACCATTCTAGGGTCCTAAGGTCCCGGTGGTCCCGTTGGTCCTAGGGTTCCCGGGGGTCCAGAGCATCCTGGTGGTCCTAAGGTCCCAAGGGGCTCGGGGTCCTGAGGTTCCAAGGTCTCGAGGTCCTGAGGTCTCGAGGTCTAGGGGCTCGGGGTCCCAAGAGTCCTGGGGTCCTGAGGTGCCGAGAGTCTTGGGGTCCCACGAGTCCCGAGGTCCCCGGGGTCTGGGGTCCTATCATTGCACTAATTTTAATACTACCACATCTATTAGTACTATCATTTTTAAAGTCGTAACCAAACACATAAAAAATATTTTTCGTCGAAACAAATAGAGCCTTAGTGGAGAATATTTTTCAGGCGGAAGAGTATAGGTGAAAATTTGAGTGTGGAGCTCAATTTCAAGTATCTTTTTTCGAAAAAACAATTTCCTAAGGAAATGAACAGGGTAAAGGTGGGGAAGAAGATCTGGTGGAGAAAAATATTGTTCTAGGTAAAAAAACCATGAAATTAGAAAAACCCATGAAAATTACTTTTCTAGGTAAAACACAAAACCTATGTAAGAAAATTATCAAAAACAAAATGGTGCAAAATTGAGGGAAGGACAACGAATGACTTACACTCACAGTTAGTGGCAACAGAAGAAAAGCCATCGTGAAGTAGAGGTCCTCGATGCCACTAGAGGTTAACTACAATTTTTCCATGGCCGCGAAGAAACACTCAGGGGCGAATTTGGTATATTTGGTGGCTTCATACACCTCAACAATATATTCTTTCTGCAGCAGCAATAGAGTCTTGGCCTTGCACTTTTGCGGCATCTCGATCGGGCACCTAGACTCAACATTCCCGATGGCCCAAATGGCAATCACAAAACTAGAAGAAGCAAAGTAGTATTCTTTGTCATCGCCATTCTTTGGTGGTACTTGGGTGTGTCTCAAAAACTGCATTGGATGACTTTAGTAGGGAGTTTTGTGGGGTTATTTATAGCAACCAAAAGAGGAAAATTATTAGCAACTGTCAGGAGTATCATGAAGCATTTATTTATATAATATTCTTAGTAAATAAAAATGTTCGATACAAATTAAGTGGGTCATTTTTATTTTTCATGTCATATCCCGAATTCGGAAGCATGACCGGCCGTATACTACGGGTCTTGGTCCAATAGCCACAAAAACTTAAAAATTAAAAAAAATACTACAAAGTACAAAAAGTACATAAAAATGCTACAAAATTGAATAAAACAGTTATTCAAACTGCAACAAATATCCTGTGGAACACAATAGCCCACAAAAATAACCAATTGTTATAAACAATTAAATTTCCAAGTAATCACCAGAAAAATAATGTCTTAAAAGATATGCAAGATGAATTCTAAGAGGTTATCAGTACTGAATCCCCAAAACGAAACAAAGTGTTCTCTAGCCTTTTTATCGATCACCTGAAAATGTAAAAAAAACAACGTTAGTCGATGGCTCGCTGAATGATAAGCATACATAGTAGAATACAATTCTAAAATAGAATATTCAAAATATTAATAATTGAAACATAATCATGGCATACGATGCAGCATAAAATCACATGCTAATATAAAAATTATGTCTTCGTTTTGTGAAATTCATGTTCTCATTAAATACAAATTGTGAATAAATTCACTCGATCTCAAAGTCAATGATGGATAACTAATATATCAATTCTCGTCATAATAATAATTAACACCACAATGACGATAACAATGTGATCATGTATAATCTGTGGGAACCATAAATAAAATAATAATTAGTGCCAAATATAAATAAGCTCAGGGCATTTTCGGTCCGTTGGATCTAATATTGAACTTAGAATCACCACGGGGTGATGCCCGAGTCTCTTCTTTAACACAATTCGGTTCAGGTCGCCGAACAACAACCGGACAGTCCCTTAAACTTTTGAGCACTAAAGTCACCACGAGCGCATAATCGGGTCTTTTTCTAGTTACCAGAGTCACCTCCAAAGAGAGCGTGTCCCTTAAAAATTTAACATAGTTCCAAAATATAATCTTATAAGTTGGACCACAAAAAGGTGTGCGCAAGGCTCCATGTACCATTTGAATGAGTCAAAAACAATTTCTATGCTATGAAATTTATATCACAAATTCATATCTTTAGAATGTGGTAATAGTAATTTTATATTAATTTTTTAGTCAAAACTATTTCTATTTTCTTTAACACATTTGTTTGGACTAAAATTGTAAAAGTGGCTTTAAAAAGTAATAAGTAATATAAAAATATAAAATATATATACTTCTAAAAAAATGGTCCGGTTTGATTAGAACTGCTTTTTTTTTTTAAATAAAAATTGAGAACTGGACTGTATACAACAATTCTAAAACATTAAGAACCAGAACCAGATCGTTTTAATATAGAATCGAACCAAATCAAATCAAATCGTATGGCTCGAACCGATTTGAGTCGGCATACTAGTTCTTTCAGATTGTTTGTGCACTCCTACCAAAATGGTAAAGCCTATGAAGAGCCAAGTTGAGGCACTTGAGCCCTCACTCAATCAAGGCAAAGCAGACAACATGGAAGATCGAGATTTGGAGCATTAATAGAGATGACATAACAAGATTAGATGGCTTTGATGATAGCATAAGCAAACAACGAAGCATTTATGGGAAGGCATTACTGAGATAAAAACCATTGACGAGGATGGCATGACTGTATGATTCTACATCGACCATTTTTTACCCCAGCATCCTCGACAACACCCAAAACCATTAGAACATCGAGTATCAGAGCAGAGCTATGGGTGAATGATTTCATCTCACCCAGAGGGCAACCTAGATACCTTATAAAAGGAGGTCCAATTCCTTAAGGTGCACACACAATCTGATCCCATAAACTATCAAAATACATAGAAAACTTGGGGGTTTGAGCTTCTCATTCTCTCTACTTACCAAACACTAACTTAAGCATCGAACAGGTTTTCCTACACTTGCCTGCAGGGTAATCTCTTCTTTTTTCTCTTTTGCAAGACGAGTTCAATCAAGAAAGCCCCGAAAAGGACTAGTCCTTTATGTCCTCATCACCTTTGCAAAACCACTACCATACAATAACTTAATTAAATATAATAAACAAGCTAACTTAAAATAATAAAAAATAATAATAAGATCAAAGAATTTTTAATAACCACATTTTCTAGCCTTCAAGAAACATGTTTGGTAAACAAGATTTCAGAATGGATCCTAAATGGTTAAAATGTGTACATTAACAGCGCTTAAAGAAAACGTGTTTGGTAAACACGCTTTTATGACAACTAAAACCAATTCTTGAAGCAAGATTGCAAGCACATCACGCTCTTGCACACGTGTTGCTAGAGTTTTCTTAAGTAAAAGTGTGTTTACTAAACACACTTTGTTGAAGAGGATGAAGAAAAACCAATTTTGGACAAACTGCTCGAGCGTTGGGTCTGTCATAGGCGAGAAACTGAGGCTTGCTAAAGATCGCTCGAGCTGTCTGTGTGAGGGTCGCGTTGTTATAGGCGCCTAGGGTTTGCAGCCGCCATATAGTTTTGTTATTTTTCTTAGTTCTCTTTTATTTTCTCCTCAAGAACTCTCTTCCCTTGTAACTTCCAATCAATAGAGTGAAAGTGTGTGATCCCTTTGACATGGGCATAACTTGTCGAATCACATAAATCTTGTGTATTGTGTGATTGCCTCTCTCTTTCTCTTCTTCTTCATTATATTCCATAGTTGTGCATTCTTTTGTTGATCGTGGACGGAATTAGTGATAGCTTTCTAATCCCCAACAACTGGTATTAGAGCTTTGGGTTAGGAGGTTGAAGAACACACATGACAGAAGAAGGAATATCAACAGGAATCGAAAAGTTTGACGATTTGAACTTTGATTATTGGAGGATACAAATAGAAGATTATTTGTATGGGAAGAAGATACACTTGCCGTTCCTAGGTTCAAAATCGAAGGGTATGAAGGATGAGGATTGCGCCCTACTTGATAGGCAGGTGCTGTGAGTCATTAGATTGACGCTGTCCCGGTCGGTAACGTACAACGTAATCAAGGAGAAGACTACAGCTGATATGATGGAAACATTGTCAAGTATGTATGAGACGTTGTTAGCAAATAATAAGATACATCTCGTGAAGAAACTCTTTAATCTAAAGATAGCTGAGGGTACACCGGTTGTGTAACATCTTAATGAATTCAACATCATCACAAATTAATTATCTTTGGTTGAAATCAACTTTGATGATGAAGTCAGAACTTTGGCTGTATTGGCCTCATTGTCAAACAGTTGGGAGGCAATAAGAACGTCAGTGAGTAATTCTGTCGGGAAGAACAAACTAAAGTATGATGTTGTCAGTGATATGATATTGAAAAAGGAGGTTCGCAGGACGAATTCGAGGGAGGTGTTCAACTTTGGGTCTAATGCTGGTATGGCATTAAACGTGGAAGCACTGGCCAAAGGTAATGACAAGAATTAAAACCGAGGCAAGTTAAATTTCCAGAACGGGCAGAATCAAGTCTAGGTTGGGATGACAGCCTGAATGCTAGGGTTGTGGCTAAACTAGCCACATAAAGAAGAACTGTAGGGAGAAAAAGAAGAAGGCTGACGATGAGTCGGCTTATGTGGTGAAAGAGAATGTTCATGATGCTCTACTTCTACCAGTTGACAGCCCAATTGACTCATGGATATTGGATTCAAGGGCTTCCTTTCATACTTTGGTGCACCAAAAAATCATCAAGAACTGCGTAGCAGGTGATTTTGGTAAGGTGTTTTAGGAAACAGGGAGGCGTTTGATATCGTGGGTATAGGTGATGTCAGAATTAGAGTTTCGAATGGGTCAATATGGAATATACACAAGGTACGGTATTTACCTAAATTAATGAGAAACTTAATTTCCATCGGGCAGCTGGACACTGAAGGACAGTCAATGACCTTTGTTAGTAGCACGTGAAAAGTCACAAATGGAGCCATGGTACTGGCTCAGGGGACAAAGACAGGCACTTTGTACATGACCTGTAGTACAAGAGACTTGGTAGTAGTTGCACACAGTGAGTCAAACACAAGCTTATGGCATCAGAGGCTGGGGCATATGAGTGAGAAGGGGATGAAGATTCTATAGTCAAATGGCAAGTTACCGAGTTTGAAGTTTGTGAAATTCAATCTGTGTGAGGGTTGCATCTTTAAGAAGCAGAGAAAGGTCTGCTTTCTGAAATGAGGCACAACACCAAAACTTAAAAGATTGAAGCTGGTACACACAGACTTGTAGGGGCCTTCCCCAATCACATCTCTTGAAGGCTCACAGTATTATGTCACGCTGATAGACGACTCTAGGAGGAAGGTATGAGTTTACTTTCTGAAGAACAAGTCTGACGTGTTTAAAGTCTTTAATAAATGGAAAACGTTGGTTGAAACTGAATCCAGTTTGAGGTTGAAGTATCTGAGATTAAACATTGGAGGAGAGTATACAAACGAGAGATTTAGGGAGTTCTATGCAACTAATGGAATCAAATGGGAGAAGACTATTCCTAGAACGCCACCAAAGAACAGCGTAGCTAAGCCAATGAAAAGAACTCTGAATGAGAGGGCCAAAAGCATGAGATTGCATTCCAAGCTACCTGAGTGTTTTTAGGCTAATGCAGTGAACACAGCAGCCTATCTTCTGAATCGTGAACTGCCAGTGCCTTTGAATTTCAGAATTCCAGAGGAGGTATAGTGCAGAAAGGAGGTAAACTTATCTTTTTTTAAAGTCTTTGGTTGCACTTCATATATTCACATAAATGCTAATGCTAGGAGTAAGTTGCAACTAAAATCTAAATTGTGTTACTTTATTAGCTATGGTAATGATGAGTTTAGCTACCGAATTTGGGATAATCAGAACTGGAAAATCATTAGAAGTAGAAATATAGTGTTCAATGAACAGATGTTATATAAAGATAGGTCAAAGGTAGTGACAGATAGTGTAAGAGGCGAAGAAATTCGAGTTCATTGACTTAGATGACATTTCTGAAAGAGCTGAATAGAATGGGGATGATGAAGACAAATAGAATATGAATCCCTAAGTGGAGCACAGTACTCCAGTGACGGCAGAAGGTCTTCCAGGAGCATTAGACCGCCACAGCGGTTTTCACCATCCTTATTCTACATTTTTCTTATTGACAGTGGTGAACTTGATAGTTAGACAGAGGCTTTGCAGACTGAGAATTCAATGAAGTATGAGTTGGCACTGAAAGACAAGATGGATTCTTTGCTAAAAAACTAGACATAGGAGCTGACAAGAATGCCAGCTGGAAAGAAGGCCTTGCATAACAAATGGGTCTACAGAATAGTGCTGAAAATTGTAGCTGTAGAAGATTTGTTTCTTAAGCAGTTGATGTCAAGACTGCGTTCCTTCACGGTGAGTTGGAAGAAGATATCTACATGCAACAGCCTGAGGGTTTGTAGTACAAGGAAAGGAAGACATGATTTACAGACTAAAAAAGAGTCTGTATGGTCTTAAATAGGCTCCAAGATAGTGGTACAAGAAATTTGACAAGTTCGCGCAGAGTACCGGGTTCACCAGGCTAGAAGCAGGTCACTGTTGTTATGTCAAGAGCTTTAACTGTTCTTATATCATTTCGTTGCTATACATAGATGATATACTCGTTGTTGGGCCGTGCATCGAAGAGATTAAGAAGTTGAACAAGCAACTGTCAAAGCAGTTTGCTGTGAAGAATTTAGGAGCTGCTATGCAAATTCTTGGGATGAGAATCATCAGAGACAAAGCTGAAGGGACCGTGAAACTCTCACAGGCAGAGTATGTTAGGAAGGTGCTTAGCATGTACAACATGGATGGCTCAAACCTATAAGTACACATTTAGCTAGCCTCTTTGTGCTTATTAAGGATCAGTCTTCGGGGACATAACAGGAGCAGAAGCACATGAGAAATGTCCCTTATGCATTGGTTATTGGTAGCCTTATGTATGTCATGATCTATACCATACCAGATATCACACATGCAGTAGGAGTAGTCAGCATATACATGAGCAATTTAGGAAAGCAGCATTAGGATGCTGTCAAGTGAATTCTGACGTATTTAAAGGGTACTACAGACATATATTTGTGTTTCACGAGGATATGGTTGAATCTGTAGGGCTATGTGGATGCTGATTTAGCCGGTGATATCGATAGTAAGAAGAGCGCCATCGGGTTTGTCTACACCCTAGGTGGTACAGCAGTTAGTTAGGCCTTAAAGCTACAAAAGATTGTCATACTTTCTACTACAGAGGCGGAGTATATTGCTGTGACAAAAGTTGAAAAGAAGATTGTGTGGTTACAAGGTCTCCTGGACGAGTTAGGTAAGAAGATTGACATAGAGACACTCTACAGTGATAGCTGGAGAGCTATATTTCTTGCCAAAAAATCAACATTCTACTCTAGAACGAAGCACATACAGCTGAGGTATCATTTTATTCGCTCTCTACTAGATAGTGATCAGTTGAATCTTGAAAAGATCAATGGGGCGAAGAATCTAGCCAACATGTTGACCAAAAGAGTCAACATTGGCAAACTGAATATGTGCTAAGCTTTAGTTGGTCTTCAAGATTAGAAGACGAAAGTTTGGGTCACATAGGTTTAACTTGTTATGTTGGTCGTTTCAAGGTGTTAGTGTTGATTTGGGGTTAACTCAAGTCTTTGAGTAATTTTACTTCAAGAAGGAGATTATTGAAGAGGGTGAAGAAAAACTAGTTTAATTTGGGCAGACCACTCGAGTGGTGGGTTTGTCACAAGTGAGAAACCGAGGCTTGCCAAAAATCGCTTAAGGACCGCTTGAGCAGTCTGTTCAAGGGTCGTGCTGTTATAAGTGCGTAAGATTTGTAGCCGCCATATTGTTTTGTTATTTTTCTTAGTTCTCTTGTATTCTTTCCTTAAGAACTCTCTTCTCTTGTAACTTCCAATCAATATAGTGAAAGCGTGTGATCTCGTGGACGTAGGCACGACCTGCCGAACCACGTAAACCTTATGTATTGTGTGAATGTCTCTCTCTTTCTCTTTCTTCTTCGTTATATTTCATAGTTGTGCATTCTTGTGTTGACCGTGGACGAAATTAGTGATAACTTTCTAATTCCCAATACACCTTTTATGTAATATAGCTCTATCTTTTCCAACAACATCTCATTCACTTAAAAATCAAATTTTAAAAAGCGCAAACTGCCAACTCTCTTTTCATTGTCAAATATTCTCTACTTTCTAGCCTTGTATTATTATAAGTCTCTTATTTCATTTTTGTTTAGGTAAAATGCTAAGTTCTCTCATATAATAGTAAGTTTTTTCTTATATATTTGAAAGTTAAAGAGTTTCATTAATTATTAATCACACACAAATTATACATTTTTGTCATCTCTCTATATTTCTTTTTTCTTTTCATACACTACATATGTTGGGTATCCACTAATGTTAATATATACATTGTACATTACACATGTATATATTACATATACCTTAAACATATATATTACATAAATGTGTAAAATTAAAACATGGTGTAATTTTATTTTTAGTTTTATGTTAAGATGATTTTGATAATTTGCCTTATATATACACACTGTGTGATTCTTATTCCCTCTTGAATTGATAAGATCCTAAAATGGACTATGACAGTCGAACCCTATTTGATTTTGATTATTTCATGATTGCAATTTCAATGACGGAAATAGTACACGAGTTTGCCGCCGTCGGGCCGTGCCGGGCTTGAGTCTAGTGGGATATTGAATTTTTTTGGTAGAAATTTATTTAAATTAATTTTTTTTAAAAATAATTTTGTTGGGTCCGTTTTCATTAGAATTTGAACAGTTCAAACCAAATTGCTTCTTTTTTTTCCAGAACAGGTGCACCTATTAATGGTTCAGATTTGAACCAAATCACACCAATTTAGGCTTATATAAAGGAGGGGTCTTATTTATTATAATATATTTATATCTATATATTATAAATATATATCATATAAAAGAAAGAGAATTAAAAATATTATAAAATTCAAAAAGTTTTAGTTTTTAAAATTAAAAAAGTTTTATGTCATTTTTATTTTATTTTATGCATTATATAAATTTTCAAACATTTAAAAATTAAAAGTTCCATAATCTATTGATTATTATTACTTTGATTTTGTAAGTTATAATTATTAAGTGATTTGAGTCAATTAAATAACTATTATCAATCATCACTTACAAGGAGTTAGGGGGGTTCAAGGTTAGGGGTCCTACGGCCCAGGGTTTTGAATCGAGATCTGGGTGTAAAGGTAGAGGGTCAAGGTCTAGGGCCGGGGGTTTGGAGTTTAGGAGTCTAAAGTCTAGGGTCTAGGGCCCGAGGCTATAGGCCAGGGTTGGGGTCGAGGGTGGGGTCAGGTAGGAGTTGAGGGCTTGGGGATCGAAGAACCGAGAATCAAAGGTCCAGGGTTCTCGGTCTGGAGGTCATTGTCAGCATCGCCACTATTGTCATAAATTCTAACACTACTAGATTCACTAGTATTATTATTTTTAAAATTACAATTAAATACATAAAATTATTTTAAAAAATATATATTTTTCGTCAAAATAAACGGAACCTAAAAGCAAGGCCACCGACCTGCTAGGCCTTCTCTAAAAACGGGTGGAAATTAAGGCTAAACCGCTTGTGAAGGACTCAGACAAGGGTGAACAAGCATTGGGAATTTCCTTTTCAAATGCATTCTAATTAAGTTTAACATCATAGGACAGAAAACCCCATTTGAATAAAAAATTTCACCATTCGATCAATTCTGAAATTTTTTGGTATTTTCAAAAGAATATTTATGATGCTTTTTGTATAAAAAAGAGGTAAAAACCTGAGGATTAACAGTACTTTCTTCAATCAACAAAAAGAGGAAATAGAAAACCACGTTATCAGGAAAATCAATCCTATGAAAAAGTGATTCAAGAGAAAAATGACGTAAAAGAAAAAAAAAAGAAGAAAATATTAAAAAATTAAATTTCATGACCTGTTTGTTTGCAAGAAAAATAATTATAAAACTATTTTTCAACTTTCCTGTGGTTCATAGTTTTATACTTTTTACATAATCTGTTTTGTGGAAAAAAGTTTCTCGCAAGAAAATTGTTATCAATTGAACACACACGCATGAAAATAAAATGACTATTATTATTATCAGATAAGCAATTGGCAAAAATTGTTACATAGTTATAACTTTTTCTTCTGTCCCCACAGGTCACTGTAAAACTAGAGATGTATGAACTATGAAATAGCTATTATAAATGCCAAGTCTTGAAATAAATCTATTCCCCCATGAGACGAAAGATAAACGAAAAGCGGCCATTAACGTAAAATTAAAGGAAGAACCTCCGTTTGGAAGCCGAGTGGATTGAATGGAAACTCCATCGCTCAACACTTCTCTTCCTTCAATCCGTACGCGAAGTAGAGAAATGTCGGATCAGTAGCACCTTCTTTGTAATATGCATACACTATAGTACCATCATCATGCATGCTCTCCCCTACAAAACTGCAGCAGAAGAGGGGGGGAAAAACCATCAATTTCGATAGAAATTATCGTGGACTATGACACTTACACTTCTACGGAAGAGCCGTGCTGTGTTAGACACCCGTGTTGGACTCAGACACTCTTTGGATACTCTAAAAGCATATTCAACACTTTTTAAAGATGACTTATTTAAAATAAATAAATTTATGATAAACACTTTGACGACATTGCTTGATCCCTTCAAACAAAGTCTACGTGATGAATTTGGTAATAGTAGCAATGTTTTGGATTTTTCAAAACATAAGTTATACACTGAAAATATGTTTTGAAACATCTATATCACAAAATATATAGTTTTTAATTTAATTAGTGGTATATTACATATTTTTTATTAACTTTGAAGAAATTACTCACATAATTGACATTTACTAAACATATAAAAATATAAATTTTTAACTTGTTCTAACGTGTCATGTCTTGCAATTTTTGAAAATCGATGCGTTGGCGTGCCAATGTCGTGTCCATATCACATATCCATGTACGTGCAACTTAGATTGAAAAAAATAAAAGCAGGACTCATACAATTGTAGCTCACTGAGCTTGGAAAGAAGGTACTTGGTTGCCCCTTCAATGTTCTTCTTAAACAACTCTTGCTTCTCTGGTTCCAACTTAGGTGTCAGCAACTTAATGTACTTCTTCACAAACGCAACAAATTGCTTCTTGTCGAAAGAAGGTTGCTCCTGCAAAAATAATAACAAACCTCTTGTTTCAGTTATTGAGAGAAAATATATGAAACAGTTGAGCCGTCTATGACGGAAGACTTCAGTTACCTGGAGCCTGAATGTGTCGACAATATCGACGACCTTAACAGCTTGGTCGTCAACACCTTCATCTTCATCTCCACCTTCTGCAGAAGGATTAGCCCCAATGTCCAAATCTATCGCTCCTTGAACGACCCACTGCGACATGTCAGCAACACGGATATGAAAATGGCATAATAATCACAATTGTCTATGCACTACAAGTCTACAAGGCCAAATTACCCCCTATCTATATGCAAAAAAGAAATTTTGTTGAAACCGTCATCGATTCTCCCACTACATTGAACATCACTACAAAGTTAAAACTAAAGATATTCTAGAAATAGAGACAAGTAAAGAACCCCACACCTTCCCTTCTACTTCCCACAGCATCCCATTCTCAATTTCCTTGTATGGAAATGAATCTGATAGAAGCTCATCACCTGAAATAAATTAATACTTTCGGTTTGAGCAACAATGGACATATACATAGTTCATGCCCCTTAGATATAGTGAGGCAAGAAAAGTTTAATGAAGCATCGCCTAATAGTGCTTTGAGGAGACTCAAGGTGTACGCCACTTACACCTCATTTATATTTTTGATTTTTTTTAATGAAATCTAAGCTGTTTGATGTAGGTCTCACATATTTTTTAGCCCAATCCAAAGGGACTAATCCCTCAAAACAAACATTGGTTCATAGTCTAATAAGTTTCAACAAACTTGCCACAGCACCTGAATAAACCCTTACCAGTTGAGAGTTAAAACAATGCTATGTTACACAGTTGCACAATGTGTTCAAGCTTGCACACGCATACATATAAGTTATTATACTAATAATAAGAGACCCTTATAATCAAACATTAAGCACTGAGATATTGGGTCTTGCCATTATCAAATTTTCCAAATGCATGTCAGCAGAAAATCCAAAACAAAAATGTGCTCATTATTAGTACAAATCGTCACTTCCCCACCCAATGTTACCAAACACACCATGGCATACTTGCATAACAAAAGGGTAAATTTAGCAATGCAGGTGACCCTCAAAAAAAAATTCCTGTTTATTTCCATAAAGTTTTCCTTTAGGAGGAAAAAACCACAGACCACAATGAAAGCCGTATAAATAAACCACCCAATGACAAACTAAGACCATATCATTTATTTGGCTAAGCTCAAGGGAGTTTGCAATTATACAAGTAACAAGTCCAAATAGAATAGATTCAGGAAAAGCAGTTCTATTTCCTTTCCTTTTTCCCACAATTAAATAGTCCAATTGTAATTTTTTAATAAGCAAATAATTAGAAAATCTCTCCTTCTGGATTTATAAACCAATACTCAATGTATAAATAAACCTTTCCATGCACTTACACACACAAAAAACAACAATTAAAAAACAGTGAAAACATCAAATTTACCACATGTTACTAGAAGGCAAAAAAAACTCAATTCTACCAAAGCCGGAAGCTTCAGATTCCAAAGGGAAAAGGAAATTGCATCACTGGAAGATTAGCCAGATCCATAAGGCTACTTTATAACGAAGAACAAATATAGGTTCTATTGGTTCGAAGAAATTTAGACTCTGGTTGTTTTGATGAAAAATATTTTCATTAGAAAAATATTTTCAATGAAACATATTTTCTAAAAAAACATTTTTTATGTGTTTGGTTGCGACTTTGAAAAATAATAGTGCTAGTAAATGTGCTAGTGTTAGAATTAGTGATGGTGGTGGTAGTGGTAGCAGTGGAGGTGAAGAAAGCAATGGCAATAGTGATGGTGGTGAACCTCGGACCCCGACCCTCCACATCGACTCCAGACCCCTGGACCCCCAACACTCAACTCTTGACCCTTGGTCCCTGAACCCCCAAACCTCCAAACCTCCGAACCTCCGAACCTGGCCCCTAGATCTCATACTCTAGAACCTAACCTCCAACTCCTAACCCTTAAACCCTGACCTTCAGGTCTTGGCCCTTGGCCCTTGACCCCTGACTCTCAACCCCTGGCGCTCACCCTTGATCGCCGACCATGGACCCTCGGCCCTTGACCCCTGGCCCACAAACCTCGAACCCTGATCCCCAACCCTCACCCTCGACCCCCAACCCTTGCCCGCGAACCCTCAAACCCTTGGACCCTTAGACCCTCGACCCCCAACCCCGATCCCCGACCCTCACCCTCGAATCCTCAAACTCCCAACCCATGAACCCCCAAAACCTGACTACCAACCGTCGCCCCCACGCCCCGAACCCCCAACCGCTGA
>JAOTRH010000020.1:6717059-6746512 GCA_034768845.1 Heliamphora exappendiculata | reverse complement strand
ACAGGCTGTATACAAAAACCAAAACTAAAACCCTACAACAAAATTGAGAACACCCATAACATCAGCAACAGGAAAGACGTACACTTACTACTCAATATTTCCATTCCATGATACTAGATTACATGACCCAAATGGACCCTAATAGGAAATCTGACTTCCTCGAACAATCACAAAAAAGGGACGCACATTGCCACACTATCTAAAAACCAAAACTTAGAATTCATAGCACATCATGGAAATTTTACACTTCATAAAAAAGCTGTAAAAATAACTCTACCAAGCAAACTTAATTATGGTATCATAATTGATTCCTTCTTCATCTCTATATAATCATTAAAAAGGCTTTGTTTAGAACTTAGAATTGGCAAGAGAATGAACAGGCAAGAAAAGTGAGAAGAAAACCTTGGTGGTGTTCTCTCTCATCTTATTTGGGAAAATGTTATACAAGGAAAAAAACTGTTAAATGAATTCATATCATGAAAAAATAGGAGGAAAAAGGATATCTAGAACTCAAAAATTCTCACATACTTTTGTTACATTTTCTTTTTTTGTTGTTTGTCAAGGTAACCACAAGGAAAGAGGGTTCCTCCGGATTTTTTTTTCTTTCACAAAATCCATTAAAATGGAAACAATAAAGGAAATTTTCAATTTCAACATCGTGCTCACTAATAAAAAATTAAGTATTCCACCTCATGCTCCAAGATATAAAGGCATTTCATTTTGTTCTTCATATTTAAGGACTTTAATTGAGAAAGGAACTTTTCATATAATATACGTATACACCAACTAAAAATCACCGTAAATTGAAATGAGAAAAAAATTATCAGAATTCTATGCTTCTCTGTTAAAAATTTAATGAAATTTTCTTTTCTCATTCGTATTTAACTAACTTCAAATTTGAAAGAGGAACAGAATTCCTCAAAATTTAAGTACATGTTCAGTCATGGGAACAATAATTTCGTCCAAAGACTCCTCTCTCTGCGCAGCATCTCTGACGTAACTATGAAGAATCCATAGTGATTCTTCCAATGAAACTGCAAGAACACAAGACCAAGTTAAAACCATTTCTAACTTCAATGCCAAACAAGAAAAAGGCAAATAATCATATTCAAACATTTGAAATTATTTAGAAATCTTATCCAAAAAAAACTATTTTTTCAAAATTATTAAAATTCAATATTCTTTGTCTTCTGAGTGGACTCTGGATTCTAAGATTATTTGGGGACGGTAAAAATTAGATTCCTACTTAGTTTAGGGTTGTGATTCTTAGTTGAATAAGTAACCAATAATTACTTTACTATTATCGCTCATTCCAATCAAGTGAATATTAGAAATCAGGATTCACATTTTAATTCCAGCATAACTGCCTTAGGTTTGTTTTCTTGAAAAAATAAGTAATTTCCTGCAATCCAAACATAGCCTTAGGTGTGTTTTCTTGAAAAACTCTCTCTCCATCTCTCCCCCATGAAATTCAGTAAAAATGTCCACGAATCTCTCTCTCTCTCTCTCTCTCTCTTCTCTCTCTCTCTCTCTCTCTGGATATTTTATGAGTAACTCATTCAAACTCTGGTTTCTTTATATCTTTCGGTTCTTTCTCCTCGAACAATTTTCTTACTCTAGAAACGCACCAGGTGACCTTCTCTTGGGAGCTGAGTCGAGTCGAGAAATGGCGTCCTCGAGCTTCTTGGGGCTGGCACCGAGAAGAATGTTCATCACTCGACCGAGCGTTGCTGATACCATCGAGTTCGACTCCGGCGACGTCCGAATCACTTGTTTTTGTTCCATTGCCGGCTAGAAAACACCAGACTCAGCCCGATCGGTCGGCCCTAGTTTCTGGTCGATTCGAAGCTATTTATTTGATTGAGACGTGGAGTAAGATAACTTGCTAAATTTTTTAAAGTAAATTACACTTATTTTTCTTCAGTTTCTAAATATTTCAAGGACATCCTTTATAATATTCCTTATAATTACTGCAATAACATTGCGCTTTCACATGCTATCATTGTCGGGTTCATATTTTCCCATTGTTCATCCACAGCAATTTATAAAAATTACTATCTAAGCCAAACAATTGTTTCCCAATTTTGGCCCTCTTAGTTGTTGTAAACCACTTTTATTGTTTGAAAGTTAAAAGTCAAAAATGTCTATATTTTATAAAATATTATAGACAAACGTACCCTTATTATATTTTTCAGGAAACATATTCTATTATTCTATATATACTTAATGAATTAGCCAAATAGATATTCTTCTCTAATTTGGTCATTTTTCATTTTTCTTACCCCTTTCCCATTTATCCTAAGCATTTTTTGAAGTACTAATTATTAACACATGAAGAAAATCATTTTTGACACAGAGAAGTAAGGGTATGTACATAATAATTTGTATGTATACTTTTTATTTTCTTATCTAATTGTAATTTTATAATTTAGGGTTAAGATCTCTACTTCTAGTAATATGGGTAGCAATCAAAATCAAATATAATTAAATTATAATTATAAAATAATTTATAATTCTTTAAATTTACAAGTCCAAAATCAACTTTTTATTGGGACTAGGTTTTCTTTTGCTAATATTGAATATCTTTTAAAATTAAATTATTTATGATATTAAGTCTGATTAAGATTATTTATGATATTGAGTCTAGTTAAGAATATTTATGATATTAAGACTAACATTGTATATATCATAAACTATCTAATTTTTTAAATGTAGACTTTAGATAGCCTCATATTATTTATTATTTTTTTGTTAATATATGTCACGATCCAAGTGGTTCAAATTTTAAATTTTCAAAATATTTAAAAAAGTCTTATTAAGTAATTCATTCCATAATTTATGAGATTGTAAAAATTGAGATTTAACGTTTTTTAAAAAGTAAAAGTCTTTCGTATTTCTCCAACTCTCCCTCATATTCAATATATCTTGATTTTTTTTTTTGTAAAATACAAATCAATTTTTAAATCGTAAAAATTAAATATGGTCTTAGTTGATTTCATAATTTATAGAATTATAAATTATTTTATAACTGGAATTCAATCATATTTAACTTTTGCGGACCTTATAAATTAACTCCGTTTGGGTAATTTATTTATTGACTTATTTAACTTATAAGTAGTCAAATAAACAATTTTATTTAATTTTTTAAATAAGTAAAATTTAAGCTACTAAATAAATAAATCAATAAGTAAATAAGCTAAATAAATCAAAACAAGCTAAATAAATTAAAATAAGTAAATAAATAAGTGTCATCTCAAACGAATGCGTATGGCTTTTAAGCCACTTAAAAGCCAATTAAACCAATTAAAATTGTTTATTCATATTTTACTTATTTATCAATAAACAAATAAATTAGGTACCAAACGGGTCATTATTTCTTTTACATGTTCTGACTTCCACATTTATCTGACTTTAAATATAATTTTTTTTGAAATAAATTATACTAACTTTTCTAAAAAAATTTATAAAAATAAATATATATAATTTTTAAAATGCCACTTACCTCTTTTTTTTTTGTTACGAGTGAAAAAATTTAAAATTTCTTTGTGATTTCTAAAATGTGAACCTCTCAATTACCGTGTAATTTTTATCGTAAAAGACGAAAAACCCTTTCAATTTGTCTAGACGAGAGCAAAATACCAGTATGCCCTTTGCACTCTCAGTGTGGATTTCTCGAACTCTCTGCAACTCTCCTCCCTTTTCCGTGAATCCTCCGATTGTATCCAGCTACGACGAGGGTTTGTTCATCGAGGGGTTTGTTTAGAAACTCTCCTTGGATTTACGACGACGGTTTGTTCAGAAGCTCTCCTCGAATCTACGGCGAGGGTTTGTTCAGAAGCTGTCATCAATTTGTTTGACGTCCGTAAGTTCGACGAGGGTTTGCTCAGAAGATCTATTCGCCAAGGGTTTGTTCGACGAGGGTTTGCTCAGAATATCTATTTGTCGAGAGTTTGTTCGACGAGAGTTTGTTTATAAGGTATGTATCGAAAATTAAGTTTATTTAGGGTTATTTTCATACTCCATCAAAATAGGAAATCTTGATGGTTTCTCCAATTTCAATTCATTTCCTAATCGGGACTGTAGTAATTGCTTGCTACTATTTTTCAAACCAAACGAAATTTTTAGATTTTAGATCTGAGTCCTTTTGATATTTTTCGATTAGGGTTTGTTCAAGACAAATTTTGTCAAAATTTTAGATTCTCTGTTTCTCTCGCCCTCTCAGCTCTCTGTTTCTCTCGAAACTGTTCCCTTAGTGAATGGAAATTTTCTCTCTCTCGAAATTTTTGCATTCACATATTTTTTTTTCCAAATGTGGTTGTTGCCATCTTCTTTGTGCCTCGTGTGGTTGATTTGGCGGGGAATGAATAATAGACTTTTTCAAGGAGTGGAGGAGCCAATTTCTATGTCCAATAGTTTTTTTTTCCTAACCTTTTTCCATACCTCGGCTTCAGGTTCTGTGAATCATAGTCTTGATTCTTTTGTAGATTTTGTGGATTCTCTCCTTTTGTAAGTAGAGTGGGTTTTTTTATTTTGGGGTCCTTGGCCCCTTCTATTGTTGTGTTTTGTTTCTAATCTTTTTAATTGGGTGGCATCCCCTTGATGCTTTCTTAGTACATTGATTATACATTTGCTCAGTTACTCATTCACTTGTATTTCTCAGTGTTGGTTTGAAGTAGTGGAGAGGTGTCTATTGGTTGCACATGGTGCCTAAAGATGTTACTTGTCAATTCACATTGTTCTTTTCCTTTTGTTTTTATGAAGTTTGAATTGCTTAAACGTGCCTTGACCTTCTTTGAGCTACATACACATTTCTGTGTTTCCTGACTACTCTGTTGACAGAAATGAAATTCTTAAATGCTGTAGTCATTTTCTGGGGTGAATATTAAAAAATTCTGTCTTGTTTAACCCACAGTTTGTCGCTATTATGGCATTGGAATATGGTGCTTTTTATTCCCCCAAACAGTGATAAATTGTGTAAGAAGAAAACCTTCCCTGGCATGCTTTCCCCTTGACCTAAGATGGCCTCCCACCTCTTCCGGCAAGCCAAACAGCGATGTGCTATCTTAGGTGGTATTTGTTCTCTAACGGGTAAAAGTTCAAGAGAAATCACTTACCAAAAATCATAAGAAGCCTGTAAAACACTGGTTGGTTTGTAAGTGATGACTCTTAGTGTATCCAGGGGCTACTTGAGAAAACCCAAAAGCTAGTCTGCTAAGACTTGTTTGACCTGGTTAAAATTGGACTCAGTTTTTAAATAACCTAGAGTGTGTTGGTTCTACCTTTAAATAACCTGAGGGTCTCTTGAACTAATTATATGTGTAATGTTTTTCAACTATGGCTTCATCTCTATATTTTGACATAAATCTCCATTTTCGTGGCAAAACAAAGTGGATCAAGAATGTTGATCTAGATAGGTATTGTTACATTGATTTGCTGGAGGACGTTTCTCGGGGTATGTTTTCTCATTTGCCATCTCATGAAGCACTCGTTATCACAATATGTTGCAATTTGTCAAGAAATAATGAGAAAATGGTGGTTCAGTGCGATCTAGATGTACTAGATATGTTTAGGTTTTATTCTACCACATGTTTGGTCGACCTTTTTGTAGAGGTTAGTCATGCTGATGGTCCTGGACCATATATTGCACCTAAAGATAGACACACTAAATAGATTGAAGGTATACATACACCTAATGTAGAAAATGAAGAGGAACGAGTTGGTAGTGATGATGGATTATCTAAAGAAGTTAAATTGAGTTCTGAAACTACAGGTTCTTCAGGTGATCCTACTTACTTTGAGCATGGAGATGAAATAGTTGATAGTGATGATGGATTGTCTGATTACATATTAGATGATGATTGTGGTCATGAGTCTAGTACGGATTCTAAACCTAAGATTGGTCCTTCTAAAAGAAAAGGGGTAGATTTTATGAAATTTGGACATAAATTTCATTTTGATAGTACTTGGAAGATTACATTTGCTGTTGGACAACTATTTGGTGATATACACAAGTTTAAGAAAGTCTTGAGAGACTACACTATTCAACAGGGGTGCAAAATTGTTAGAGACAAAAATGAGAAGACCAGGGTAATTTGTCATTGTGCATCCGAAGGTTGTAAATGGAGAATCCATGCATCTCCTCTCGCTGATAGGGTTACTTTTAAAATCAAGTCTTACAATAGAGAGCACACTTTTCTTAGTTCTACAACCAATGTGGAAATTAACTCTTCATAGATTACTAAAAAGTTAGGAAATTCGTTGAGGGCTAATCCTACAATGTCTTTGGATGCAATGCAAGTTGAGTTGAACCAAAAGTTTGGCATAGAAGCTTCTAAGATTCAGCTTTACAGAGCTAGGAGGAAGGCATTAAGTGATATTGAGAGAAACCATGGCACATCATACTCATTACTGCCATCCTAAGCTAATGAAATTAGGAGGAGTAATCCTGGGAGTCTTGTAAAAATACAATGTGACAGGTTATGCGTTGATAGCAATCCGGTCTTTAAGAGAATTTTTGTAGCCTTTGAAGTTATGAAGATTGGATTCATCTAGGGGTGTAGGCTATTCATTGGAGTGGATGGTTGCCATCTAAAAGGGCCATTTGGGGGTGTATTATTGGCTGCTATAGCATTAGATGGTAACAATGAGTTGTTTCCAATTGTCATGGTTGTGGCGGAATGTGAAGGCCGAGACAACTGGGGCTTCTTTATGGAGCATTTGCACACACTAATTGAATCTGATTTGTATACAAGGCCTTTGACATTCATGTCCAATAACCAAAAGGTATACGAGTCCTTTTAGAATTTTCACGTTATTATGCTTTCCTGATGAATGTTTGCCAACGTATTCATATTACTAAGTGAGTGTTTAATTTATGTTTTATAACAGGGTTTGGATAGGATTATTGCGGATATTCTATCGAATGCTGTTCATCGACGATGTGCTCGCCATTTATTCAATAATTTCAAAGCTAAGTATCCTGGATTGTTATTAAGGAAGTTTTTTTGGCAAGCAGCAAGAGCTTATAATCGACTTAGTTTTGGTAAAGCCATGGAAAGATTGAAGAATGTTTCGAAAGATGCGCATAGGTGGATGTCGGAGATTACTCCTTATAGTTGGATTAGGCATGCATTTGGCGCAAGACTGAAGAATGACCATATAACAAATAACTTAGCGGAGTCATTTAACAATTGGCTTGGTCCTCTAAGGTTGAAGCCAATTTTGACTTTGTTGGAGGGGATTCAATCTAAGTTGATGTGTAGGATACGAGTTAGGCAAGATAAAGCAATGAAGTGGCCTAGAATTGTTGGGCCTCATGTAAAGAGGCGGTTAACAAATGGCCCACTAAATGCGAGAAAATGTTCTTTGTTCTATGCTGGTGGTGATGAATATGAGATTTTGGAAGAAGGTAGAACATTTCAAGTTCACTTAGAAGGTAGGGGATGTAGTTACATGGAGTGGCAGATTGTAGGCATTCCTTGTAGACATGCAATAGCTACCATTACTCACAAGAGAGGAAATGTAGAGGAGTATTGTGATCCTTGTTTTAGCAAGGAGACTTATTTGAAGGCTCATGTTGGGATAATTCATCCCTTGTTAGACCAAAAGTTGTGGCCAAGTGCAGCAGGTGACATAGTGTAGTCCCCACCACTTCGTAGATTACCTGGTAGGCCAAGAAGAAATAGAAGAAGAGAATCTGATAAAGATCCATGACACTGAAGTGTTCAAATTGTAAAGAATTTGGGCATAATAGGAGATCTTGCTAAAGAGCACCTGTTAAGAAAAGGGGAATTGTTAGGCCTTAGGTATTTAGTACTTACTTTGAAAATCTACTTTCTTAGTATTTTGTCAAATTCTACTTACTTAGTATTTGCTCTTTTTTTTCTTGTTATTACAGTAGATGCTACCCGAAGTGGCTAAATCCAACCCTTTAACAAATTCATAGCCATTTGAGGTACTGAATTATTTCAGCTTCTTTTACATGGGTGTTTCCTTCAAGTGTTGATATTTTGAGTTTATGCTTTTCAGCTTCTGTGCATAACATTTGAGACCTATTACATTCACAATGAGACCTATTAGTACTAGCAATGTGTGTTACTGTCAATGCTTTCACATTACTTATTTTACTTTAATTCTTCCATTTCACAGCAATTTGACAGTACCAGTTGCAGTGCAAGGGGCAGTACAAGTGCAAAGAAAAGTGTCAACAGGGGCAAGCCAAGGGACAAGGACAGGGGCTGAAGCTCATTAGATTACGGAACCTATCTTTTTGGATTTTTGTTGCTCCATGGTTGTCTATTGGGTTAAGTTTCTGTAAAGTTTGTACAGCCAAAGTCTTGTTTTGTCGGAAGTGTTGTATATCCAAAGTTTATACAGCCAAAGGGTTAACTTATAAATGTTGGCAGTGTTGTTTTGTGCAACCTTTTGATGTATAGAGCAACTTAATTTCTGTAAATGAAAGAACAAATGGGACAATTGTTTAGAATTCACAAGTAGCTGGAAACATGAGTTCTTTATGAGTTCTTTTGTGTTGGCTTATCTAGTTAAATTGTTTAGAATGATTGATAAAAAATAGTTCTTTTTGAAATTAGATTTCAGTTATTATTGTTGGAGCTTTTTTTGATAAGAAAATTATTCTTTTAGTCTGCCATAGAGACTCTAACTTTCTGAGTATCATTTTTCGAAAGTGGAAAGATTGAAACCAGCAATATCCATACTAATCATATACTTGTTTGTTGTCTGATTTTATTTTAATTATATTATCATATTTGTTTCCTGATCTTTCATTCTGATCTCACATGTGATGTAAGCAGTTTTACATTGCTTTGGAAGGATTGGAGAAAAGTGTTGGTGTGGACCCCAATGATCCAATTGTCCCCTTTGTTTTTTTACTTGTCATAAAGAATTCACAAGTAGCTGGAAACGTGAGTTCAGTGGATACACGTAGCTGGAAACTTAATTATGTATTTTTCTTGTATACTTGAGTTGCTAGTTGCAAGGACCTTTATTAAGCTTTAATTCCTTAGTTGTTTCAAATTGTAGGTTTCAGGGGAAGTCTCTAGTAGTGCAAGATGAATTGGTAAGGCTTGGAGTTTGAGGATAAATTTCTACCACATATTACAACTGGTGAGGTGAGAGTTACATAATAAGAGAAAAATTAGAACATATATAAAAAATTACTCAACTCCCATTAAGTCAGAAGCGGGGAGATTGACAAATGGATTATTTTGTAACAGATAACTAAACTAGAAGGGAGGTCAATGATGTTTCAGAAATTATTGTATCTATTTTTATTAAAAATTTCAGGAGAGTTCAATGTAATTTTTATTTATTTATTTATTTTTTTCACGTGATGTTGACTTTAGGCTTGAATTTGCTATTAAGCTACAACTGGGCAGATCACGTAGACAACAAATTATTGACTTATGTAAATGCAACTTAGGGTTTTTTTGGGTTCTTCTTTAAAATTGACTTAAAATCTTTTGATTTGAAACCTAAAAAGTCATTTTCTCCTCATTTGGTAACCTCAAACTATTTGAGTTTTGCATTATTAGCTTTTAGCATTTTTGCATTTTTTACTTATTAACTTAAAACACTTTTATATATTTTTGAAAAAGTCATCGCTTTTAGCTTTGAAGTCACTCTTAAAATTTACCAAATAAAGTTTTTACTTATTTGGGTTAAAGTGATTTAAAGTAAAAAAACTAACTTAAAATTAAGTTACTAAACAAATGCGTATGCACTATTTGGTATTGTGCGCGTTACAAACTAGGGGCTTGTTTGGCACAATCAGGACCAACTAAATTGGCTTAATATTGATGACCCCGAACTAAATATGGGTCAAGCTCCTCGCCTGCGAACTCACTGAAAGCTCCTAACTCCACTGCTAAACTCCTGCAACATCAGGAACGCCGTTAGCGCCTTCCAGTCTGGTTTGACCGGGAGGCACTCTGACGCTCAAGTTAGATGTCTCTTAGAGAGGTTTCTAGTCAAGAATTGGGCTTTTAGTTGCGTACCTGTGGTTTGAGAGGGATTGTTTAGGGATTGTTTCCTTATCCTGATGTAATTCTGATTTGTTCCCATTTTGTATATCCGATCAAATCGTATACAAGATGGAAACTTGCAAGGTTATCCTTCCTTTTGTGGCCGACATGGGCTTCACTTGGTCCGGACTACCTCTTTCTAGGGTGGGCCGAACTCGTGTGACCCGAACAACTAGTGGTCCGGGCTTCTTTGAGTATTTGGAGCAGTCTGTTTCAGGCCGGTCTCGTTTTTGGGGCTTTGGTCCCATCTATTTGGGGTGGGCCTTGGGCCCTTAGCTTTTATCCGCCCTCAACTGCCCCCAGCTCTCGTTTTCGCTTGGCCGGACTACTTGGTGGGAACCCAGAGCTTTAAAATCTGTTCGGTTGACAGTTCACTATTGCACAATGTTTGCTCGGTTATACTGTTCGGGATGCGTGCTGGTTGTTAGAGTCCATAATTGTGTTCCGTTGTCCGGAAGGCCCTGCTCGGACCTCCGGGTGATAGTTGGGTTGCCTACCCCTTGACATCCCTTCATAAATCGTGATGGCTGGCCTCGAGCCTTGTGTGGCTGACATGGCGTGTCCTGATTGGGTCAGCAGAGGGGCACGCGTCGTTTCAGGGAGCAACGTAATGATTGCATACGGCGCATTTAATGCGCCAGTCTTTTCAAATGCGACGAGTATAAAATCCCACTTTGGAAGCCATTTTCATTCTTTCCACCATTTTCATTCCTTCGAGCCTTTAAATCTTCTCTGCGATTTTCCGACGAGAGTGAACCCAGATTCCGGTGAAGTAACTGTCATTTGAATCCTCAATAAGCTTTTAAACTCTTCTTGCTGCCATTCCTTTGTGCTATGAGTTTGGTTTGCCCAGCCTCTCTCTCTCTCTCTCTCTCTCTCTCTCTCTCTCTCTCTCTCTACAAAAATGGGCAAACTGAGAAAACTGGTTTCAATGCCGGAGGCCATGCAAACCTTTCGGCATCGATACCAGATTCCAAACGATGTTGAAATAACTCTGGCCAATTCCGGTGACTCGCGTGAAGGGGATTGAGAAAAACTTCATCTTCCTCTAGTTGCTATAGTGGAGGGGGAGTTCGGTTTCCACTCCATCCACTTCTTCGTCAAACTCTCCGTCATTACAGAGTTAGTCCCGTGCAGGTATCATCTAACGTGTTTAGAGCGATCATGGGGGTAGTCGAGCTAAACCGTATCTTGGGCACCAATTTGAGTATCCAGGATATCGTGTATTGCTATAACATGGTTCAACATTTGACTGGTTCCTATTATCTCAAAGTAAAAAGGGCAGCTGAAAAGCTCGTGATCGAACTATCAGATTCCGACAAGAACATGGATGATGATTTCGTCTATGTGACCGGTAACTTCGAGTTCGGTCCTAGTGAAGAGCACGACATCTTCATTGTCCCCCGAAAAAACAGCCATGACCCTGGTAGTGTCATCACTATTTGTTTGTTTTTATATCTAACTCCTATTGTCTTGCTTTGTAACATTTTTGCTTCCGCGTTGTAGGTGTGATTGCCAACAACCGTGCTTGTGGTCCCCTACGCGGTGTCCACCTAGAAGACTTGAGAAAGGTCTGGCAATGCAAAGGACTTCTTGAGCAAAAAGGCTTAAGTCGGGTTGCGCACATTTTACTGAAGTACGTTCTGACCTACATAAGCTTTATCAGGCCGAACACTTCGGGAGTTCGAATTACCGCTGCTGCCTCAGATCCAGCCAAGGTCCCTGAAGCGATAGTCCTTCCAGTCACCAAAGCGGAGAGGCAGGTCACGGTCGCCCAGCCTCCACTCGACATTGTTGAGCCCGGACCCTCCTCACCGAGGTATACCATTTCTATCTCTTCGTCTTCCTCCTCTTCTGTTGATTTTTTGGTTTTCGAAGAGATTGCCGAAATGGCCCAAA
Organism: Heliamphora exappendiculata; assembly: GCA_034768845.1. Classification (NCBI taxonomy): domain Eukaryota; kingdom Viridiplantae; phylum Streptophyta; class Magnoliopsida; order Ericales; family Sarraceniaceae; genus Heliamphora; species Heliamphora exappendiculata. The sequence goes on along the minus strand of JAOTRH010000020.1, from coordinate 6,734,570 downwards.
AGAAAGTCGCCGCCGCCAACCTCAGCCAATTCCTCACCTTAGGCGGTTCAAAGAGGAAAGTGACTGTTGTGCCAGCAGCACGAGCTAATCTCACCTCCGAGCTGACTGAGAAGGCTGCTCCGATCTCAAAGGTCAAGTCCCTGCCACCATTGAAAAGGCTAAAGAAAGCTGGGGGCTCCCCACCAAAGGAGAGGATATAAGGGAAAGAGAAGGAGTAGGAGAAGAGGGAGAGGGAAAGGAAGGAAAAAGGGAAGGCCGTTGCAGAACCTGCCGAGGGAGCCGAGCACTGGACTCCTGAACTGAAAAGGGGTGATCGGATGATCACTGTGGAAGACCGGGCAAAATCCCCAGATCCTACTTTTAGGCTGTCAAAAGCCCTGCTACTGCCAGGTGACGTGGAGGAAGCGCGGAAGCTCCCTCATGAACACTTGGTGAAAACCTCAATTCGTCATTCCATCCAGGTATTCCTTGTGGCCATCTTTTTTGGTTTCCTCTATATATTCTGCCTTCATATTAAAATTTCTTCTCTTTTTTTTTTTGGATCTGTAGGGTCTCCAGCGTCTGGTGGTGGCCATGGAGAGGCTGGAGGAGAGGGAGGTTGAGCTGGCAAAACTCTGTGAGAAGAACCAGCAATACCTCCAAAAGATGTCTCAGATGGAGGCCAACATTCGGACAAAGGACAAGCTACTCGGTACTGCACATGCTCGGCTGGCCGAGCTAGAGATTTCTGAAATTGCCTTAAAGAGACATTTGAAGGAGAAGGAGGAGTCCCTAGTCAACACAGTGGCACTCCTAGGAAAGACTGAAGCCGAACTGGACATGGTGAAGGAGGAGTCTTCGAAGGCGTACTCGGCTGGGGTCGCCGAGGCCACTGAGAACTACAAATCTCAAATTCCTAGCCTCCAAATCTAATTTTTGGCTTTGCTTGAGAGGCTGCTCTCAAAGCTACTGGGGTCGAGGAATCCTCCCCCTCATTTACAGAGGTCCCTCTACCGAGCAAGCAAACCACGAAGGATGGAGGTGAAGAGACCGGGGAAGCCGAGGTCGGTACTGCTAAAGCTGCCACGGAAGGAAATGCTGAGGTAGAGATAGCTGCTCCGATGGTAGCTGAGGAAGTGGGGACCCCAGTGGAAACCACCGAAGGCTTCTTAGCCGCTCCGTGAAAGCTTTATCTTCTTTTCTTATTTATTTTTGTACTGCCCTTTTTAGGGCTTTTCGTAGTTTCGAGGGTTTCAGCCCCTCTTCTTAATGAAATCCCCTTCTTTTTTGTTTGCTTGGGTTAAGGCTTACTTATTTTTTCCCTTTCATTTTATACTTTGCCATTTTTTGGCCAAGTATTTTCTTCTAAAGCATAACATCGTATCCCATATTTGGGGCTTGATTATCCTAAGTATGGGATCACCATCAATACTTGAGACTAAATTAATTCGGATAAATATCGAACTTGGACATCTAAGGCTTGATCATCCTAAGTATGGGATCAACTTCCATACTATGGGCTAAATGAGTTCGAATAAACATCAAACTTGGCCATTTAAGGCTTGATCATCCTTAGTATGGGATCAACTTCCATACTATGGGCTAAATGAGTTCGAATAAACATTGAACTTGGCCATTTAAGGCTTGATCATCCTAAGTATGGGATCAACTTCCATACTATGGGCTAAATAAATTCAGATAAACATCGAACATGGCCATTTATGGCTTGATCATCCTAAGTATGGGATGAACTTCCATACTATGGGCTAAATGAGTTCGGATAAACTTGGCCATTTAAGGCTTGATCATCCTAAGTATGGGATTAACTTCCATACTATGGGCTAAATGAGTTCGGATAAAATTTGAACTCAAGCCTTTTGGGTTTGTCCATCCTAAGTATGGGATCAACATCCATACTTGAGGCTATATTAGTTCGGATAAACGTTTAACTCAAGTTGCTGAAGACATTTACCGTACTCATGGTGTGCCCCAAAGTATTTATCAGGGAAATTTATGTGATAAAAAGTTTGAAAGTGATATAAAAGGAAAAACTTATGCCGAACAATCGCGTTTTATTGGAAATGAGAAAACTACAGCGAACTCAAAAAATAAAACTTTCGAAGGTAGTTTGCAATTCATGGCCTAAGGACTGCTTTTCCATTCATATCTTCTAGGTGGTACGCTCCAGTGCCTCCCTTGGAAGTAACTTTGTGCGGGTCTTCCCAATTTGGGCCCAACTTTTCCTGGACAGTATCCTTCATATGTCCGAGCACTTTCTTTAGGACCAGGTCTCCTTCGCCGAACCCACGGTGTTTCACCCTCTTGTTGTATCCTCTGACCAGAGTTTGCTGGTAGGCTGCCAATTTAATGGCGGCCATAGCTCTCCGTTCTTCAGCTAAGTCTAAGTCTAAGTCCAAAGCCAGTGTTCTCGTATTATCTTAAGGAGTACTAACCTCTGTTCGGATTGTAGTTAATCCGACTTCCAACGGAATGACTGCTTCGATCTCATAAGTTAGGGAGAAGTGGGTTTCACCTGTAGATCTCCTTGGAGTAGTTCGGTAAGTCCACAGAACTGAAGGGAGTTCTTTGACCCATCTTCCTTTAGCAGCATCCAACCTTTTCTTTAGTCCGTCGATGATGGTCTTGTTGGTGGCCTCAGCCTGTCCATTACTCTATGGGTATGCTGGGGTGGAGAAGTAATTCTTGATCTTCAGTCCCGAAAAAAAATTCTTAAATAACGAGCTGTCAAACTGGGTGCCGTTGTCAGAGATGATTGCCTGGGGGATGCCGAACCGAGTAATGATGCTCTTTCACGTGAACTTTTTCACATAAACATTCCTGATATTGGCCAAGAGCTCAGCCTCCACCCACTTGGTAAAGTAGTCCGTGGCTACGATGAGGTATTTTCTCTTACCAGTAGCCCTCGGGAATGGGCCCACAATATCATAACCCATTAAGCGAAGAGCCATGGGCTGATGAGAGGAGAAAGATTTTCGGCTAGGACGTGTATGTTGAGGCTGAACCTCTTGCACTTTTCACACTTTTGGGCATACTGCTCTGTGTCTCTTTGCATGTAGGGCCACCAGTAATCCTGAGAAATTGCTCGGTGAGCTAATGACCTCCCTCTAGTGTGGCTGCCACAAATTCCTTCATGCATTTCGAACAAGAGGTCTTGGACTTTATTCGGGTGCACACAGAAAAGGTAGGACCCGATGAAGGATTTCTTATACAGATCTCCCGTACTGGATACCTAGAACCTGACTGCCTTCCTCTTTATAACCCGAGCTTCTTTTTTATCGGCTGGTAGTTTATCCTTTATCAAGTAATTCTTTAGGGGATCCATCCACCTGGGGCCTAATTTCGAGCAATGAACGTACTTCTCCATGATAGTTATGCTCGGTTGTCGGAGGACTTTCATAGAAATTACCCTATTTTCCTTAGAGCTCACGGCTGACGCTAGGCACGCTAGTAAGTCAGCATGGCTGTTTTCCTTCGACGGGAGCTGGATGATCTCACAGCAAGGGATGCCTCTGGCTAACTGTTGTGCCAGCCGAACATAGGATTGCATTCTGTTATCTCTGGCCGTGTAATCTCCCTTGAACTGATTCACCACCAGTTGCGAGTCACAAAATATCTGGACTCTCTGTGCCCTTAGCTCTTTGACATCTTGAAGTCTGGCTAAAAGTGCTTCGTATTCGACTTCATTGTTGGTGGCTTGGAAGTCTAGCCGAACAGCCATCTCCAGGAGAATTCCATCAGGGCTATACAGTACTATCCCTACTCCAGCACCTTTGTTGCACGAAGAGCCGTCTACGTATAGCCTCCAAGTGTCATATGAGTCTGCATTTTCTAGAGTTGTAGGTTTAGTGGCCTACCCCCAGTGTCTGCCATACACTCTTCTTGGCTGAATTCGGCTATAAAGTTGGCCAAGACTTGGCCTTTTATGGCCGTCATTGGGGAGAAGGTGATGTCGTGCTCCCCAAGTTCCACGGCCTATTTTGCAATTCTTATTGAAAAGTCAGCTTTTCGAAGTAATGATTGAAAGGGGTATTCGATTATTACCTTGATCGGATAAGCTCTGAAGTAGTGGATGAGCTTGCAAGATGCGACGACCAGGGCCAGTGCCAGCTTCTCTAAAGACAGATACCTTGTTTCTGGATCGAGGAGCACCTTGCTCACGTAGTAGATTGGTTTTTGAACCTTATCTTCTATCTTCAAGAGAACAGTACTGACAGCTCGGCTAGATACCGCAAGGTACAAAAATAGTGTGTCACCACTGTTCGGTACTGTTAAAAGTGATGGGGAAGTGAGATAGTGTTTTAGCTTTTTTAGAGCTCTCTCACTATCCTCATTCCAACCGAACTGACTACCTCTTTTCATCGCTTTGAAGAATGGATAGTATCGATCAGATGCTTGGCTAATGAAGCAGTTAAGTGCTGCAGCCATCCCTGTCAACTTTTGGACTTCTTTCATACTCTATGGGCTCTTTAAGTTCTGAATGGCTGTAATCTGTCCGGGATTTACCTCTATTCCTCTGTGAGTGACAAGGAAATCTAGAAATTTTCCTGAACTGACCCCAAAGGCACACTTAGAGGCGTTAAGCCTTAGCTTGTACGCCTTGAGGATTTCAAATGTCCTTCTCAGATCATCCAGGTGATTACCCGGGTATTTTGTTTTTACCACCATATCGTCGATGTAGACCTTCATAGTCTTGTCGATCAAACCCCCGAACATCTTGATGGCTAGTCTTTGATAGGTGGCTCATGCGTTCTTTAGACCGAATGGCATCACCCTATAGCAGTAAATTCCCCAAAGAGTGATGAACACTGTCCTCTCCATGTCCGAGGGATACATGGCTATCTGGTGGTATCCCCTGTATGCGTCCAAAAAACTCATCTTTTCATGTTCTGCAGTTGAATCAATAAGCTGATCTATTCGGGGTAATGGGAAGCAATCCTTGGGGCAGGCCTTATTTAGATCAGTAAAGTCGACACAGACTTGCCACTTTCCATCCTTCTTCTTGACCACAACAGTGTTTGCCAACCAGGTCTGGTAGTAGATCTCTTTGATGGCCCCAGCCTCCTTCAGTCCCTGAACTTCCTCTACCACTGCTTCTGCATCACCGGCTTCCTTTGGGGTTCCACGTTCAACTGGTGGATGATTATTTCAGGGTCAATCCCTGGCACCTCATAAGGTGTCTATGCGAAGACTTCTCTGTTCTCCTTCAAAAACTCCACTAGTTCGGTCTCTTCTTATTTGGCCAAGCTTGTCTCGAGCAATGAGAACCGATTTGGGTCTTTTGGATTGATAATTACTTTCTTCAAGTCCTCTACCACCTTTTTCTCGGTTGTTCGGCTATAGTCATAGATCGTTGGGCTGTCTTCCACCACTACAGCCGTCACCTTTGAATACTGTTCTTGGCTCTTAATTGTTGCTAGGAAACACTGTCTTGCTGTATGTTGATCTCCTTTGATTTTGACTATTTCCTTGCCCATTTGAAACTTCAAGGATTAGTGGTAGGTTGAAGGTACTGCTTCCAAGCTATGGATTCACGTCCTTCCTACAATAGCATTATAAGTTGAAGGTTGGTTAACAACTAAGAATTCAGTGTTTACCGTCGCAGGCCCCGCTTTTACTGGTATAGTGATCCTTCAAACCGGCCACACTAGGTCTGTACCAATGCCGATTAAGGGTGTCATACATCTTTTGAGTGCTGAGTCTTTTAGCTCCAGCTTCTGGAACAGGCAGTAGTACATGATGTCCACTGAACTTTCTTGGTCTACTAGTATCCGCATTACATTATAGTTGGCAATGCGCAGTGTTAGTACCAAGGCATCATTGTGGGGTCGGTGTATTCCCTCAAGGTCTTCCTCTAAGAAGCTAATTCCCTTGGACTGGCCTTGGCTGGAGTCTTCTTCTGTTCGTCGCCGTTTTCCCTATCCACCTTCATGGCATGGGATATGGTCATGGCTTAGTGCCGAACTACTGATCGGGTGATCGGCTCGACAGTGCCATGGATCATTTTTACCATGCCAAGAGGGCCATCCCCTTGTTCGGGCCTCTGATCCTGTTCACGATTTCTCCCTTCCCGAGTAGTCTTTTCGGCATCTATGAATTCAAGCAGGTGCCCTACTTGCACCAAGTCTTCCAAGTGCTTTTTGAAAGTTCTGCATTCTCCAGTCAGGTGGCCATGGTCTCGGTGGTAGTGACACTTTCGCTTTTGATCACGTCTGTTCGGATCCCCCATTAACTTCAGCGGCCACTGGAAGTAAGGCTTTCCTTTGACCTGGTCCAGGAGTTTGTGCAGGGGTTCTTTAAATACCGTTTGTAGGGCCTGGTAAGCTACTGACTCCTTCTCTTGGGATTACTTTCTGATCTTCTGGTCCTTTCGCCCTTTTTCCTTCTTCTCAGGCTGCTTAACTAGGGCCACGCTTTGTTCGACTTGGCTTATGTTTTTCTCCACCTTCGCATGCTGCTTTATCTTCACCATCAGTTCGGACATTGTGAAAATGGCCTTCTTGGTGAGGGATTGTCCCAGACGACTCTGGGGAGGTAGTCCAATTTTAAATGATGCCACAGCAAGCTGTTCACTGCAGTCTTCAACCTCGTTGTAAGCCTCCTAGTATCGCCGAGCATACTCCCGAATTGTATCTCCATCATTCTTTCTTAGGGAGAGAAGTGTGTCAAAACTCCTTGGCTGCTTACTGCTGGTTATGAACCGAGTAGTAAAGAATTCAGCCAGTTGCTACCAATTTGCTATGGAACATGGTGGCAACTTGTGGAATCAACTGAGGGCTGTTTCTCCAAAACTGGATGGCAACATGCGGCAAATGAGTGCATCGTTCCCACTCTAGAGTGCTATCACCTGTCTGTATTGCCAAATGGCTCACTAGATCTGTTTTTCCATCGTACATCTCAAATTTGGGGGGGGGAGAACTTACATGGGGATCTGCATTCTCAATTACCTCGGCCAATGGTGACACCGAGATCTGCTCAAGGGCCCTCCTCGCCATGTCTTGGGCTGTTCAGCCACCACCATGCTGCATCCTCGAATCCATCCTTCTCTCCAACCATAATCGTAGATCCTGGTTGGGGTCCAGTTCGGCGCGAGCAACTCTTTCATGACTTGGCCGAACTGATTTCGTTTTAATGGTATTAGTATGCCTAGAGCTTTTCTGGTTTACCTCAGGCTCTTTGCACCTCCGCCTCTGAGGGTGACTCAGGCTATAAGACTCTGGACTCTGCTCGGTCTCCTCTTGCTTGGAACTTTCCCTTCGCCTTCGCATGGTTCTCTTTAAGCATCTTGTCTTTGGACGAGTCGTCTGAGTTCATCAATCTCCCTGTTACGTTGCTCCATTTTTTCTTTCAGATTGTTGATGATCCTATCTCGTCTGGGCAGTCTTTCTTCTAATCTCCCCCTCTCTCTTGAAGGTAGAGGAGAGGGACGTTCCCCTCTAGAACTGGTGGTTGAGTAACGCAGTTGCCTTCCATTGTGTGAGGCGTTATCCCTATGCCTTCGTACTTCTAAAGGGATTCTGGGAGCCCTTGGCTTTTCTAGAATAACTTGTATGGATCTTTGGGGGATATTCTCCCTGGTACGGCTTCTAGTGAATCTAATCGGAGTCTGGCTCATGATTCCGTTGGTTCGAGATCGTCGATTCCCATAGACGGCGCCAAATTATGTGCATTACAAACTGGGGGCTTGTTCGGCACAATCAGAACCAAGTAAATTGGCCTAATACTGATGACCCCGAACTGAATATGGGCCAAGCTCCTCGCCGCCGAACTCACTAAAAGCTTCTAACTCTACCGTCGAACTCCTACAACACCAGGAATGCCGTTAGCGCCTTCCGGTCTGGTTTGACCGGGAGGCACTATGATGCTCAAGTTAGATGTCTCTCAGAGAGGTTTCTAGTCAAGAATTGGGTTTTTAGTTGCGTACCTATGGTTTGAGAGTGCATTCCTTTATATAGGGGTCAAGACCTCACGAGGCTTAATCCTCCTGGGATTCTGCCTCTCAATTCTTTAGGGATTGTATTTTTATCCTGACGTGATTCTGATTTATTTTCATCTTGTGTATCCGATCAAATCGTACACAAAATCGAAACTTGTAGGGTTATCCTTCCTTATGTGGCCGACATGGGCTTCACTTGGTCCGGGCTGCCCTTTTCTAGGGTGGGCCGAACTCGTGTGGCCCAAACAACTGGTGGTCCGGGCTTCTTCGAGTATTTGGAGCAGTTTATTTCGGGCCGGTCTCTTTTTTTGGACTTTGGTCCCATCTATTTGGGCTGAGTCTTAGGCCCATACCTTTTATCCGCTCTCAGGTACAGTAATTTATTTATTTATTTTAATCTTTAATAATACTTTTATCATTTTGTTGAATATTTATATTTTTAAATTTTGTTCTCAAAACAAATCAACAAAATAACATTTTATCAAAACATAAAAAACTAAAAAATAAAAATAAAATAATAAGTCATATTTATATTTTTCTTATTATATTTAGTAAACTATTTAATATTTTGATTTCAAATTTTACTTTTTCGATTTTACTAATCGAAACAAACTGAAAAAAATTAAAAATAATTTATCAACAAATAAATAAATAAAAGTGAAATAAATGGTCAAAAGTTATACAATCATATCTAATAAATAATTAATATGTAAATATGACATAATCATAAATAATAACAATAAATACATCTAAGGAATCAAACGAAATTTGTTTGTCAAAGAACCTCCCTCTGTACTTCTTATTTCTCTTATGACTTGGTCAAAAAGCTACTGCACCTGGTCTTACCTACTAAAGTTTTGCTCAGTAATTAACTTAAATTTTGGGTGTTTAGTTGAGTTTTTCTACCTAATTTTTAATTTTTTATTATTAATTTTAATAATAAATTATATTTTTTTCTAAATATATATAACTTATGTTGTAAGTCATAATTATATTTTTATTATTTTAGTTATAAGTTAATATATTTATCAAATACTGATAACTTTTGTTATAAATTACAATATATACCTATTAATTTCAGTAATGCTAAACACCAACAAATTATCGAACATGAGTATTATTGTCTTTTATAATAAAATAAGAAATTAAATAGAATATCCTAGAGATTACTATTTTCGTTTAACATTTTAGCATTTTTGTAACGACCGGATAATTTGAAATAAAGAAAATAAAATAAAGCAATAATAATAATAATAATAATAATAATAAAAAATAACTTTGTGCTTACATGTTTATATACTTACGTGTTTGCTATATTTCAAATAACTACGTATTTATATTCTCATATGTGTTTCAATTTTAAGTCAGTTTTTGACCGAACTTTTTCTGTGAACCTTGAGAACACTTTACCGAGCTTAAAATCATAATTTTATTAGTTAAATATAATTTTCTTGAAAAAATGACTATTTTTTTATTTAAAATTTATTTTAAATATTTGTTAACAATATAATATAATTATACCTATATAAATTATTTTTATACTATTATATATACAAAATCAAGCCATTATAACTCCCACACCCTCATGGGCAGCCACTCAACCCATCCATGCAAAAACAATCCCAAAAAGAAATCTATCATGATTCATATCATATAATTAAGTATGCATGCATTTCCATTGGGCCACTCTTTTTCTTCTTCATCATTTCACCCACCCACCTCTTATGCCTATATCTCAGCCATCTACATTCATTTGGCCAGCCAACATAGAATGGGGGATAGAGAGAGAATTTGAGAAAGAGAAAAAAGAGAGGGAAGAGAGAGAACATGAGTAATCTTGAGGGTGTTCTTCATTTTCTTTAAGGAGATAACCAAGTTTACATTTTTTTATCTTCATTTCAGTACATACAATGTCGAAATCAAATTGTATATGCTTGCATATTTATATTTCATGCAATGATTCAAATCTTTGATATCAAATACTCAAAGAAGATGCATGTCTCATCTAGAAAAATTTTGGTAAGAAAGTACGCTCTTATTTCAATAACCATATGGTATAGGTCCTTAAAATATTCAAAAAATTTATAGGAGGTAAGTGTAATTTATCCAAGTTTTTATATTTTAAAATGTAGCCTTTGTATGGATTAAGAGATTAAGAAGGGAATGAAAAAGTTAGTTATTATATTTGAATTACATTTCATAAGAGAAAAAAAGTATAAAGGTATAAGGAGGAGAAAATAGTATAAGTATTCTAAATATTTCACTTTCCATCATTTTTTCCAAAATTAGAAGGAAACGAATGGGGGTGTGAAGTATTTGTCATAAAATACATATTTTAATGCATAATATATCCTTCTACTTATTTTTGTACATTTTATATATTAATTTATCCATTTCTTTCTCTTTATGATTATTTTTAACCAAATAAAAAATAATAATTCTTCTCCCATCCCTTCTTTCTTTTCTTTTATAAAAGAAAGCTAACTATTTTTTTTTACGCCATCTCCTTTCAAATCAAGTTGTCACGCTCTAAAGTTCGAGTCACATGAACCACACAAAAAACTCATTTTGAAATATCAAGATCCACCAAAACAACCGAACCCAAACGGGTTCAAAAACGAAGATGAAAGCAAGCTTAAAACCTTTGAAAAATGCACTTTCAATTATTTATTTTATATAAAAGAACAGCCAAAAAGAATGAGGTCACGGTCCCAAAGAGTCAAGATTTTAAAACAAGCAAACAAAATTTTTAAAAAATTGTTAAGACCGATCGATCGATCAAGGGACTAATCGAGCATTTTTTAACAATTCACTATTTTTCTCGCGCATGAGAAACAACCAAGGCTCACACAAGATCACTCGATAGACCGATTGATCGGTTTATCAAGCAATTTGGCTCTGGACCGCTTTTTCAAAACCTAATTTTTCACCCTCACCACTTAATCATTTTTTAATATTTTTTTTTAAAAGTTTTCAAGTCACAACCAAGCCATCTAAAACATGTTAAAACAAGGTTCAAAATCTTCCCTCGATACAAAAGAGTTGATATAAGCATAAAACTAACCGAAAACGATAACCATTACATACAAATATGAAAACATATAACCAACCCCGGTTCCTCTCATTAACATACAATATTCATACAATATTCTTACTAGGAACTTAAACCGCCTAATATTGTAAATATTGTAAAGTCATTTATGGAAAGAACTTAACATTACAATATAAACTTATAGTACTATATATTCACATTAAGGGACAACATAGAGCGATAAAAATATATTAGAGTCCCACGAATTAGATGATGAAATCTTAAAAGTGAAAAAATAAAAAATTTTAAGGATAAAATGTGAAAAAAGTAAAGTACGATTTAAATAAAATTATTAATGCTATGTGAAGTACAATAAGAGAATATATTAAAATGATATCAAAATAAATTTTTAGAGAGTCGGAAGGGAAATTCCCTATAGCTACGATAACTTGGTGGTGGAACGAAGAGTTCAAAGTCCTAGTAAAAGTAAAAAATAAATGTTTTAAAGGGTGAAAAAATGAGAGAAATGATGACAATTTTTTAAGTTATAAATAAATTTGTAGGAATACTAAAATAATCATTAGAGATGCAAAATTCAAAATTTATGATAATTTTTATGCTAAATTATATGATAGAGTGCAAAAAAATAACATCTATAAATTTGCTAAGTAAAAAGAAATAAAAATAAGGGATTTTGCTCAATTCAAATGCATAACAAGCAATGATTCAAAATAATGTTTTTAAACTCGGACCGTTGAGCAAATTGAAAAAATAAATGGGTGGATGGGTCACCGGTTCAATCGGAATTGAACTGGAATCAAACCGTGACGTTGTAATTACATCATTAATAATTTTTAAATTTATAAATATTAAATAAAAATAACATTTAACTCACAATTCAAATAAAAAAATAAAAAAATCTCATAATCTAAGCATAATTCTAATTGAATAATTAGAATCTCAAACAAAAAAATTTAAAATTTAAAGTATCATTGATTCTCAAGTTAAAATAAAACGAGTATAAATGAAAAATATAATAAAATAAAAATTAAGTATAAAGTATTAAAATTTACTACATCAAAATTAAAAAACTATTCAAAAAAATAAACAAATTTTAAAATAAACAGTTTTGTGGGGCTTTGAAAAAATTTAAATTCAAATAAATCAGAAAAAAAAGAAGTTAAATTTAAACACTTATAGACCCAGTCGATTTTCGTGAACCGGTATCAGTTCGTCCGGGTCACCGGTTCAACTGCGATTTTGGTCGATTTTTGTTAAAATCATCGGTTTTCACTCCTAACCGGTTAAATAGGTTTGACCGAACTGTTGGCCAACCCGGTCACAGGGTCAACCGGTTGAACCGGTCGGTCCAGTCCGGGTTTGAAAACATTGATTCAAGGGTATTAGTGAATGACGAATAGATTAAGAAAATATGAAAATTCTATTTTAAAAAATTATTAAACGAAAAATATGTAAAAATATATGAAATAGATAAATTTGATACCTTTGATAAAACTAAATAATATGTGATTAAATGTCCTATTTTTTGTGTCTTATTTTACCATAAATCCCATGTAGTAAAATGTTGTCTCATGAGATTCTGTTTTAAATATTTACTATTTTTTGAACATTTATACTTTCAAAATATTATTATATAAATGAAATACATTTATAATTTGTGCACATTTACGAATACGTGTGTATTCCATTATAATGATTTAGATATGAATGCTTTTATATTCCCTTACAATTAATATGACAGAATATCTTATACACAGTCATGAATATGTTTGTATTTTCAATTTATGGTATTCATATTTTTAAATAAATGATTTAATATTGTGAACTAGGCTCAATCGAAACCATATGCATTATACAAAAAAAAACATATTAATATATTTTTATATTAACATATTACATATCCTTCACTGTTTCGTATGCAAATGCAGTATGTTTATTTCTTGTAAATAAATTCTCATTTAAAATAATAAAGTTAATTGCAGAAAATAAAAACGTTGTTATTCAAAATGATAATTTATTTACAAAAAATAAAAATACTATATTTGCATATGAGATACTAATGAGTATGTAATATGTTAATATGAGAATATGTTGTATGCTAATATGCTAATATGATAATACGATATAATATGTTAATATGCTAATTTGTCTAATATATATAGTTTCAGTTGATCCTGATTCACAATATTAAATTATTTATTTATGAATATAATTACCATAAATTTAAAATACAAACAGATTCATAACTGTGCATAAGATATCTTGAGATACGAATCGTAAGGGAATATAAAAGTATCTATATCTAAATCATTATAAGGGAATAAAAATGTATCATTAAATGTGCACTAGTTATAAATGTGTTCAATTTCTATAAATTGAATAAGATATCCTGTCATATATATTATAAGGGAATATAAAAGTATCCAAATCTAAATCAATATAAAAAAATAAAAATATATTTTAAAATATACATCAGCTATAAATGTATTTAATTTTCATATTTTGAGAGGCATTTTAGGTATACGGTATAATGATTTAACTTAATAGAATATTTGTTTACACTTTGGTCCTTATTTCTAAATAAGAATAAAAAATAGGACCATAGATTAAATTACCCAATAATATAAATAAGTTTTATCACATAAGAAGAAAATTTGAAATAAAAACTACAATAAAGAAAAAGAAATCCAGTAAGACTTTAAGACTATATGGTATTCTTGTGAAAGTGTAAAAATGTCTAAGCAAAATAAAATGTCTTGGTTAACAAAGTTATTTAATAAAATTATAATAAGAAAAACAGTGTCACCGAATTATTTAAGGCTTATAACAACAGTGTCACCGAATTAATTTGGTTTTATGCTTGTTAGATTAACTGTAGAAGTAATCCACATATTAAGGAGATTAATATATAAAGTATAGATAAAAAAAAGTAATCTTCATATATTTTTTATAAACTCAAAAAAGACCCATGATAAAATGTCTATAGAGATCATATAATATGCGTTGAAGAAAAAAAGAGTAACAAAAGGGTACAATAACGTGATACGAAACATGTATAATTAAGCTGCCACGACAGTTAGATCACTTGCAGAATAAACAAGTAAATTATCGATTACGGTAAGATTACACCAAATATTGGATTTGAATTCTTATCTCAATGTCTTAGTTGTAGATGAATTGTCTAGACATATTGATGATGGTGATGCTTCATAGTGTATGTTGTTTACTAATGATACTATCTTAGTGGATGAGAGTATGAGTAAAGTTAATGTTAAGTTAAAAATATAGAATGAAATTTTAGAGTTAAAAGAGTATTAAGTAAGTAATATCAAAGCTAAATATATTGAATATAATTTTGACAGTAATATGAATTTTAATAGTGAAAAAATAAAGATTCAAAATAAATAGAAACACAAGAGTAAATATTTTTATTAAACAGATTCAATTATAACCAAACATAGAGAAATTACAAATAATGTAACTCATAGAATCAAAATTGATTGGTTCAAGTGGAGTGATGTATTTGGCGTTTTACGTGATCGATGGTTATATACAAGATTGAAAAAAAAATTATAAAACAACTATTAGACCAACAATTCTCTACATATAGAATATAATGTTGAATTGTTACGAAAGATATGAACTTTTTTCTGAACAGCAAATACTCCCACATTCTGCACTTAGTAAGATTTGAACTCTCAACTTTCAATTTAGGAGGCAAACACCTATATCATTGAATCAAAAGTCACTTGATAGAAAATATATGAATTTATTAAAAATAATGACTCTTTAAAGATCAAAATAGTATAAAAAATAATATAATCTACCTCAATTGATTAAGATAAATGCTTAATTTAATTTTGTATGATTTGGTTTAGTTTAATTCAAACCTTTCAAAATGTTTGGCGGTTTGTGTACACCCATCTACCGTTCCACTTTTCAAACTGACTAAACGAGCCGATTGGCGGCCATGGCCAAAGCTCCCGCTCCCGCTTCAAACTTTTGAGGCCTGCATCTCTAATGCTTCATCCACTTCCTTTAACGACTCTTCAACAACCAACCCACCAGCTTTCATTCTCATTCCACCCTCCAACTTTTCCTTTCCCTAGACCCCCACAAAACCCATTGCACCAATTCAGTTTTGAACACAGCTTCAGAATCATCTGCAACCTCCTCCTCTCTCTAACCCACTCCAGGTCTCTCCCCAAGGGTCTTCAACTCCATTCCCACATCATCAAATCAGGATTCCAATCAATCCCACTCGTTTCCCACCACCTCATCAACTTCTATTCAAAATCCCAACGCCCACTCGATTCCCGCCAGATTTTCGAAGAAACGCCAATAAGATCATCCACTACCTGGAGCTCAATCATCTCTTGTTTTGCCCAAAATGAGCTCCCTTGGCTTGCTATTGAATTCTTTCGCGGAATGCTCGATGCTGGGGTTCGGCCGGATGACCATATATTCCCGAGCGCGACGAAAGCTTGCGCGGTTCTGTGGAAGAGTGATATCGGGCGGTCTGTTCATTGTCTTGCTTTGAAAACTGGGTTTGATGGTGATGTGTTTGTGGGGAGTTCCGTGGTGGATATGTACGCAAAATGTGGGGATATTGGGGATGCCCGGAAAGTGTTTGATGGAATGCCGCAGAGAAATGTAGTTTCTTGGAGTGGGATGATATATGGGTATACGCAAGTGGGCGAAGATGATGAGGCGCTGAGGCTATTTAAGAAAGCACTGTGGGAGGATTTGGATGTTAATGATTTTACTTTTTCCAGTGTTATACGGGTTTGTGGCAATTCTACTCATCTTGAATTGGGGAAGCAAATACATGGTTTGTGTTTGAAAATGAGCTATGATTCGTCGAGCTTTGTGGGTAGTTCTCTGATTACTTTGTACTCCAAGTGTGGAGTTATTGAAGAATCTTATCGGGTTTTTGATGAGATAACCGATAGGAACCTAGGCATGTGGAACGCGATGCTTATTGCCTGTGCTCAGCATGCACATACAGACAGAGCATTTGATTTGTTCAAACAAATGGAAAGTGTTCGGATGAAACCAAATTTCATCACTTTCTTGTGTGTTCTTTATGCCTGCAGCCATGCAGGACTAGTTGAAGAGGGGAAGTATTACTTTGAGCTAATGAAGGTGTATGGAATCGAGCCAGGGGATCAACATTATGCTTCCATGGTGGACTTGTTTGGGCGTGCAGGGAAATTGCAGGATGCAGTTTCAATTATCAATAATATGCACATAAAACCGGCAGAATCCGTGTGGGGAGCTTTATTAACTGGTTGCCAAATTCACGGGGACACAGAATTGGCAGCTTATGCAGCAGATAGGGTCTTTGAGTTGGGTCCTGTGAGCTCAGGAATGCACGTACTATTGTCTAATGCTTATGCTGCTGCTGGAAGGTATGAAGAAGCAGCCAAAGCCAGGAAAATGCTGAGGGATCGAGGGGTGAAGAAGGAAACAGGTTTGAGTTGGGTTGAGGAGGGAAACAGGGTTCATACATTTGCTGCTGGGGATAGGTCACACTCAAAATCTGGAGAAATTTATCAGAAATTGGAGGAATTGGGGGATGAAATGGAGCAAGCTGGTTATGTTGCAGACACCAGTTTTGTGCTACGAGAAGTGGATAGGGACGAGAAGAATCAGGCAATTAGGTATCATAGTGAAAGATTAGCCATTGCATTTGGGCTGATTACTATTCCACCTGAAAGGCCAATTAGAGTCATGAAGAACTTGCGTGTGTGTGGTGATTGTCACACTGCAATAAAATTTATGTCAAAGTGCAGCGGAAGAGTAATTATAGTGAGGGATAACAATCGATTTCATCGATTTGAGGATGGGAAATGCTCATGTGGTGACTATTGGTAATTCAACATTCAGTTGGACACTTGGACCACTTTGTTTAGTTGCCAATTAGGAGAGGATACACCTAAAATTTTTCATAATTGATTAATTTTACATAGAATGTATATATATACAAAAAGGAAGGATGTTCGTGCAGTCTCTATTTACTAAGTTATGTGAACAATTGTTGGCATCTAAGACTCTTTTGCAAGACTGATTTGAATTTGGCAGCAATTCCTTATACGGAACTGTTCAACATGCACCTTGGTGTTGTTTGCAAGATGTTCTATGGAAGACTAATTGTGCTTTACACGAATAATTTCTTCCTTACTATCCATCTTGACTTTGACATCAGGAAGAAAACAAGAATTGTCAATTGTAATCTGGGGTTTGCTAAGCATTAAAGGTACGTATACCTGGTTATTCTGGTATTTGCAGATTAAGTTCTCCTGGATAGTAAATTCTTGTTTGTATAAATGCAGTTCTTGTAATATTCTTATCAATCATTAGTCTTATCTTATAATTAATTTCATGGCGTCTTTCGGAACCATGGCAGCTTCAGCGTGCTACTTATATGGTGCCTTTTCTATCTCGTTAGAGATTCCTTAGTTGTTGACCCAATTCTTGTTTATAAATTGCCCATGATTCTCTATCAGGTTGTTTATTCGCCCTC
>JAOTRH010000020.1:6701196-6716959 GCA_034768845.1 Heliamphora exappendiculata | reverse complement strand
TTATCATTTATGTAAGAAGATGAAACTAACAACACAGTGATAATCCTTAAAGAATCAATTCAAATTCTTTATATATATATATATATATATATATATATATATATTTTAAGTGAGTATCTCAGAAAAAAACAAAAACAAATTATAGCTTCAAATTTCCACATTTTCCCCAAACAATGACTCAAATCAGTGTACAGCACACTCCTTCAAGCATGTAAAGGATGTCCTGTTCAGGAAATGAAAGTATTAAATTCCCATTCTACTAATATTTGGTGTTGCCTCCATTAAGGTCATTAATCTAGACCTGCATGATAAACACAACTTTCTTTAAACATGCAATTGACTTCACTAAACACAAATAACAGCACATAAAAGCCCTGTGTAGTGTTAAAGAACGCATTTAAAAGTTCAAAAATATCTTCAAGAGTAAATGCAAACATCCAGCTCAAAACCAGTAGAAGATTATACCACATACAATGCCTAATTATCAAAATAAGAGTTCCAAAAGTTCAACAGTCAAAATCGAGTACATAACTACCATACATATGACAACTGTAATTTGACTTACCATCACGATCACGGAAAACTTGAGAGAAACAGACATCCCCAGCTCGACGCATGTGATCCTAGAGAATGATGACACATTACAAAAACACGTCCTCTTAGGAAAGGCAGTGAGTGGTCATGCACATATGTGGCCTTTTCATTTTCTTGGATTTAAAAAGCTCTACAGGGAGAAAAATTAGGCTCACCTTCAGGTCTTGCCATGAAGCAGAAGAAGGCAATCCAGTGACCAAAACTGCAAGACAAACCATTACAATCATTTCCCAATCGCATGCAATTCCATTATATGAAGGAAAATGGAGAGAGAGAGAGAGAGAGAGAGAGAGTACGAACCGCGGTAGTCAGAACGCCGAGAAACTCCACCACGACCACTACAGCCACTATAACTGCTGTAACGATCCACTGATGAGGATCCTCGCCCACCATGTGCAAGTTCAACCTATAAATACAAAGATGAAACATATGACAAGAACCTGACCAACGAAGCAACACCAATGCGTAACAGCTACAGAATGGAAGGTATTGATAAATAAAACTAAGGTGGATAACTTACTCGTAATTGATGCCCATCAAAATCATAGCCATCCCGGCCACGAATGGCATCTTCAGCATCGCGATAATCTTCAAACTGGAATGCTTATGACCAAAAAAATTGTAAGAAGCAACTAAAAGTGAAAAGGAGTGTGAATGAATCAAATTGGTAACCAAAATTGTACAAATTTGCAAATGTCAAAAGCTGGCAGAATCTACAGAAAACAAGAAAGCATCCTAGATTAGTTGAACATGCGTTTTAAGAATTTAAACTGACCTCCACAAAAGCATAACCAGGAGGTCGTGGAGGAATTTTCAGATCAATTTCAACGATGCGTCCATACTGCAATGAAACAAACACCAATAAAAGTTAATAACCAGTTGCCCACTTGTCCCCCCCACCACCGAACAAGAAAAAAACCTTTTCCCCCAAAACCCCAAAGAAAAAGAAGATGAAGATACTATGCAACTAACTCAGCCTATCCATCCAACTCCAATAAGATACTTACAGGCCAATCAGTGTCTACTTTCAGCAAGACAGATGATGGTTAACATAATCCTATCATTATTAGTCACCATGCTCAAAGAACCCCATTTTACCCAATGGTTCAGTTACTACTCAAATTTGATCCAGCATGCATGCCAAAATGCACCGAGTGTAATACCAAACACCACTTGACATATAGATCTGTGTAGCTCTTTAAACAATCGTGCTACAGTACAATAACTTCATAATGATGCCACTCTAGATGCTATAACAAGCTGTTTAGAAGCAATGAAATCCTAGCTGCATCCAAGGTTGAGTAATTGTCACTATACAGGCCAAGGCGTCGTGCCAAAAATAATGCCAATTAATGAGAAATAAATTTTCCATTTTGGAAAGAAAAAACTAAAAAGCTTCTTTTTATTGCCAAACAACACTTCTTAAAAGCCACTAAAAAAGCTGGCTACAAAACAAGGAAGTCAAAGAAACTAACTTTTTTCTTTGGCTTTTGGGCTAAAAAGGCAACAAAGTCAAAAAGGCAATGCAAACCAAATGAAGCCAAAATATTAGCTACAAACAAGCCTTCCAGCAAAGCGAGAAGGTTACCTATACCTCCTCCCCCTTAGACAACCCCCCACCCTTTTTTTTTTCCTAATATGTCACTTTCATATACTCCTTACTTTCATCTCTATGCATACCCAGTGTTGTATTTTTTTCACTAAATTTAATCAAAAGAAAAAAATGAATCCCAAGAAATGCATATATATATATATATATATATATATATATTGCAGTCTATACGTAACTATTAGCACTGAGTACAATTTTACTTACCTTATTGATGTCATTAATACCACTAATCATAAAAATGTCTAATAAAATCCAGCCTCAGTAAAAATAGAATATAGAAAACTGTTTATCTTAAAGTAGGTGGCCTACCAACATTCAGGCTAAATATTGATTTAGTCCCACAATGTTAACTCAATCATAACCCAAGTTAACAAAGCTTTGTCCAAACTACTTGTGGGAGGGTAGTGGGGAAGGTAGAAAACATAATTTGATTTTAGCTGGGAGGTTGTTTCCCTCACCAAATATAAAAGGAGGGAAAAGGGGAGAAGGGAAGGAGAGAGAGAAAGAGAAAGTGGGGGGGGTGTTGGGTTTGAGTCACATTGTTCAAAAGAATATTACGTTCTTAGGTTTTGGGGGCTGGTTTGGGTTTCATTGTCGAGAAGAATATTGATTTGCTTAGAAAGAGGTAATGGAGGTTTAGCGAGCATCTTTATGGCATACAGCTATTTTAAAAGTAAGCGTGGCATTCAACCCAATGAATGGGCATGGAAATTTATTTCTTGGGATCTCTCAGGTTTTCCTCAATTTACTCGATTGTCTAGTGCTCACAAGGAATCTAGGCTTTGTTTGGTAACCAGTGTAGTTTGGATGGGACTAATAATAAGGTGGGATTAGTATAAGGATTATGAATGAGGTTGAATTAGTTATCACAATTTTTATTTGCATGAGATTAGCTAATGGATTACACTGACTGATGTTTGATTTGCATATGTAAGATATGATTAAATTTATAACTTCCCAATATTACCCATGCGTTAGAGAATTCTTAACAGCCTGTTTAGAGATTTTGTTTAAAACCTGACCACCATATCTGAATGTCTATATATATACACATAAAACCTAGGTGGCTGGTATGACCTGCCAAATCTTTGTTAATAGTTGTATGTAGATGCTAGTGTTTTCTTCTGTAAGCAAGTTCATGTTTCTACCAAGCAATATATCAACAGTAATGTGTCGGTCAACAAAGACTTTTTGGCTAAAGCAAACAGTAAAAGAAGATGCTCTGTCCGACTCTAACCGATACCTAGCATTGCACTTTGCGGATCTCAACCTGAAGATTTCAAGTCCGCCTTTGAGACTCAAAATGTTTCTCTATAAATAAAAAGAAGGATCGACCCTTGTTTAGTACCAACTTTTACTACCACTTCTACAGGTATTAACAAAGATATAGCAGGTCGTTTCCACATTCCTAATGTAAAACGAACTAATGCTTCTTTATTGGGAGTGGGGGTTTTCTGTTTAAGAATACCTCCATAACCAATATCAGATGCATTGGTCTGCACAATTTTAAATTGACTAGTGTTTGCTAAACAAAGACAAGGTAATTGTTTAGTCCTATGTTTAATTGTTTGTACTACTTATGTATGAGCCAGACTCCATGGAGGAGGACTCTTGGTAAGTCCAGTATGCAGGATGGCTATATCCTGAGCAAGATGTTGGCAAAAGTTTGCAATGTAACTACCAATAAATCTTTGCAACTGCGTTTTACCTTTAATTTCATTGGGAAATTTAGTGGCAAACTCAATACTACGACCTGATAGATGTTATGACATAGAAATCTTACTGTAGTTTGAAACAATTTTATTTTAGGTGCAGAGAAAACTAGACCATTTTTTTAGATAACATCTTAAAAATTCTTAGATGGTTAAAATGCTGATCAATTGATGAAGAGAATTCATCAATGTAAACAATACAGTATTCAAAATAAGGAGTAAAATTTTCATTCATAATATTATGAAATTCAAATTGTGCATTTTTAGTCCAAAAGGTATGACATTCCATTAAAAAATGTAATTTTATATCTATCTTCTTCTTGAATCTGAATTTGCCCATATGTAGAAGACGGTTGTAGATTGGAGGTGATCTAATAGATCTTTTTTGTTCAGAATTGAATACTTTACCCATTTCAGAAAATCATTCAAAGGCTTATAATTTATTACAAGTCCCGGAACACCTCTCACTTTCTCCGCATTTTTATTTAAATAAAAAGCTAGACAACTCCAAGGAGAATAACTTAATGTCCTTAATTTTGGAGTGAAAATTAGGACTTTGAAGCTTTTGGTTATATCCATGATATATACTTTTTTTTTAAAAAGAATTCAGATGGTTTTCCTTGAATAGAATTAAATCTTTAATCTCAATTAGGGTTCTACTTTTTGGGTCAGCGACAAATTTAAAATAGACATCGTGACCTTGAACCTCACTAGTAATTATTGAGGAATCAATTTTCTGTATAAGCGTTAACAAGTTAAGAAAAGGGGTTCCTAAAATAACTTATTATAAAACCGACCCCTCCTTTAGTTTAGCACTAGCTGCAGGAGAAAGAAGCAAAAGGGACATCTCTCTATAGAAGAAATGGGGTAGTCCAGGTACTATGGATCTTCTGACTCCCAATCAGGTTGTGCCTTCTCAGGTCTCGCCGGTGTTGCTAGTAGGTCGTGATCAAATTTGATAGGTTCGCTTTTGGAAACAAAAAGTTCAGGTCTTGGAGGGATAATATCAACTTTTTGATCCTTGCTTCACTTAAGTTCGGTATAGAAGATAACAACGGATGAAAAACCCATTTTGAACAAGTAAAAGGCGGGAGGAATACATATGCCTTTGTTACAGATAAAAACCTTGAGAAGTTTATACTATATTTTCATTCTGGTACCACTTGCTGCAGTTAGCGATTTATACTATATTTTCATTATAGTACCACTTGTAATTGTGTGGTTTTTTCAAAGTATTGAGTTGGTACAATACCTTCTTAAATACAGTTCATATTAGTACTGCTGCCAACTAAGGCAATAGTAGGACGCTCATTGTTAATAATTAGACTAACTTTTGATATACATTTTCTGATGGGTAACCTTTTGAAGAAGGTTAAGGAATAGATCAGGAGATTCAGAAGCCTTCTGATAATCCTCTTCTAACACTAAAGGAGGTGGACTGCATCCCTCTAGCTGGGTTAATCTACTCTTGATCAGGTGAATTTCTAAGCCATAGTTTTGTTCATTAGCGTTTAAATGTTTTAATTCTGCTTTAAGATTCATCATTTCTCTTTTTAGACCATGCATGGTAATAGGCATATCACTGGTAGTTTTCATTCAATTAAATACTGTTTCACTGTTTGTAAGCTGTAATGACCTCGATCACAAGGTCTATCAATAGTAGGGTACTAGGTCATGTTTCCTCAAGACAAATTTCGATAGATCTCTTATTGGCAAACGAATCGGTAATATTGTCAAGCCAAGGACATTTAATCCAAGGCCATTCTTTTCACAGATAGCCTTCAATAATTATGGTCAACATAACATTTCCCTTTACAAGATTTGTGAGAATGTATTGAGGAGGTAAGATGCTTCAGAATCAATTTATAATTCCTTAGTAGTGTCACTTTTAGATTATGATTAAGGTTCAGAGTCGGTATTTAGCAAAGGCTTTTCTCAATTGTAGCTTTAAACCTTCATCTTGGAATTTTTTCTTTAACTTATTCTTTGTTGTGCACTCATTAGCAAAATGCCCAATTTGGTAACACTTGTAACATCGTGCATCGCTACGAGAGACGTGTTTAGATTTATGTTTAGAAGAAGGTGATTGTCAGTGTTTCCTCTTACGAGCATGTTGGGAGTGATCTTCCCTAGAGGAATGCTTCTGCTTCGACTTTCTTTTATGCTTAGAAGTGGGAACATTGACACTCATCTTGTTCTCTCTTGGCTCAGATATCCTAGACTACGCTTCTAGGTAATCTAAAAACTTGATTGGGAGCAAAAGTAATTTCCACATCCCCTTCAGGTGTTTGGATAATCTAATCCAATTGGTTATCCAAAATAGGTTGGGGAGCAACAGCATTTCTGAATTGTCCATTTAGTGGGAAAAGTATCTTCATTCCGCTGAATTACTTTACTAGTGTGATGCGGGTGTTCATAACCTTGTAATGAATTCGGCAGATAACTGCAAGTTTGCAACTGTTTCTTAACCAAGCAGAAAATCATTCCATGTGTTTGGATATGTAAAGTTACATCATCAAATAAAGTCATGTCAGTTAATGATAAATTAAGATTTGGATAAATATTAAAATAGATTGGTCCATAACATACACTAGCATAAGCATCACCCGCAATAGAAGATAAGAAATGGTTGCATCTACCATCTCTGAGAGTTGCCAGAATGCTTGCATTAATTCCTAAAAGAGTTAAAAGTTTCAAAAGCTACTTAACTTAGCCCTATGTGCAACTACTGATATTTATGTAAACATTTCTGAATGTCTCCTAAACTGAGAAGTTGGAGGATTTCTCAGCACGGTCTAGACAAATAGATTGCTCTAAAGTTTATACAACTTTTTGACTCTTAAAATCAAATAAGCGTACTTTGTACATCGTCTTAGATTCTACAGAGGCAATAGTCCATTGCTTTAACTGTTGAGTTTGTGAATACTCAACAATTTCTGCATTTTTTTTTACATATTTCCGTTGTTTAAACCAGGTTAACATTTGAGATAAGGATAATACCTATATGAGATTCTATGTTCCTTTTTGTAATCATGTTATGAAAATATTGAATTCTATTAACCTGGCTTTTTTTTTTTACATATGATAAATAGTAATTTCCTATAAAGGGTTACACATCTGGCAACAATTTACTACTGGTACCTTATGGTGGTCAAATGGCCAAACGTCACTCCTAGACAACACGGCCAAGCCCTAAAATCGTACGCGACTTGGGTGATGTCCCATAACATGTTTTATTTGAATTATTATTCATTATGAGATAGAATGAGTAGAAACACAAACATGCTTACAGAAGAAAAAACTAGCATCTACATATAAGTATTTACAAAGATTTAGCAGGTCATACCTGCCACTTAGCTCTAATACCAAGTACAAAAGGAGGATCTTATTTATTATATTACTTATTCCAATACAAGTACAAGATCTTATTTCCTCTCTATTAAAAAAAAGCCAGTTGATGTTGCATCTTTCGTCCTCTGTCAAATTATTTGGCCAAATAGTACTATCATTTATAAGGAATCTTATATTTTGTTGAATTTGAGCCAAAATCTCTTGTGATGAATGTAAATATTTTTTCAATTAGATTATGTAATCATATTCTTATAGTATAATTTGTGTTAATATCAATTTATTTATTTTGTTAAATACATTTGAAGTTTTAAACATCATCTTTATAGTTCATGTTGAATGTTTCGATTCTCGATTCGATTCACGATTCACAAAACTATAATTTCGATTCACGATTTGACAACTATGCTGTTGACATATTGTCTGGTGAGTAGATATTGACTCAGACGTCGGCTGAGTGATGGCGGCTTTAGAGGAGCTTGTCCTTGCCTTTGTCTGTTGCTATATTGCTTGGTGGGTAGATGGTGACTTAAACGTTTGTCTCGATGCATCAGCAGAGTGATGGCAACATTATAGGAGCTTGTCCTTGCCTTAGCTACTGAGCTTGTGTTTGGCCTAGCTTTTTTTGTAGATTTTTTTGGCTTTTTAGTTGTTTTGTAAAAAAGTAGATATGAAAAAATGTGAAAAAAGCCAATTGATTACAGTAGGAGACCAAACAAGTGGGCTTTTTAAAAGACTTTCAAACAAAAAGTCTAGAAAAAAAAGCTAGGCCAAACAGAGGCTGATGCTGCAATAGCATGGAGCCCCAATAGTCTTCATATGAAACTTTTGAGTCTTCCTGGTTGAGATACCGGAATTCTCCAGCAAGACAAGCTTACTGATTTACACTAGGCTCAGGCTTGGCTTAAATCAAGTTCTGAAGGGGTTGGTAATGTCATAGAGGCATCACTAAGAGCCTTTCCTAATGTCGTTACAGAAAGAAATCCATACTTCATTTTTTAAGCATTTTCACATATAACTGTGATTTGATAGGTCGGGAGATATATTAACTCTTTGAGAGAGCTAAGAATAAGCTAACCCATGTTAGACGTTGGAGATATACTCCCTGTTTTTGGTTTTTGTTTTGCCTTAGTGGTAGCATACTCTTCTACAGTTTGTTTGATTTTTTTCTCAGCTTTTTCAATACACCATTAAAAAGAAAGAACATTGAAGAATGGGAACTTCAAGATGAGGAATTTTTTGATCATGAATGGTAACAGGCTTATCACTGGTAGATTTCATTCGCTTACATAATGCTTGTAGGCTACGAAGACCTCAATCAGGAGGTTTATTGGGTACTAGGTCATATTTGCTCAAGACAAATTTCGATAAATCTCTCCTTAGCAAGAGGATTAGGGTCTGAATGGCAACTAGCTTAAAAGCTAACTTTTTTGCTTTTTTTCGTTGTTAGCCAAAAAGCTAAATTTGGTTCAAAGTAGATTGTATAGTAACTTAGCTTTTAAGCTAACTTTTTTTAAATTGGTTGTTTAGATAAAAAGCTAACTTTTTTGCTTTTTGTTCAAAATAGACAATTTTACCTTTTTATATATTTGATATTAACAATTATATGTAGTTGGTAGTAATATTAAATAAGTTATGAATAAGGGGTATAATTGTATTTTAAAAGTGGTGGAAGTTTGAATATAATATTTTGATAGTTTATGTTTTAATTTGACTTTTTAACTTTTTTGTTTTTTTTGCCAAATGAGCAACCTTTGCTTTTTGGCATTTTTAGCCAAAAAGCCAATGTTCCCAATCAAGGCCTTAGTAATATGGTCAAGGAAAGAAATCACTTCTTTTTGAGTGCTAGTAAGGACATTTAATCCAAGACCATTCATATCACAGATGGCCTTCCAATAATTATGGTTAAAAGGAACATTTCCTTTTAGAAGATTTGTGAGAATGTGTTGAGGAAGTAGATGCATCAAAATCAATTTCTAATTCCTTGATATCATTACTTTTAGATTTTGATTCAGGTTCAGAGTCAGTGTTGAGCAAAAGCTTACTCAATTGTAACTTTAAACCTTCATCGTGGAGTTTGTTTAACTTCTTCTTTGTTGTGCATTTATTTTAAATCATAATTGTAAGTTGTAACATCGTGCATCGCTGGGAAAGATGCGTTTAGATTTATGTTTAGAAGAAGATGATTGTCGGTGTTTTGTCTTATGAGCATGTTGGGAGTGATCTTCCCTAGAGGAATGCTTATGCTTTGATTTTCTTTTACATAAGAAAAAGCATGCTTATGTGATTCTTTTTTTAGGAGAATGAATTGGTAGGTCATAAGCAAATTGATGAAAAAATTCCCCAGTTTCTTGTTTTCCTGTCAAATTCTATTTTTTGAATTGGTATTGTAATTTCATATCATTACAAATATCTAAACCAGCCTATGGTATGCTATAACCATCATGCTGATCATTCAGCTTGGCGAACTTATGAATATCCAAATTTTAAATCAAACTTGGAGAAGATAATTGCAAATTGGAGGCGAACTGATAGATCTTTTTTATTCAGAATTGGATACCTAATCCATTTCAGAATATCATTCAAGGAGAATATAAAGCTATACAGCTCCAAGGAGAATAACTCTTACAGATAAGGTATTTGTCAAGAAGCCATATAGCTTTAATCTGGCTTGGCCTTGGTTTGGTAGGAATTTGATGTTCATCAACATCCTACTCGTAGGGAAGAGGCACTATGTGCTTCTTTCTTTTCCCAAAAGGCATTTGGTAAATCACTACATGTTTCAATAGTGAATTGTACTTCAATGTCCTTAACTTTGGTTTGAAAATTAGAATTTTGAAGCTTTTGGTTAATATCCATGAAACATGTATATATATATATATATAAAGAATTTAGATGGTTTTCCTTGAATAGAATTAAATAATAGAATTAAATCTTTAATCTCATTTATGGTTCTAGTTCCAGTGTTTGTGATGAATATAAATAGATATCTAGACCTCGAAACTGACTGCAATTCCTGAGGAATCAATTTTCTGTACATGGATTAACAAGTTAAGAAGTAAATTCTGAACAAGTAAAAAGGCAGAAGTGATACATATGCCTTTGTTATAGATAACAGCTTTGGGAAGTTTATACTGTATTTTCATTCTAGTACCACTTGCCGCAGTTAGCAATTGTATGTTTTTTTTTCAAGTATTGTGTTAGTACAATCCCTTCTTGAATACAGTTTGTATCAGTTTATATCAATACTGTTGTCAACTAAGGCAATAGCATGACAAATAATATATTCATTGTTAAAAACTAAACCAACTTTAATATACGATTTCTGATGGATAACCTTTTGAAGAAGGCTAAGGAATGGATTAGGAGATTCAAAAACCTTATGATAATTCTCTTCTAACACTTTAGGAGGTGGACTAGTGTCCTCTAACCAGGTTAATCTACTCTTGATCTGGTGAATTTCCAAATCATAGTTTTGTTGATTAGCCTTTAGTTATCTTAATTTTGCTTTAAGATTTTTTATTTCTCTTTTTAGATCATGAATGGTAGCAGGTTTAACACTGGTAGCTTCCATTCAATTGAACACACACACACACACACATATTTATATGTATGTGTGTGTGTATAAAACTATATATACACACGAAAACTAAAAGCTCTATAGATAGTTGGGAAAAGCAATAAAGGCAAAAATGGGCATTGCAAGGATAAAAGAGGCAAGAATCGACATTGAAAGCAATTTGAATAAGTTCATGATCCCATCTAAAATTCTCAATATATACCACTGTAAGCTATGTTACACGGACTTGTCATTTTTTGCGGAGTACTCGTGTCAATAAGACACGACACGGGTATGGGTACAGGATATGTGGCGAGTGCGGCTCCTTTTTATCGGGCACGGCTAAGATCCTAATCATAACAGTATAGTGAAGAGTGAAGAATGAAGAGTGAAGACTATACTAAAATCAAATGTGGTTTATAGTTATCATGCGCAACAAAGCTAATAGAATGAAAACAAATGCCTGATGTGAGAAATCAGTATGTAGAAATCAATAAATACCTCGAAAAGTTGAAATATTGCCTTATGATTTGCTACTTGACTCATTTTTTTTTCCCGTATCCACGCACTCATTTCTAATTTTTGGATACTTCTTATAACCCAGTTCGTGTATTGCTAGTTTTGAGGTTTCATTTATCCAATCCCTAAATATACACCCACACCCAACACTCGTACCTGAGTACGCGTAACATAGACTATAAGGAAAAAGAAGGCAAGAATAGAAATACAGAATATAAAACCTAGCTCAACTACACAAGCATGCACACATATAGAGATATAGATGCACTTGGGGTTTGTTGCTGAACGTGGAAGAAGGGATGTGCTTGAATACACTTGTATTTCAGAACAGGGGCTGTGCTCCATTGATCTCTTCTTAAAATCATCACCTTCCTCCTATTGTCGCTGTGGGTTTGGAATTCTAGACAGAAGAGCGAGAGAAGGGGGGCTTATGGAGGTTATCAGGCTGCAAGTGCAATATATATACATCAGGGGCATTTTCAATATTAATGTAAATATTCGAGGATATATGGGTCATTTATTGGCAATCCTCCTGGATTGGATTTGGAAACCCAAGCCTCAGCTGGGTTTGCTAATCCAACAGTTTTGTGGGTTTTTTTCATAGTCCAAATAGACTAATAGTCCAACCCAATTCTTTGAAACAAAACAAGATATTTGGGGGCGCACTTCACTAACAAGACAATCCATGTCTTACAATGGTACTCAATGGACATCAAACAAGGCCCTATTGCCTCAATGATCATATCAGTTTCATTTCCAATTCCCTTGGATTTTGGATTTTTTTAGAAATCTTAATGATCACGAGTTGGCATCTTTGTTGGCAATGCTTAAGAGTTTTTCCTTCTCTAGCAAGTCTTTAGATAAGACGGTGCGACTTCTCCAATCCTCTGGATTGTTTTCTTGTAACTCATTTTTCCATTCTCTTATTGAAAATCCAAACGTGCCAATGTTTCCTCCTAATAAAATGATATGCTATGTGCGGCTTAAGGTTAAAGTGTTTGTTCACACAATGGCTCAAAAGAAACTGAATACCAATGATATGGTTCAAAGGAGAAGACCCTCTTGCTTTTTACGCCATCAATGGTGTGTCAAACACGGGTGAAGAAAACATAGATTTTTTATATTTGCATTCTCTCGTCCCATTGTCACTTCGATGGAGGGTATTTCATTTAGCGGTGATTGACTGGGTAATGCCACCCTCTTATGAGCATTTGTTATATATCAACTTTAAAGAATTTGAGTGGAATGACAAAGGCCAGACCCTTTGGAAGCGCTTATCGTGTGCAGTGATTGCAGTCCTTGTTAATGAGACAATATTATGATGAATGAAAACGTTAACCCTGATGGGGTACGCAACGGTTTATTTATATACGATCTAGAACATACAATAAAGTACGGTGTACCCAACCACACCAAATGACCAATAATAAAGCAAACAATAGATAAAGCTAACAATAAAGCTAATACCCTCCTCAAACTGGAGCATGTATATTTAACATGCCCAACTTGTCACATATGCATCGAACCCGAGGACCTAGAACAGACTTAGAGAAATATCTGCCAATTGCTTTCCAGTACGAACTGAGCCGAGCACGATCACATTGTTCTGATACTCACGCCGAATGAATTGATAATCGACCTCGATATGTATTGTGCGCTCGTAAAACACTGGATTGGTGGCAATATACACTGCAGATTTATTGTCACACCACAGCTTTATGGGGCCATGGCAAGGATCATCAAACTCACTAAGTAACTAACGGAGCCACAAAATCTCAAATGTAGCCATGGCCATGGCCCGATATTCAGCTTCTGCACTCGACTTAGGGACCACGTCCTGCTTCTTGCTCTTCCAAGAGACAAGAATACCACCAATAAATATAAAAATTTCGAAAGTTGACCTCCGATCAATGGAACACCGTCCAATCAGCATCAGAATACCCTTCCTTCACAAAGTGACCGTGATCACTGAAATTTATCCCCTTGCCAGGATTAGAGTAGAGATAGAGTAGAATTTAAACGACGACATTCCAATATGGAATCCGAGACGCAGCCATGAACTGGCTCACCACACTCACAGGAAAGGCAATGTCCTGTCTTGTCATTGTTGTCAGATAGTTCAACTTCCCAACCATTCGCCTATATCGGTTAGGATGAGGAAAAACATCACCCTCATCAGGAAGAAGTTTGACACTCGGGTTCATAGGTGACTCAACCACCTTTGCTTGCAGAAGCCCCGCTTCAGCTAGAATATCCAATACATACTTCCTTTGGGAAATAAAGATACCCTTCTTGCCTCGTGCCACCTCAACCCCAAGGAAATATTTCAATTCCCCCAAGTCTTTAGTTTGAAACTGAAATTTCAAAAAATGCTTCAACTCAAAAATGCCCACGGCATCATCACCTGTGATAACAATATCATCAGCATAAACCACCAATAGAATACATCCAGCAAATGAGCGTCTATAGAACATAGTGTGGTCTTTTTCGAACCGTAAAATGTCAAATTGATGCATAATCATACTAAATCAACCAAACCAAGCGCGTGGAGACTGCTTTAAGCCATATAAGGATTGATGGAGGCGACAAACCAGTTGGGACCCCCTGAGCAACAAAACCAGGAGGTTGCTCTATATAGACTTTCTCCTGCAAATTACCGTGAAGAAATGCATTCTTCACATCAAGCTGATACAAAGGTCAATGGCGAGTAACAACCAGAGAAACAAAAAGGCGAATAGATGCCATCTTAGCGACCAGGGAGAAGGCCTCAAAATAATCAACCCCATACGTCTGAGCATACCCCCCTTGGCCACAAGACGAGCCTTCAAGCGAGCAAGAGAACCATCAGGGTTAACCTTGACCGTAAACACCCATTTGCATCCAATAACCTGCTTACCAACTGAAAGAGGAACAAGAGACTAGGTAGAGGTGGACTCAAGAGCCTGCATCTCCTCCATCATAGCACCCCGCCATCCAAGGTCAACTAAAGCGTCAGGAACAGTACGAGGAAGAACGACCTGATCCAAAGTGGCTATACAAGCCTGTAAAGGAGCTGTAAGTCCTTTGTCGGAGGTAGTATATAGTGGGTGATCCCTACAAGTCCGATACAATTTTCGAGTAACAATAGGAGCATTACTGTCAGGAGAAGAAGTACTAACTGTGGGGAGAGAATCCTCAGATAAGGAGACTGACTCAGTAGAGAAAAGTTCCAATGGAGCTGATGAAGTGGATGGAAATAGTGGAGAGGACCCCTTAGTAATAGGAATATCTGCAGGAGAAGAAGAAGACAAACGAGACACTAAGAAATCAAGACTTTCAAGATCAGACCGCTTAACACCCGACACAACCGAAGCTGATGCTGAATAGAAACAAGTAGACTCTACAAACACAGCATTCCGAGATACAAGGAACTAATTTAGGGAGGGATAAAAACAGCGGTACCCCTTTTGAGTCTTTGCATAACCAAGGAAAATGCACTTAATAGCACGAGTATCCAATTTCGTCCGTTGGGGATGGATGTCCCGAACATAACAAAGGCACCCAAATGTTCTCAAAGGGAGTGAGAAAAGGCTCTTCGCTGGAGAGAGCACCTCCATCGAAAGTTTTCCACCAAGGACCTGAGAGAGGAGGCGATTGATCAAGTAACAAGCAGTCAAACCGACATGTCCCCAAAATTTCTTAGGTACATGCATCTGAAACAAAAGAGCCCAAGCAGTTTCCATAATACGGCGGTTCTTGCACTCAGCTACACCATTCTGTTGTGGGGTTGCTGGGCAAGAAGTCTGGTAAATAATACCATGAGTAGACATAAAAGACTCATTTGCAGTGGTGGACAAGAGGTCGGATTAGACTATTAATCCGGAGTATGTTATAATACTTTGTTTGTTTGTATAAAAAATTCTCCAGATTATTTATCCGGACGGAGATGGTATCCCCCAAATGAGTGATAACTTAGTGAGAGCGGGAGCGTGGGATTAGAAGGGATTGAACTATTAATTAGTAAATGACTAATTTATCCTCTATTTTCTCATTTCACATTTGTTCTTCACTCAATTCAAAAATCAATTTTATTCTAAATAATAATAAAAAATTATGCTAATATCTCAAGTGCTATAATTTTTAAAAAAAATAAGTATATTAAATATTTAATAAAAAGAAAAAAGAAAAAAACTATTATAAAAAAATTGTTTCAAACACTTTAATGTTTAGAGTTTTTCTTTTTTAAAATATCATAGAAGGTGTTTGAGAATGCTACGGCTAGTAACTCATAGATTGTAACTTATAACTAAAATAAAAGA
Organism: Heliamphora exappendiculata; assembly: GCA_034768845.1. Lineage (NCBI taxonomy): Eukaryota > Viridiplantae > Streptophyta > Magnoliopsida > Ericales > Sarraceniaceae > Heliamphora > Heliamphora exappendiculata. The sequence continues at coordinate 6,701,317 of JAOTRH010000020.1, read as the reverse complement.
AAAAATAGTTAAAAAGTTGTAACAAAAGTTGTGGGTATTTGAAAAAAATTATAATTTACAACTAAAATTAATAGCAAAAAGTTAAAAGTTAGTAGCAGAAACTTGGTCAAACACCTCCGTA
>JAOTRH010000020.1:6644175-6692983 GCA_034768845.1 Heliamphora exappendiculata | reverse complement strand
AATAAATTTATTTGTATGAAGAACATTGTACCTTTTTAAAACGCGTATAAAGTACATAGATAAATTTATCTATCTTGTATAAAGTACATAGATAAATTTATCTATCTTGCATAAATAAGCAGACAAATAAATTTATTTGTATGAAGAACATTGTACCTTTTTAAAACGCGTATAAAGTACATAGATAAATTTATCTATCTTGTATAAAGTACATAGATAAATTTATCTATCTTGCATAAATAAGCAGACAAATAAATTTATTTGTATGAAGAACATTGTACCTTTTTAAAACGCGTATAAAGTACATAGATAAATTTATCTATCTTGCATAAATAAGCAGACAAATAAATTTATCTGTATAAAGAATACTGTGCCTTTTCAAAACACGTATAAAGCACACAGATAAATTTATCTGTCTTGTATAAATAAGTAGACAGATAAATTTATTTATCAAATTATACTTGTTTCACTAAACAGATAAATTTATTTGTCTAGTATTTATCAATACTAAAAAGAAACATATAAATTTATCTGTCTAACATTTTTCAATACTAGAAAAGAATGGATAAATTTATATGTTTAGCAAATTGTGCTTATTTCACGAAATAGATAAATTTATCTATTATTTTTACTTATTTAACTTAACAAATAAATTTATATATCTAACATTTGTCAATATTAGAAAAGAATAACAGATAAATTTATCTGTATGCATTACATATAAATTTATGAATTAATTAGCGGGAAATCCTATTTTTACTAATTATATTGAATTAAGTTCCAATTACAAGTTGACTATTCTATAAGGTCCTATTTTTAAATTTTTTAATAAATTTGGACTGTTGTGCCCCTATTTGAAGTCTTACTAATAAATAATAAAAATAATCAGGTACTAACAAATAATGACAATATGATAACATTAAAATATGTGAATATTCACATATTTAAATACTTAGAATATTACCACGACATATTTTTAGAACATTATCATTTTCTAAATATTAGCACATTTACAACTTCGAAAATGATGATATTTTTATTATTATTATTTTTATTTTCAAAAAAAATAATATTAAAATTATATTATTCATTTTACATGAACTCTACATTACTAAAACACGTAATTTTTTAAATTCTTGCATCATTAACTATATAATTCCCCATGTATAATAACATAATAGAACATTTATCATTTTTTTTAAAATAATAATAATATCATAATAGAACATTTTATTTTAGAAAAATTTAATCATTACTATAATTAAATAAATCATTTCATTTTGAAAGATCTTGATAATGATAAAAATAGGAACATTACCATAATAAAATAAATTATTTTATTTCGGTAATAATACATTCATATTAGGAATAGTAGCTTAGTTGTAAGCAAAGTATTAGAAGTCATTGGACTCTATTTAGTTAGCACGGAATGAATACCAAATAAGAAAAATGGCAATTTGAGACATTTACCTTAAAATAGAACTTCTTGGATTAGAAATTTTTGATTGGAACTTAACTATAAATAACTTATAAAAAGAAAATTTTGGGCTAAATTATCCTAAATTTATCTATTTGTGTTAAATTTATCTGTGTTATAAACGATTGGATCTCGCGCGTTAAAATTTTTGTTGATAGATCTTATGCGTTAAAATTTATTTTTTATGGTAATGAATGCAAAAAAAAAAAAAAACCAAGCCAATTTGAAGAATTAGTAAGAGAACAAAAAGTCTATGAGATGATTTAGTCTATATTTGAACTAATTTTTTGAGATTTTTTTTGCTTAAAAGATTTTAGAAAAACTTATATTTTTTTTATATAAATCTATTGGATTGTCACAATTCAATGGAGTAATGTTTTTCAAATATCTATTAATTATATAATTATAATATATATATATTATATTTCACGATACTTTTTTGAGAGATTTAGTGGAAAGTTTAAAAATAAAAATTTTAACGCACACGGTTTATAAACAAAAATTTTAACGTACGAAATCTAACCCATTTAAAAGATGTAATTTTTTTCAAAAATACCCACAAACAAAAAAATTACCTATTTTGCATAACAAATAAATTTATTTATTTATTTGATATTTATCTGTTTAATATATAAACAAATAAATTTATCTATTGACGCATTTATAAATTATATGCAAATAAATAAATTTATCTGTTTATATATATATATAAAATAATTTTTTATCTTGAAAATGTTGATCAAAATGAAAGACGATAGGATAGAAAGGATGAATATGACGATGACGATGAAGGAGCGGAGGTATTTTTATTTTCAAAAAAATTTTACACGATAAACATAAAATCTATTTTTGAAACATTTTTGTATGGATGAATCTTTCGGCGTTAAAAAAACTTTAGTTGGTTAAAAACTAATACATGCATGAGATTTTGACTTTTTCCGTACTGGGGTTGGGGGGGAATTAAATTAGAAATCATCTACTTTGAAATTTCTTACCAAGCACCTCAATGGGGTTGCTAATCCATCTCATCAAGAACTACATTAATTAAAAGATACAAAACAAGCTTCAGCATAACATCACAAATTCACAATCCATATACAAATACGATCATCAAAAAACTAAGGCAGGCTCATCCTCAACCCGGCATTTCCAAATCGAATGCCGACTTTACAGGGACAAAGGGAGCAAACAGGTAAAGCAACCAAAGAGAAAAACATCAGTTCCTGCACAGAAGATTATCATGTGTTGCTGATTTTTACAGGTCGAAGATCTTTGCTGGTTTCTATTGCAGCCAAACTGTCTGCAAGCTTTCACTCTCATGATAATCTCATCTGCCGGTGGGGTTAAATAGGGCAGCCACTCCACAGAAAGCTCGTCTATTGGTGGTATAAAAACTCGAAACTAGCAAGAGCTGAGCTCCCGGTTCTTCCCTATCGACTGAAAGAGATCTTCAACTCAACTCAGGCCTTTCCAATTTTGGGGGGCTGTTCAAAGTGGACAAGGAAAAACAAACAATAAAACTCTGGTGACGAGACGCTTTAGAGTAAATATAAAGATATATTCAATGATTAGAATCCATAATATATTCAAAATTCAGCAGTGAAGTCACACCCTAATAATGAACGAATGAATAAACAAAACAGGGCAAACGAAACCCGATCCTATAAATGCTGATATACCTTTTTAAGGGGCACCTTAGAACTTCCAGGTGATTGCTTGTAATCAACTGGTTTTAATATCTCGAAAGAGCACATTAGTGATTCGTCAACACTCAGTAGAGCACCTGCATTATCAAACTCCCCACCGTAATTTGGAGCCGAGAATATTGTTACTAGTCTTCGCTTGGCAAAAAATTCATATCCGTCCTCCACCACCTGCATATCAATTGCAAAAATAATCACATTGTTGACCTCTTTAATCATGTATTTATCAGGATCCCACCGTTGAACACAACCAAGACCCACATTATAATTCTTCTGCTACCAACAGTGCAGTGCAAAAACATTCCATCGGTGGAAAATATGAAGAAAAAAACAGTTTCTGCTTAATTGAGGAGGTGTTTCCCGTCATTTATTGTGTACGATTTCAAAGCCACCAAACTGCTTGCTTTGTACTTCGTGGAATTTTAAACTAAATTGCTCAGACAGTTAATTTGAGAGAAGTCACAAATATAACTAGATAACAGGAGTACAACTAGAACAATGGAATTTACTTCAATTTATATACGATATTGACAATAGTTATTTGTAAAACCATTATCTGATGCATTTCTTCGAAAAGATTTATGTTTAAATTGAACCAGCGTGGATCATACCACCACAGTTATGGTGTTAAGCAGCTAAGAATAATAACATAAATGGCTTTGCAAGAGTTTTATGTTTCATATTTGTGTCTCCAACTAAGCAACCGGTATTTAGCATAGTTAAAAATTTAAATTACCTGATGACCGCGGCAAATGAGGTCTAGATCATTCTTATCCAAAAACTCGGCCACCATGTCAGCTCCAAAAGTACATGAAACACCTCGATCACTATCTGCCCAACCCTCGACCCTGGGGTCAGGATCAGACCAGAGTAGATCACATAAGAGACCGCTATCTGGAATATCGGCCGGCCTCTGAATTTCCCTTATTTGATCCAACCTTTGCAACTCTGGAGAAAGTCCTCCATGCATGCAAAGTATCTTTTCCTCAATGAGGGCAGCAACTGGCAAACAATTGAAGCAGTCTGTGAATATCTTCCACAGCCGAACATTGAATCTCCTTTTACATTCATCATAAAACCCATAAATCCTATTTATCTTCGCATCTTCGTGGTTTCCCCTTAGAAGGAAAACTTTGTCAGGGTATCTTATTTTGTAGGCCAGAAGTAAACATATAGTTTCCAAACTTTGCTTTCCTCGATCGACATAATCGCCAAGAAAGAGGTAATTTGCAGAGGGAGGATATCCACCATATTCAAAAAGTCTAAGTAGATCTTGGTATTGTCCATGTATGTCACCTGTATGAAACTTGCAATATCAGAAGCAAGGGGGATACAAGGAAAAACATAGCAACAAGTAAATGTGAGCTTCATAGAACTACATCTACATTTGCTAGTCCAGCAACAACTCCTCGCAATATATTTCTTAATAAAACCCGGTCTTAGTTAATAGAAGAATGAGCAGTGCAGCTTCTCGAATTGTTATGGTTCTGAAATTTCTCCACTAACCCACTTCCTTTTAATCTGGTTCATGGGCAATGTAGAGAGGAATATGGTATGTGGGAGAGATTTTTTACTTTTTTTAATTTTATGATTCGTTAGTTCCTTCCCTGACTCCATCCACCCATGAATTAGTACTTGAGGAGAGATACGACCGTAACTTAGTCAACAGTCACCACACTTCACCCCAAAAACCCCCAACACCAGGTACAACCAAGGAATGAAAAATTTCTCCAAACTTGTTCCAGTTCAGATTACAATTTGACATAACAAAACACAGCCAACCATTTGCATCAATATTCTCCCTATAATTCTTTTTCCATTTCATATCAAGTTAAGTATTTCCTTTTTCTTATTTATCCTTTTTCTTAAATTAGAGAAGTGACAAATATCATTCAAAGGCACATAAATAGGCTGCTAAACAACACATACCAAAACCATAATCAACTTCGCAAGAATGAAGAAATCCAAATTCTCTACAAAATCCAGAAAGGAATCGAAGGAGATTGAGGCCGATTCCTTTCTAGATTTAACAGCCTCTCTCATCAACACATACCCAAATCGTCCAATCATCCAAGAAATACAAATAATACATAAAAATTGTCCAACCCCCAAAAGAAATAGGTAAAATGAAAAATCTATATTAAATCCACTTTACAACCTTGTTTTTTTTTAAAAAAATATTTAACAAAACCCATAGATTCAGAATCAAACCAAACCAAATTAAGTTTTTGTCCCAATCAATTGGATGACTCATTACAAACTCAGAGAGAGACCCAAAATTTCTTAAATTCAAGGGGTTTATTTTTTTTCAATCTGTGGTCATACAAGCATAAACATAAAAACACACACAACAAATCTCCCAAATGCACAATTTAACATCATATCTTTTGTCACAAATATACATCACATACAGATCAAATATAACGTTCTTTTTATAAATTTTTAAAAAAAAGTAAATGAAAATGAAAAAATCCAATATCATCATCATCCACAAGAGACTAACCACAGATCCGAATGGGTGCATGCAGCTTAAGAAGATTGGGCTGAGAGAGGAAGATTTGGCGAGCGTTGACGCAGAGCTGACGGATCTCACCCTCCGAGAGCTGCACCTGTTTCCCTCCCTTACCCTCCAAAAGCCTCCTTATTATATCGTCCAACACGCCCTGATCCATCATTCCCTCCATCGTCATCATATTCATCTTCTCCAATTCAAATTCGAAACCCACCAGGCTCCTCAGAAAATCAACCCACTTCCTAAAATTACAGAAGAAAGTGGTCGGGAAAGGGAAGTACAGAAATGTACAGAAAGCGCTAAAAATGGTAGAATTTGGGATATGAAGATTGAGATTGAGATTTGTGAGATTGGTTTGTTTGATCAAATGGGTTGTTCACCCAAATGATGCGTGCTCAGCTCGTCTCAAAAAAAAAAAATTTCTCTCTCCCTTTCCTCTCTGAATATTTTTGAATTTCTCTCTCTACAAAATCTGTTTTGTTTCTCTCTCTATTTTCTTATCTTTCTTTTCTAACAAACGGCCATCAAGACATCAATTGCGGTTGAAACCTTCAAAGAGAGAAATTGGACTTTTGACTAAATGGCGCGGGGCGCACAATAGCAGAGAGGGAATTGCTGTACACGTGGCACCTGGGTCACGGTCCGTGAAAGCAAACCGCGTTATGATGGTAGCCTAAAAAAAAACTTGTCGTAGATTTAAGTTTTTTTTTTTTTTTAAATTTAATTACTTGGAATAACTTTTTTTAATTATAAAAATTAAATTAAATTAAATTAATTGAAATAAATTTTTATTTTGTTTAAATATCTAATATATTTTTATTTTTGTTTATTTATCTACGGCATATTAGACATTTTTGTGTAGAACAGAGGCACAATTTTTTTATTTTTAAAAATAGAGTTGATTTTTTGATTTAAGGTAATTATAACCGTTTGATTTTTAAAAAAAATAATAGTGTTTAGAATGTGTTCAGATTTTTTTTTTTTGAAAAAACAAAATAAAAAATTAGTTACTTTTTTAAAGGGTTAAATAGTATAATTTAAAATTTAATTTTTTTATTAAAAAAACTAACTTTTTAAATATACCAAATAGGACAGTTTTATACAATACTAACAATACACGTCATATTTATAGATAAATACATTATTACTTTATAGTATTATTAAATTTTAAGAATAAATATTTTTTTCAAATTTGTCAGATATTTTATTCATAGAAATTAATCGTGTCTAGATTTTATGCAAATCTTTTAATGAGTTTAGTACATAAAAATAAAATTAATTAAAAAAATTAATAATATTTACCATTTCAATATGAAATATACTAAACATTAAATATATTAAAATTTTAAGACAACTAGTCTTGAAATATATAAAATATGAAGTGAACTTATATTAAAAATGGAGTAAACTAATATAGAATATATGTTTTTTAATTTGAGATAGTCAAATATACTTTAAGTTAAATTGGTAAGATATTTTGAAAAAAATTTTTTGCATAATTTAAGTTATGCGCGTAGAAAAAAAATAAATTCATATAAAATATTTGTTCTTTATTGAAGATAATTAACTACTTTTTAGGGTAGTGTTTTGATTATTAAAGATATTAAAAAAAAATTTAAGATAATTAAATTTAATATATTTAATTTAGATGAATCCTATGAAGACACGCATTATTGTTAAAATTTAAAATTATAAAGACATTAAAAAAATAGATTAAAAATTTTTAATTCTTAGATATGATAATATTTTGTTATAATATATTAAGTAGATTGAAGAAATTCCAATAGAAGAACTACAATTTGACTCTCTTAACAATTAATCCCTCATTCTTTTAATTTTCTAAATTTATATTTTAGACTTTTAATTTAATTTCAATTCAAATTATCCATTTATTTTATTGTTATCTTGTTAAATCGGATAATTGTTAAACTGGAAAATTGTATTATCACACGTGTCACCATCTTACCTGCTCTTTAAAATTTGATATTTATATCAATTTGTGATTGATCACAATCATATGACAATTACACTCCAATCCATTGCATCAAATCCACTCATCTCTATCCAATACTATGGCCCTGTTCCGATAAATCAGTTTATTGGCTTATTTAGTTTATAAATCAAAAATAAACTACGTTATACAAATGAATTAAATAAGTTAAATTTTAAACTAATAAATAAATAAATTAAATAAGTCAAAAATTATCCAAACGAACCAAACTTATTTAAGCAAATAAGCCAAATAAGCCAAAATTCAATCAAACAAACCAAATTTAAACGAAGTGACTTATTTATATTGTCCAAACGAATTAATTTATTTGTGTTTTGACTTATTTTTTTATAAGTAATAAGCTGCACACCCAAACAGGGCCTACAACATAAAGGTCTAATTTTGGTAAGTTGCTTATTTACTTATTTGCTTATTGACAAATAAGCAAAAATATTAATAAGCTCCTTCGTTTAGCTCAATTGGCTTATTTATTTTTTTGTTTCGTTTGGAAAGACACTTGTTTATTTGTTTATTTTTGCTTATTTTTGATTTTTTTAGCTTATTGACTTATTTTTTTATTGGTTTATTTGTTTATTATCTTAAATTTTATTTATTTAATAAACCAAACGATATTATTTATTTAGTTATTTATAAGTTAAATAAGTCAATAAGTCATTTATCTAAATGGGACCTTTAGTAAATATCTCATTTGATGTAAACAAAACCAAGTCAGGCTTTTTATAACACATATTAGACTTAAGATTTTTTATAATTAATCTAAAATTCTTAGTTAATTTTGTGTAGACGCTTTAATTTTTTAAAATGTTCAGTCTTTTATCTTTTTCTTCTCCTCTTCTAACATTTGAATTTCAAATATAGTATATAATTCAATTATTTTTTTATATTTAAAATTTTTTTCAAATATTTAATAATTTTGAATGTTACAAATACTAATCAGTTATACAATAAACGTCAACATTGAAATTAAAACCGCCTTTCTCTACCATCTACCACCACCAACCAATCCATCATCCAAGACCACCACCATCCTTTCCACCACCACGGTTGTCCTCTCCTTTCTCTTTCTTTTTCTTAAAAATTTATTTAGGTGCTTAAGAACAGGCATTAACATATTACCATATTAACCTACCGAGTTCAATTAATACATTCTTGCTATAATTTTTTGGTGTACTCAAAGGGAAAGTCACTTGCTTTCTTTTTCTTTTCGTTTTTTTCACAAAAAATTAGCATTACTTTATTGCACAAACTTTTAGTGCAAGGCACAAAATATTTTAAGGTTTGTACAAGATAAAGTTTATTAGCCATATAGCCATTGACATGTCCTTAACAATTTTTGCTTAGTATGTATGATTGCATTATATAGAATATTGATTGCATTATATAGAATATTGAAACCATGATACATAATGAACCCATCCAGATAGTTATAAGATGTTAATTTGTGGTGGATGATGTAATTGCCTCATACTTAGGTTTTGTTTGGGATGTCTAAAAAATTTAACTTTTAAAATATTTAGCTTTTATAAAAAATAAAAAGAACAAAAAAAATAAGTTAATTGATTTTAGGTCCTACTTTTAGAAATATTTTTTAGTTAGATCACATTCATAAATTTACATTTTTTTTAAATTCTATTTCAAAATTCTAGATTTATTTAGGTCTATTATACCCTTAGTGATAATTTTCATGATGCGTTAATTGTTTTCATAATATTTTATTCCTTAAATATAGGAATATTAGTTCTATAGTGATAATATTTTATTTCTTAAATATATTTTATTCCTTAAATATAGGGATATTAGTTCCATAGTGATAATATTTTATTCCTTAAATATAAGGATATTGGTCATCCACCAGAGGTTCACTCAATGGCAACCAGATCTGAGAGTCCCAGTGCGCCACCACCTCCGGCGACCCCACCGGCGCTGTCACCGGCCACCGCCGTCTCACATTCGACGCTCTCCGTCCCTCTCTCCGTCTCTCTTTCTCTCTCTCATTTCCACTGCCGTCTCACAGAGGTTCAAGATGAGAATATTCACACTACGAACAAGATGAGAATATTCATCACCGATCTAGGAAACTAGTGTCGACGCAACCAGATCTGGTTCAAAATGAGAATATTCACAGCGGCAATGGCGAGGCGACCACAGCGACGGTAGTGGCTTTGTCTCCAGTGAGTCAACAGTGGATAACCAAACAGAGACATCAGCGCTGTTGCCTTCGTCGTCTCACTCGCCGTCGTCGTCTCCTCTCGCACTCGCCGTTGCCGCCCGGGTTCTGCATTCTACCGCCGGGACAGATATACACCAGATCTGGCTGCTCTTAGGGTTTAGGGGTGTGAGGCCATCGTCGTTCTAGCCGTCGCCGTTGCTGTTGCCATCACCGGCGGCGGATCTGGTGGTGAGGAGGCGAGTACAATTTGTCTGGTGGTGAGGGGGCGAGTACAGTTTGTCTGGTGGTGGTGAGGCTATCAGAGGGGGAGAGAGTGTGTGTGTGAGATATAGGGTGTGAGGCTATCAGATGAGAGAGAGAGAGAGAGAGAGAGAGAGAAAGACAGTGATAAATATGGGTAATTTGAAAATTTACATTTCGATTAGAACTGTCCTTAAATGAGAATTTGTAATGAAACTTAAATATAAGTAACATATAAAAGTAAAACTTAGATTAAAAGAACCCTAAAACAAGTTGAGATATTTGGGATAATTTTTTATAATATATTTTTTTTTTATTAAAATGTCTAATATACTCTTACTTTGTTCTTTTAAGAATAACTCTAGCTTTTTAATTTTTTAACTAAAAATGCAAAAAAGCCAACATAATTTATTCAGCAAAAAAGATAAAAATCCAAAAAAATTATATCAAAACACTAACTCCTAATATATTCTATTCAAACTCTAATTACTTTTAAAATATAATAATACATTTTATTTATAATTTATTTACTACCACTATCAACTGCATGTAATTATTAATATCAAATATATAGAAGAGTAAAATTGTCTAATTTAAACAAAAAGCAAAAAAATTAACTTCTCATCAAAACACTCAACATTTAAACAACTATCTTAAAAACTAAGTTAACACGACTTTTTTTTGTGAAGAGTATTAACTTTTTTAATTGAGGGTAATAGTAATTTTAATTTTTTAAAAAGTTAAGATGTTTGAGGTATGTATAGGTCTTTTTTCTTGAATTAAGAGATGTAAAAAAATTATTTGACTTTTTTAAAGAAACTTAACAGTATAGCTTAAAAATTGACCCTTTTTTTAAGCAAAAAATCAATTTTTTGAAAAAATCAAATAGGGGCTGAGCTTGTGTAGTCAAAATGTTCACAAAGAAGAAGGGCGGCTCAATTATTTCCTCACCTAATTAAGCGATATTTAATCCAATTAAATCAGAAGTCTTTTACTTTTACATATATTGTTATTTTTTGTCTTTCGTTTTCGAAGATGCAAAACTTTTGACTAAACTTTCATAATTAATTTTTTTTAATTGTTGAACGGAAAATAAGAGATAATAATCCATGAGAGTCACCGTGCCAGAGAAAAAAAAGGGAATTAATTATAATAAAAAATAAATTATTAAACTCTTCAATTGCCAATAAAGTTCAACTCAAAACTTTAATCTTTATATAAAAAATTTAAAACTTTGTTTGTAGAATAATCCTTGATTGGTAACTAATTTAAAAGTTAATGTTTTATTTTTGTTTTTTTTTTAAGTTAAAAACCTAAATTGAGTTCAAAGTTGATTGTTTGGTAACTTAGCTTTCAAGTTAATTTTTTTTAAATTGATTATTTGGGTCAAAAGCTAACTATTTTGATTTTTGTTCAAAAAGTGAACAATTTTATTATTTTATATATTTCATATTAATAATTATATGTAATTGGTAGTTGTAGTAAATAAGTTATGAATAAATAGTATTATTGTATTTTAAAAGTAGTAGATGTTTAAATATAATATTTTAAAAGTTTGTATTTTGATTTGATTTTTTAATTTTTAAATTTTTTTAGTTTTTTTTAACAAACAGGACAACTTTAACTTTTTAACATTTTTAACCAAAATAACTAAAATGACAAAATTGCCAATCAGGGCCTAAGTCTTAGGCAGTCAGTAATTGATTTAACATATGGATCACCTCTACCAAGAATGAATCATGATTAAAAAAAATATTCAATATGTATTTTGTAAATGTCAAATTCACTATACATCCCAAAAGAATTTGTGAAGAGATTTAACAAGAAAAAATAATAATAATATAAAATTGAGGGTGGACAAGAGTTATGGGCCTAAAGCCTAGTCCAATTAAATGGGACCAAAGCCCGGACCATCAGTGGTTCGGTCTATATGAGTTCGGTCCACCCCAGACAAGGGCAGTCCGGACCAATGAGGCTCATGTCGGCCCCTCAATAAGAAGAGAAGTTTCCATCTTGTATACGAGTTGATCAGATAAGCAAGATGGAAACAAATCAGGATCAAATCCACAGGATATGAAGCAAATCTCTAAAGAATCAAGAGCTAGAATCCTATGAGGATTCAGCCTCAAGGGGTTTCAACCCCTATAAAAAGGAAGGCAATCTCAAACCACAGGTACGCAATTCTTAAGCCCAAGCTCTTGCCTAGAAACCTCTTTGAGAGATATCTAACTTGAGCGTCAGAGTGCCTTCGGGTCACACTTGGCCGGTAGGCGCTAACGGTGTTCTTGGTGATTGCAGGAGTTTGGCGGCGGAGCAAGGCGCATCTAGTGAGTTCGGAGACGAGGAGTCCAACCCACTTTCTGCTCAAGATCATCAGTATTGGGCCAATTTATCTGGTCCTGATTGTGCTGAATAAGCCTCAACCAGTTTGTGCCGCGCACAATTTGGCGCCATTTGTGGGAACGACGATCTCAAGCCAACGGAATCATGAGCCAGACTCCAACGGGATTCATTGGAAGCCGTACCAGGGGGATATCCCCCAAAGATCCATCCCTGTCATCCCAGAAAGGCCGAGGGCCCCCAGAATCCCCTCAGAAGTACGAAGACGAATGGATGATGCCTCTCACGATGGGAGGCAATTGCACTACTGAACTACAAGTTCCAAAGGAGAAAGACCTTCTCCCCCATCTTCAAGAAAGAGAGAGAAACTAGATGAGAGACTGGCTAGGTGGGATAGGATCATCAACAATCTAGAAGAGAGAATGGAGCAACGTGACAGGGAGATTGATGAACTTAAGCGACTGATCCAGGGGCAGGAGGCCCGAAGGGAGCCGCATGTAAGGCAAAGAGAAAGTCCTGAACTAGAGGAGATCGAGCGTAGTCCGAAGTCCTACAGCCTGAGTCACCCTCAGAGGCGGAGGCGCAAAGAACCTGAGGTAAACCTAAGGAGTTCCAAAACCGTCAAAACGGAATCAGTTCCGCCAAGCCATGAAAGGGTTGCTCGGGCTGAACTGGATCCAAACCAAGATCTACGACTCTGGTTGGAAAAGAGGATGGATTCTCGACTACAGCATGGGAGTGGCCGAACAGCCCAGGACGTGGAAATGAGGGCCCTTGAACGGATCTCGATGTCACCGTTGGCCGAAGTCATAGAAAATGCCGATCCACCTCGCAAATTCTCCCCACCAAAGTTTGAGATGTACGATGGGAAGATGGATTCAGTAAGTCATGTTCAGCAGTACAAATATGCGATGGCTCTCTGAAGTGGGAACGATGCACTCCTATGTCGCATGTTCCCATCCAGCTTGGGGGAGACAGCTCTCAGTTGGTTTCACAAGTTGCTGCCCCATTCCATAGTGAATTGGCAGCAACTGGCTGAGTCCTTCACTGCTCGGTTCATCACCAACAATAAACAGCCGAAGAGCTTCGACACACTACTGGCCCTACGAAAGAATGATGGAGAGACAATTCGGGAGTATGCACGACAATACTGGGAGGCTTACAACGCGATTGAAGACTGCAGCGAGCAACTTGCAGTGGCATCTATCAAGATCGAGCTACCTTCTCAAAGTCGTTTGAGGCAGTCCTTCACCAAGAAAGCCGTCTCCACAATGTCTGAATTAATTGTGAAGATAGAGCATCATGTGAAAGTGGAGGAAGACATAAGCCAAGCCGAACAAAGCGTGGCCTTAGTCAGGCAGCCTGAGAAAAGGGACAAAGATCGAAAAGACCAAAGGTCTAAGAAGCCATCTCGGGAAAAGAAGGAGTCAGTGGCTTACTAGGCCGTGCAAATAATATTCAAGGAGCCCCTACATAAGCTCCTGGACCTGATCAAGGACAAACCTTATTTCTAGTGGCCCCCAAAATTGATGGGAGATCCGAATAGACCTGACCAGAAGAAGAAGTGCCACTATCACCAAGATCATGGCCACCTGACTAGAGAGTGCAGGACCTTCAAGAGACACTTGGAGGACTTGGTGCAAGCAGGGCATTTACTTGAATTCATTGACGCCAAGAAGACTGCTCGGGAAGGGAGGAACCGTGAACAAGACCAGAGGGTCGAACAAGGAGACCCTCCACTTGGCGTGGTAAAAATGATCCATGGCATAGCTGAGCCGATCACCCGATCTATAGTATGGCACCATACTAGGACCATTGCACATGCCATGAAGGTGGATGAGGGTAAGCGAAGGAGAACGAAATGAGACTCCAGCCAAGGCCAACCCAAAGGAATCAGCTTCTTAAAGGAGGACCTTGAAGGAATTCACCAACCTCATAATGACGCCTTAGTTCTAACACTGCGCATTGCCCATTACGACGTAATGCGTGTGCTAATAGACCAAGGGAGTTCGGTAGACATCATGTACTATAGCCTATTCCAGAAGTTGGGGCTGAAATACTCAGCACTCAAAAAGCGTATGACGCACCTAATCGGTATTGGCACAGACCTAGTATGGCCGGTTGGGAGGATCACCGTACCAGTAAAGGTAAGCCCCGCAACAGTGAGTACTGAATTCCTTGTTGTTAACCAGCCATCTACCTATAATGCTATTGTAGGAAGAACATGGATCCATAGCTTGGGTGTTGTACCCTCAATCTACCATCAATCCCTAAAGTTTCAAGTGGGCCAAGAGATAGTTGAATTCAAAGGAGACCAACATGTCGCCAGGCAGTGTTTCCTAGCAGCATTAAAGAGCCCCGAACAATATCCAAAAGTGAAGACTATCGAGATGGAGGAAAGAACAACGATCTATGATTACAGGCGAACTGCCGAAGAGAAGGTGGTAGAAGAGCTCAAGAAAGTCATCATCAATCTGAAGGACCCAGATTGGTTCTTCTTGCTTGGGACAAGCTTAGCCAAACAAGAGGGCCGAACAAGAGGAGACTCACCTGGTTGAATTTTTGAAGGAAAACAAGGAGGTCTTCGCATGGACACTGTACGAGATGCCGGGAATATAGCCCAAAGTGATCAACCACCGGTTAATGTGGATCCCCAGAGGAAACCAGTGGTACAGAAGCCAAGAAAATCAGTACCATATCATGCAGAGGCAGTGGTTGAGGAAGTTCAGAAACTAAAGGAGGCTGGGGCTATCAAGGAAGTTCATTACCCAACGTGGTTGGCAAACACTGTCGTAGTAAAGAAGAAGGATGAAAGGTGGCGAGTCTGTGTTGACTTCACCGATCTCAACAAGACCTACCTTAAAGACTGCTTTCCTCTGCCCTGAATTTTCCAGCTCGCTGATTCAATGGCAGGGCATGAGAGGATGAGTTTTTTGGATGCCTATAGAGAGTACCATCAGATTGCCATGTACCCCCAGACATGGAGAAGACAGCGTTCATTACTCCTCGAGGAATCTACTACTACAAGGTAATGCCATTTGGACTAAAGAACGCTGGTGCCACTTATCAAAGGCTTGTAACGAAGATGTTCGGCGACCTAATTGGCAAGACTATGGAAGTTTACATGGATGATATGGTTGTTAAAATCAAGCGTCCGAACAGCCACCTAGACGATCTGAAGAAGACATTCGAGGTCCTCAAGGCCTATAAGTTCAGGCTTAACGCTTCGAAGTGTGCCTTCGAGGTAAGTTCAGGTAAGTTCCTTGGCTTTTTGGTCACTCACAGAGGAATAGAGGTGAACCCCAAACAGACTTCTGCCATCCAGAACTTGAAAAGCCCACAGAGTATGAAGGAAGTCCAGAAGTTGACAGGAATGGCTACAGCACTTAACCGCTTCATCAGCCGAGCATCCGACAGATGCTACCCGTTCTTCAAAGCAATGAAGAACCAGTTCAAGTGGGATGAAGAAAGTGAGAAAGCCTTAACCGAATTGAAGCTGTACCTCTCATCTCCCCCACTACTAACAGTGCCGAACTGTGGAGAGACCTTATACGTGTACCTCGCAGTATCAAGCTGAGCTGTCAATGCGGTCCTCCTGAGAATAGAAGATAAGGTTCAAAAACCAATCTACTACATGAGCAAGGTCCTTCTTGACCCAGAGACAAGGTACCTGCTATTGGAGAAGCTTGCACTGGCCCTGGTCGTTGCCTCTCGCAAACTCATCCACTACTTTAGAGCTTGTCCGATCAAGGTAATCACCGAACACTCTCTTCAAGCATTACTTCGTAATGCTAACTTATCAAAAAGAATTACAAAGTGGGATGTGGAGCTTAGAGAAAACGACATTACTTTTAGCCCAAGGACGGCCATAAAAGGCCAAGTTTTGGTAGACTTTATAACCGAATCCAGCTAGGAGGAGTGTTCAGTGGACGCTGGGGGGTAAACCACTAAGCCAACAACTCTTGAAAATGTGAACTCAGAAGATACTTGGAAGCTCTACGTAGACGGCTCTTCGTGCAGCAAACGGGCTAGAGTAGGGATATTCCTGTATAGCCCTGATGGATTCCTCGTGGAGAAGGCTGTTTAGCTGGACTTCCTTGCCACCAACAATGAGGCCGAAATGAGGCCTTGCTAGCTGGGCTCCGAGACGTCAAGGAACTAAAAGCACGGAAGGTTAAAGTATTTTGTGATTCACAATTGGTGGTAAATCAATTCAAGGGAGAATACCTAGCCAGAGATTATAGAATGCAGGCGTACGTTCAAGTAGCACAGTAACTGGCTAAAGACATCCCATGTTTTGAGATCATCTAGCTCTCATCCAGGAAAAACATCCATGTTGATTCTCTGGCTTGCCTGGCATCAACCGTTAGTTCTGAGGAAAAAATGGTGATTTTCATAGAAATACTCTAATAACCGAGCATCGTCAACCACGAAGAAAAGCCGATTTACTGCTCGAAATTGGGTCCAAGTTGGATGGATCCCATAAAGGACTACTTGGTGAAAGACATGCTCCTAGACGATCAAAGAGAAGCGCGGATGGTAAAAAAGAAGTCAGCAAGGTTCTGGGTTTTCGGTTCGGGGGACCTGTACAAGAGATCCTTCACTGGACCCTACCTCTTCTGTGTGCACCCGAACAAAGTCCAAGACCTCTTGTTCGAAATACATGAAGAAATTTGTGGCAGCCATACTAGAGGGCGGTCATTAGCTCACCGCGCAATTTCTCAGGGCTATTGATGGCCCTACATGTAAAATGACACAGAGCAGTATGTGCAGAAGTGTGAGAAGTGCCAGAGGTTCAGCCCGAACATACACATCCCTACCGAAGACCTCTCCCCACTCACGAGTCCATGGCCCTTTGCCCAGTGGGGGTATGACATAGTTGGCCCCTTCCCAAAGGCCACAGGCAACAAGAAATATCTCCTCGTCGCCATGGACTATTTCACTAAATGGGTCAAGGCTGAGCCTTTGGCCAATATTAGGGACGTTGATGTAAATAGGTTCACGTGGAAGAGCATCATCACCCGGTTGGGCATCTCCCGAGCAATTATCTCCGACAACGGTACTCAGTTCGACAGCTCCTTATTTAAGAATTTTTGTTCGGGACTAGGGATCAAGAACTACTTCTCTACCCCAGTGTACCCTCAGAGTAATGGGCAGGCAAAAGCTACCAACAAGACCATTATTGACGGGCTGAAGAAGAGGCTGGATGCCGCCAAGGGGAGGTGGGTCGAAGAACTACCCCCAGTCCTATGGACTTACAGAACTACTCCTAGAAGGTCTACTGATGAAACCCCCTTCTCTTTGGCTTATGGGATAAAGGAAATCATTCCACTAGAGGTTGGGTTACCTACGATCCGAACAGAGGTAAGTGCCCCTGAAGCAAATAAGGCACTAGCCTTGGACCTAGACTTAGCCGAAAAGCGAAGGACAATGGCCACCATTAAATTGGCAGCCTATCAGCAAGCCCTTGCCAAAGAGTACAATAAGAGGGTGAAACACCGTGAGTTCGGCATAGGAGATCTGGTCTTAAGGAAAGTGCTCGGCCATATGAAGGATCCAATACAGGAAAAATTAGACCCGAACTGGGAAGGTCCGTACAAGGTTACCTCCAAGGGTGGCACTGGAGCATACCACCTAGAAGACATGAGTGGAAAAGCAATCCCTATGCCATGAAATGCAAACAATCTCCGCAAATTTTACTTTTAAATCTTCTAATTCTTTGTAATTTTCTATTTTTAATAAAACGCCGCTGTTCGGCATGAACTCGGCAAGCCTAAGTTCAACGTTTATCCGAACTATTTAATCCCTTAGTATGGATGTTAATCTTATACTTAGGATGTTTAAGCCTAAAAAGGTTATGTTCGAAATTTATCCGCCTAAGTTCGACAGTTATCTAAACTATTTAATCCCTTAGTATGGATGTTAATCCCATACTTGGGATGTTTAAGCCTAAAAAGGCTAAGTTTGAAATTTATCCGAACTATTTAAGCCCTTAGTATGGATGTTAATCCCATATTTAGGATATTTAAGACTAAAAAGACTAAGTTCGAAATTTATCCGAACTATTTAAGCTCTTAGTATGGATGTTAATCCCATACTTATGATGTTTGAGCCTAAAAAGGCTAAGTTCGATGTTTATCCAAACTACTCTAGCCCTTAGTATGGATGTTAATCCCATACTTAGGATGTTTAAGTCGAAAAAGGCTGAGTTCGATGTTTATTCGAACTACCTTAGCCCTTAGCATGGATGCTCATCCCATACTTAGGATGTTTTAGCCTAAGAATGCCAAGTTCAAAATTTATCCGAACTATTTAAGCCCTTAGTATGGATGTTAATCCCATACTTATGATGTTTAAGCCTAAAAAGGCTAAGTTCAAAATTTATCCGAACTGAATCAGCCCTTAGTATGGATGTTGATCCCATACTAAGGATATTTAAGCCTAAAAAGGCTAAGTTCGACGTTTATCCGAACTCATTAAGCCCTCAGTATAGATGTTAATCCCATACTTAGGATGTTTTAACCCTGAAAAGACCAAGTTCGAAGACTAACCGAAATAACTTAGGCCTTTGTATGGAAGTTTGGTCCCACACTTGGGATGATTAAGCTTAAAAAGCTAAGAATAGAAGTATGTCCAAATTACTTGGACTATGCTGACTCACAGTATGAAAGATCATCAAAGACAAGTGCAAGCATGAAGGGTAAGACTAAAACAAAAAGTTCTTTTCATTAATAAAAGGAGGGGCTAGAACCCTCAAAGCTACAAGAATGAACCCCAAAGGGCAATACAAGGATCATTTGAAAACATGAAAGAAAAACCCTCAAGGGGCGGCGAGGAAGTCTTCCGTTGTTTCAACCGGGGTGCCAACTTCCTCAGCCACCATGGGCGCAGCTACTTCTGCCTCATCGTCCCTGCCTTCAGCAACTCCAGCTGTAGCTGCCTGGACTTCCCCGGCCTCTTCTGCTCCCTCCTCACCAGCTTGCTTGCTCGGTAGGGGTACTTCAGTGTACAAGAGGGAGGAATCTTCAACCCTTGCGGCCTTGAGGGCTGCCTCCCAGGCATAACCAAAGATAAGGTCTTGAAGCCCAGGAATTTGGGCCTTATAGTTTTCAGTGGCCTCGGTAACACCCTCAGCGTGGGAATTTTCCTGGGCAAGCGCCAGCTCTGCTTTAACTTTCCCGAGCTGCGCCTGGGCGGCTACAAGGGCCTCCTCTTTCTCCTGGATATGCCTTTTAAGGGCCGCCTCCTATACTTCCAGCTCGGAGACCTTTTCCCGGGCAGCATCAGCAACTCTAGTCTTCTCCCGAAGACTTCCTTCCAGTTTCCCAATTTGCTGGAGGTACTTGAAGTTGGCTTGACAGAGTTTGGTCAGTTCGGCCTGTTGGGCCTTGACTCGCTCCACCATGGCTGACAGTCACTGGAGACTCTGTACAAACAGAGAAAAGATTACAAACACATCGGTTGGAGTGCAAGAACATAAGAGGATGAAAAGGGGCTTAAAGAATACCTGAATTGAGTTACGAATTGTAAACTTCATCAGCTTCTCATGCGGAATCTTTCAAACTTTCTCCATATTCGCCGGGAGAAGTAGGGCTTTACTCAGCCCGTAGGCAGTGTCCGGGGAGGCAGCTTTGTCCTCAGCATTGATAGGACGGTCCCCCTTTGTTAGCTTTGGGGTCCATGGTTCCGGTCCTTCCTAGGCTTCGGCCACTCTTTTACCTTTGGCCTTTTCTTTCTCTTTTTCTACCTCCTTCTCCTTCCCCATGTCCTTTTCAGACACGATGACAACCTTTTTCAGCTTCTTTTGTTGGGGTTGAGATGTTGCCTTACAAATTGGGGCGGCCTCCACCGTTAGTTCGGTGGCCAGGCTTACTTTTGTCGAAGGTACAGTGGTCACCTTCCTCTTTGGACCGCCTAGGGTGAAGAATTGGCTAAGATTAGTGGTAAGCGCCTTCTTCTGAGCCATCTCGACGATCTCTTCAAAAATGAAAAAGTCAATAGAAGACGACGAGGAGGACGAAATTGAGATTGTATATCCCGGGGACGAAGGCCCAGGCTCATCATTCAGTAGGGGAGGTTGGGCGACGATCACCTGCCTCTCCGCTCGGATGAATGGTAGTACCACAGCTTCTGGAGCGTCAACTGGTGAAGAAGCCTCAGCAGCGATTCGACCACCCCATGTATTAGGGCGAATAAAGCTCCTATATGTGGAAATATACTTCAATAGGATGTGGCAGCCCGACTTAGGCCCCTTTGCTCAAGAAGGCCTTTGTAGTCCCAAACCTTCTTCAAATCATGTAAATGAACGCCAGGGAGAGGACCACGTGCTCGATTGTTCGTGATCTCACCTGCACCGAACAAAGAAAACCATCAAGAATTAGATATACATGAAGTACCAAAACTAAGCATACCAACAAATAGGTGGTGGGGGGCCTTACCGGGTCCCAGTTCGTCCTTTCGCGAAATGGTGAAGATGTCATGTTCTTTTCCGGGATCGAACTCAAAGTTTTCCGTGATGTATAGGAAATCATCGTCTACGTCCTTATCGAAATCCGATAATTTGATGACGAGCTTCTCGGCCACCCTCTTTGCCTTGAGATAATATGACCCAGAGGGATGCTTCACCATGTTATAGCAGTAAACTATATCCCAGATACCGAGTTCGGTGCTAAGGATACGGTTTAGCTCTACAATGCCCATGACAACCCTAAATACGTTAGAAGAAACTTGCATGGGGCTTACCCAGAAATGCCGAAGAACTAACCAAAGAAAAGGTTGAACTGAGAACTGAACTCCTCCCTCCACTATAGCAACAAGTGGAAGGGGGAACTTTTCCCAATTTCCTTCTCGAGAATCACCGGGATTTGCGAGGGTGATGCCAACGTCCTCTGGAACATTGTATCGTCGTCGAAATTCACGCATGGCCGCCTGCGTCAATACAAACTTCCTGAGTTTGCCCATTTTTTGGGGAAAAATGATAACAAAAGGGAAAGAAAGGAAAGAAACATAGGCAAACTGGACTCAAGGCAGCAAAAGAGCAGCCAAAAGAGGTGCGAAATGCTTACAAGTCTCTGCAACGGGGGGCGGATGCCAGTTTCTAAAAAAGTGCAATGCCGGAGATAGAGGTTCAGCACGCCAGAAATCGCAGAAAGCACGAAAATGGTAAAAAAAGGAAAATGGGTGGCCAAACGGGTTTTATACCCATCGCATTTGAAAAGACAGGCATTAAATGCACCGTTTGTAATCATTACAAAGTTCCCTGAAACGTCGTGTGCCCCTTCACTGATCCAATCAGGGAACGCCACGTCAGCAACGCAAGGCTCGAGGTCAGCCGTCAACAGTTATGAGAGGAGCCCAAGGGGTCTAGACAGTTCAACCATCCCCAAATTACCGAGTAGAGGTCCCCGAGCAACAGAGCACCATTGGGACTCTATCATTCAGCACGTATCCAAATAGGGCAGTCAACCGAACAAAGACTCAAAACTCCGGCTCTTCACCAAGCAAACTAGCCGGGCAAAGAGCCAGAGTTGGGGGCAATTGAGGGTAGACAAAAGTTATGGGCCTAAAGCCCAACCCAATTAAATGGGACCAAAGCCCAAACCATAAGTGGTTCGGTCCATATGAGTTCGGCCCACCCCAGACATGGGTAGCCCAGACCAATGAGGCCCATGTCGGCCCCTCAATAGGAAGGTAAGTTTTCATCTTGTATACGAGTTGATCGGATAAGCAAGATGAAAACAAATCAGGATCAAATCCATAGGATAGGAAGCAAATCTCTAAAGAATCAAGAGGCAGAATCCTATGAGGATTCAGCCTCATGGGGTTTCAACCCCTATAAAAAGGAAGGCACTCTCAAACCACATATACGCAATTCTTAAGTCCAAGCTCTTTCCTAGAAACCTCTTTGAGAGATATATAACTTGAGCGTCGAAGTCCCTCCTGGTCACACCTGGCTGGTAGGCGCTAACGGTGTTCTTGGTGGTTGTGGGAGTTCGGCGGCGGAGCAAGGCACATCTAGTGAGTTCGGCGACGAAGAGTTCGGCCCACTTTTTGCTCGAGGTCATTAGTAATGGGCCAGTTTACCTGATCCTGATTGTGCCGAACAAGCCCCAACCAGCTTGTGCCGCGTACGAAAATAAAATACATTTGGCTTTTTGAAGGACTTGGTCCTTCATTGAGTTCTCTTTTGTGCTTGGATTTTTTTCTAAAATGCTCAATTTTAAAACGACTATTCGGCATATGAAA
Source organism: Heliamphora exappendiculata (assembly GCA_034768845.1). NCBI lineage: Eukaryota > Viridiplantae > Streptophyta > Magnoliopsida > Ericales > Sarraceniaceae > Heliamphora > Heliamphora exappendiculata. Next base: position 6,670,285 of record JAOTRH010000020.1, on the reverse strand, counting down.
AATAATCTATTTGGATTTTTTTTCCTTTCTTTTTTTAAGGGGGAAAAAGCTTATCCCATCTCAAACAATTACGATATCTTCTAAATGCATACATTTTTTTGTTAGTTACCTACTGGATTCATTAAAGAAATTGTACATGATGCATCAACACTTATATTCACAAATTTAGTCGGTAAAAAAAAATGTGTTTTTAGATGCTCCCTCAAAACAATTAAAATCAATTCCTGAAAATATCTTGTTAATAGGATCCAAAGCAAATTGCACCCGATGAGTCATAGAGATGAACCCAAATCCTCCACGATACAATTTTTGTGCAATGCATCCTCCGAAGACTCTTAATGCATTGCACAAAAATTGTGTTGATATTAAGTCTTGAATTAATGCATTGCACGAAAAAAGGATTATAAATGATTCTTGTTCTATAAAGATACAAAAGAAGCTTTTTTTTAAGAGCCTTAGGATGTGTATTTAGTAAGTTAGAACCCTTAACGCTTCAACAACAGAGCATACCTTCATTGTCAGGTAACGAAAAATATTTTAATTTGGCGCGTAAGATAATTTATGGTGCTACCAAAGCATAGTAACTTTTTGTGAGAAGGACAACCTAACTCCGTCAAAACAAGCTTAAAAGTTATTATACAAAATGATAATCATATCTTCAACAAAACAGTTGTACTCTTTTTCAAAGAAGCAAAAAAAATCCAAAATGAGGAGGAATTAGATATTTTAATAGAAGTAAATAATTCTATATTCTAGTCCCAAACAAGCTCAAAAGTAAATTAAAAAAAGAAATATATCAAACAATTCAGTTTTTAAAATTTTAGAAACCTAACAAGAGGGACGGGAGGACATCTCAAACGGGGACATCACAAATGGATTTGTAGGCTCCGTTTGATTGGATTGAAAATATTTTTCAATGGAAAATATTTTTCATAAAAAATATTTTCTAAAAAATGACTTATTTTTCTGTGTTTGGTTGTCATATGAAATATTTTTCAAAAAATATTTTACTTATTTGGTTCCAATAGAAAATTATTATTATTTTATAACTCATAATTACTAAAATTTATAATTGAGCAATCACACTGCCTCCATCATATTAAATAAGACAAAATGTAATGAACAAAATAATTGGGCAATTACTAGGGATCCCAGATCCTCGGGAGAACGGGAGCCCCAATCCAAGCCATGAGAATCCAGGACCTCGGACCCCTAGGACCATAGACCCTTAGACCCCTAGACTACTGGAACCCCAAACCCCAGACCCCCAAAACCCAGGGACCCCAGACCCTCGGGATCTCTAGGACCCCCGGGACCCTAGAACCCCAAGAACCTAAGAGCTCGACCTCCAAGACCCTGGACCCCCGAGAACCCAAGACCATGGGACCCCAGATCTTTGGGAACTCGGGACGTCAAGACCCCGAGATCCCGAACTCCTAGGACCTTAGAACCCGAAGACCCTAAACCACCGATCTCGAGAGCTCGGATCTTTGAGATCCTGGGAGCCCGAGACCCTAAACCCTCGAGACCGCTAGACCCCCGGGACCTTGAACCCTTGGGACCCTAGACCCTCGATCCCCTGGAACACCAAGACTCTCGGGACCCCAAACCCCAGGATCCCCAAGACCCTTGAGACCTTAGACCTCTAAGACCCCGACAGCTTGATACCCCAAGACCCTAGACCCCAGACCCCTAGTCCTTAAGTACCCCAAATATCCAGGATCCTAGGACCCCGAATCTCTGGGATCTCAAGGCCCCGACCCCAACCCCCGGAACCCTAGGACCCCAAATCCCTTGGACCTCAGACCATCGGGACCCTGGGGATCCCGGACCCCCGGGACCCCGGACCCTATGGACCCTTTACCCTCGAGGTCCCGGGACCCCTAGACTCTAGACCCCATGAACCTCGAACACTTTAGACCTCAGACACCCTAGACCCTCAAGATGCCAGAACCCTGGGATCCCAAGACCTTGGATCCCCAGGACCACAGAGCCCCATAACTCCGGGACCCTAGAACCCTGAGAACCCGAGAGATCAAACCCTCGAGACCCTAAACCCCCGAGAACCCAAGATCCCCAGTACCCCAAATCTTTTAGAACTCAAGACCTAGGGATGGCAATGGGGCGGGATGTGGTCAGGAATGAGCTCCCATATTCTCGTCCCCTATTTGGTCGATGCGAGAATGAAAAAAAATATCGAAGAGAAAGCGAAGAACTGGGCAGGAGTAATAATATTTCGGGGGTCATTTTTAGAATTTAAGAGAGTGATATTAATGAAAGTTATAGATAATGTAATAAATAAAAAATAATAGTTAATGAGTCAATAAAACTAAAAATATTAAATATAAGAATAGAGAAGAAAAATTATAAATAAATATTATTAGTTAATGTTTTAGACTTTTTATATTTTAAAAATATATATTTTATACATATATTCATATTTAAAAAATATTTATTTTATGAGGTTAGGGGCGGGGTGGGGCATGAAGAAATGGGGCAGGGATAGCAAATATCGTCCCCACCCCGTTTGTTATCGGGGTGGCGAAAATCCATAGATAATGGGTTGCGGCGGGGCGGGGTGGAAAAATTCTCATCCCTACTTAGGACCCTCGAGACTCCGAGACCTTGAAAGCTCGGACCCCCGGGACCTCAAAATCTCAAAACCCTAGACCACTGAGCCCGGGAGCTTGGATCTCTAGGATCTTAGAACCCCGGACCCCCAGGACCCTAGACCTTTGGGACCACCAGACCACTAGGACCTTGAATCCTTGAGACCCTAGACCCCCGATCCTTCGAGACACCTAGACTACGAAGACCCTGGGACCCTAGACCCTTGGGATCCCCAAGACCCCTAGGACCCCAGACCTCTAAGACCCCAAGAGCCCGAACCCTTGGGACCGCGAACCCCAGTCCCAAGGACCCCAGATCTCTAGGATCCAAGAACCCCGAATCTCCGGGATCTCAAGGCCCCGGCCCTGGACCCCCATAACCCTGAGACCCCAAACCACTTGGACCTCGGACCTTGGGACTTTGGGGATCATTTACCGCCGAGACTCCGGGGCCCCTAAACCCTAAACCCCCTAGACCTCGAACGCTTTAGACCTCGGACACCCTGAACTTCAGACCCTCGAGACTTTAGTCCCCCTGGACCCTAGAAGCGAATCCGAGAGCTCGAACCCTTGGGACCCCGAACCCTCGAGAACCCAAGACCCCCAGGACCCCGAATCTTTGGGAACTCGAGACCTAGGAAAGGCAATGGGGCAGAGCGAGATCGAGGATGAGCTCTCCTATCCCCATCCCTTATTTAGTCGGGACAGGAACAAATAAAAATATAAGGGGAGAAAGCGGGGAACGAGGCAAGGCAAGGATATTTCAGGAATAATTTTTAGAATTTAAGAGAGTGATATTAATAAAAGTTACAAATAATATAATAAATAAATAAAATAGTAGTTAGCGAGTCAATAGAACTAAAAAATATAAAATATAAGAATAGAGAAGAAAAACTATAAATAAATATAATAGTTTAATGTTTTAGACTTTTTATATTTTAAAATATATATTTTATACATTTATTCATATTTCAAAAATATTTATTTTATATAGTCGGGAGTGGGACGTGGAGAAACAGAACAGAAAGAACAAATATCGTCCCTACCCCGTTTGTTATCGGGGTGAAAAAAATTCGTGCATAATGGGGCGGGGACGTGCAGGGTCGGGATGGGGTGAAAAAAATTGTCATTTCAATATAGACTTGGGACCCACGAGACGCCGAGACCCCAAGAGCCCGAACCCCTGTGACCTCGAAACCCCAAGACCTTGGACCCCCGATCCCGGGAGCTCAAATCTCTGGGATCCTAAGACTCCAGATCCCCAAGACCCTAGACCCTCGGGATCACCAAACCTCCGGGACCTCGAATCCTCAAGACTCTGGAGCCCCGTTCCTTCGGGGCACTTAGCCTCCCGGGACCCCGACACTCTCAGACCCCAAATCCTTGGGATCCCCAAGACCCCCGGGATCTCAGTCCTCTGTTCGTACCCCGACAGCCCGAACCCCCGGGATAGTGGATCCCAGTCCCTAAGAACCCCGAATCTCCAGGATCTTAGGACCCCGAATCTCTAGGATCCCGAGATCCCGGACCCCTAGAACCCTAGGACCCCAAATCCCTAGGACATGAGACCCTTAGGACCCTCGAGACCCCGGACCTCCAGATCCCCGTGACCTCAGACCCTCTGGACCCCTTACCCCCAATCCCTCGAGATCCCAGCACCCCAAGACCCTAGGCCTCGAACGCCTTGGACCTCGGACACCTTAGACTCCGAACCCTCTGGACACCAGACCCCTGAGATCCTAAGACCCTGAACCCCCAACACCACAGAGGCCTAGGACCCTCAAGATCCCCGAGCCCCAAGACCCTCGGGACCCCAGACCTTGGACCCCCGAGACTTCGAAACCTCGAAATCCTAGGACCGTAGGGATGCCAGACCCCTGAGACCTTGAGACCTTGAGACCTCGGACCCTCGGTCCCCTAAGACCCTAGAATCTTGAAACCCCAAGATCCCCGAACCTCAAGGACCCTAGACCCCCGAAACCCCAAACCTTGGACCCCAGTTCCTCAAGATCCCCTAGTACACCAAACGCCCAGGACCCCCAAACCCCTAGAACCTTGGACCCCCGGTCCCCTAGAACCCTCGAGATTCTAAACCACCGGGACCCCCAGGACCCCAGACTCTGAACCCCGAGAACCAAAACCTTATTATCCCGAACCCCCGGGACCCCAGACCCTCGGATGGTCGAACCCCTAGGACCTCAGATCCTGAACCTCAAACCCCTAAGACCCTAAGATCTCGAACCTTTGGAACCCCTGAGCTCCAAGACCCTGTACCTCAAATTCCTGGGAACCCAAGACCTTTGAACCCCTGGACCCTTGGGATCCCAAACCCTTGAGACCTTGGACCCTCGGTCCCTCGGGACTTCCAAACCCCCAGGAGCCCAAACCCTCGGGACCGCTGAACCCCTGGGACCTCGGACCCTAGACCCCAAACCTTTGAGACCCCGAGATCCTGGACCTTTGGAACCCTAGGACCCCGACCTTGGACCCTTGAAAACCCAAGACCTCAAAACCCTCGAACCCTTGGGATCCCAAACCCTTAAGACCTCGGACCCTCAGTCCCTAGGACCCTTGAGACCCTAGACCCCCGAGACTCCGATACCTCAGACCCTTGAACCCTGGACTCCTAGACCCCACATCCCTTAGGACCCTCGGGACCTCGAACCCTTAGGACCCTACACCCCAGGTCTCCTAGGACCTCGGGATCCTAGGAGCCCTGAGATCCCGAAAAATAATTATTCAATGCTCTTAGAGCAAACTCCATTCAAATCACTAAATGACACATATTCACATATTGAATAAAATAATAATAAAACAATGATGGGTCCCACTAAACAACACCAATAAATGTGAAATTGAAACACTACCTAAACTTACTTCAAGAGCATTAAATATTTGCTCGATCCCGGGACTCTAGGACCCCTAGTCCCTCAGGACCCCCGAGACCCCTAGAACCTTGGACCCCGTGATCTTGAACCCCCAGTCCCATGAGACCCTGAACCCCCGGACCCCCGAGGCCTCAGATCCCTAGAACCCTAAGACCTTAGACTCCCGAACCCCCTGAACCCCTGGCACCCTGGACATGTTGACCTCTAATCCTCAACCCCTAGAACCCCGCTAGTAAGAGTATAAAATGTTTTTCATTCTAGAAAAATAAAAAATATTTTTCACCAAAATCAACTTATTTTTTATTGACTTGAAAAATATTTTTTGTTGACTTTTAATTTCTGTTGTACCAAACACAGAGAATACGAAAAATATTTTTTGCCAAAACAAACGGAGCCGATAAAAATATCTAAAAAACAAAAATAAGTCAATAAGTTTGATTTCTTGGTTTACTTTCATCTTCAGTTAATATTTTTCTCTTTTGATCAAAGTTCTTTACTTTTTCAATTTGTTATTTGAGAACAACCGAAATAACAATTTTATTAACTAAAGAAATTTAAAAGTTCTTTTTAAAAAAGGCCAAATACCAGCATGTTATCCCAAATTAGATTTTAACACTCCGAGGTAGAGAGCTTTGCCGATTGTAGTTGCGTGGCTCTTGGTAAAAGGCCTTCAACAAGAACTTGAAGTAACCATTTAATTATATTTTATAAACCTTATCTAAGAATTTGTCAATATTTAATTTAAAGTTAATTAGTAATTAGCCTTATTTTTAATATTAGTAGAAGAATTAGTCTTACTACTAAATGTTTTTTAAGTTTTAGTCTTATTTTTTTAAAAAAAATTTAAAATAAGACAAATATGCCCAATTTTGCACATCCTCTCTAAATACTCTTCTTTCATCCATTGTTTGCAACAAACCCCAGTCGCTACCTCCTACTCCTTGGCTACGCCAGCATTTCTCCTCCTCCTCCTCCTCCTCCTTTTCCTTACTGTCGACGCCACCGACCACCACTGTTGACGCCACCAACCACCACCGTCGATGCCACTACCAGCAGATTTGTTCACACACAGACGAGGTATCGTCGTTCCTCGCCGCCTTCTCCTCATCCTCCTAGCCACTGATCTTCCTCATCTTCCTAACCACCGTTGCACCCTTCTCCTCCATCCAGATCTGAACCACTGACACCGTTGGTGCTTTAATGGATGTCGCCGCCACTCCTCATCATCCACCACTCCTCCTCCGCCACTCCTCCCCTCATCAGATCTATTCCAGATCTCACCGCACCACCATCGCACATCGTCTTTCTTTGCCTCGCCACCTCCGTTGTTGTTCCTCCTCCTCATCGCCACCGCAAACCACCAGATCTAGTTTGTTGCATTAATCAGTGATCTGTTAAAATGATAAATTTATCAGAAATTAAACTGAAATTTTATGTTAAAGAGATAAATTTCATAGTTAAACTGAGAAAAACTACAATGAATTCTGTTAGAGTGATAAATTTATCAGAACATAAACTGAAAAATTTCTATTAAAATGATAAATTTCTCAATTAAACTGAGAAATGTTATGAGAAATTCTGTTGAAGTGATAAGTTTTTCAGTTAAACTAATAAATTTTGTTGGAGAAATTGAAAAATTTTCAGAATATTAAACTGATAAATTTCGTTGGAGAAAAAGGAGGAGAATGGTGCCAAAAAAAAAGGGAGATCGACTTATTCGGTGCTAGCGCTGGAGGAGAGGGCAGAGTCGGAGGAAAAGCAATGGCTGCATGGATGGAAAAATTGTGTTCAGACAATGCTAGGAGTATTTTAGGAATAATATATTAGATTATGACTAAAATTATTTAAATTTATTGGATGAGACTAATCCTATTGTAACTATATAAATTAGGACTACACTCAAAATTACCCATTAATTTAAATATCTTTTGTAAACCTTATCCAGGAATTTGTTAACATGTAGACACTCTTTCAGATAGCTTTTTAGTGGATTTTTTTTTATAGTTTTTTTCATTTTTTTAATGAACTTTTTAAATTTTTTGGGCTAATTTTTTTCTTCGATTCATCGTAATAAAATGAATCTAAAAGTATTGTCGTTTTGACAAAAGCTGAAAAAAGTTCATTAAAAACAAAAAAAGTCACATAAAAGTCTTAAAGTAGTTTTTTTTGTCTTACATAAACTTTTTTTTTTAAAAAAAATTGTTCACTTTTTTTTATTTTTTTTATTTTTCGTAATGAGATAAATTTTAAAAATATCATCGTTTGAACTAACATTAAAAATCTTCAGTAAAGATCGAAAAAAAAAAGTTACATAAAAAAAGTATGTCACCCGGTGCCTTAGTAAGATACTCCAAAGATCAATAAGTTATTTATTGAACCCCAAGTCCCCAAGAATCACACGGTTTTGTGAGTTTTTTTTTTAATTTTTTTTAACATCTCAAAGTATTCGAGTCATTTTTTTTACGTATTTCAATTAGTTTTTGGAGAGACCAATCTCACCTCCTCTGGCAAAGAGCCCCATTCAAATCGAGTCAAAATTTTATTTGAACTACACCTTAAAGATTTTGAATATGAGACCTTGTGAGATCTATTCCTACATACATACAAGGAACTCACATTATCATATAGTTCCTAAGGACATTTGGAGAATATCCCAAAAATACTAAATAATTTTTTTGAGTGATCTCATAGGTTGTTGGCATGTCAATAAAGGATATCGTAAAAATGGAGCACATAATTATGGGAGATTCAAATCGATAACACAAGATTATCTATGTTCAAATTCAATATATTTTTCTATTTCAATGCACTTTTAGATGTCGAATCATACCTAGAGATTCAAGATTTTCAAATAGTTTTGCGACACAAAGTGTTTCGAAACAGAAAAAACAGAAAAAATTGAGGACAAATAATTCATTCCTTCAATATACTTCATTTTGAAAATATTCTTGAATCAACTCAAATTGATTAGCTATATGTCCTTGGCAGCACTTGATTACGTCAATATAACTAAATAGTTATGGTTCATAGGACTTTACCTTAACTAATCTTAAGAGGTGTTATCTAACTGTTGAAAGCTGCATCTTCGTAGCTAAGCGAATGCAATGTGTGTCTAAAGGATTTCCCTTCAAGTTATACATACGACTTTCATTGATTTTGACAAGGTTTATAGGGGGAAAAAAATCACCATCAAACACAAGATAACTAACTCATGATAAATCCAACCTAACACCCTACGCCAACCTAACACTCTAATCCTACGGTAGGAGCATGTGAGGGTTTTGTCATCTTTTTTTTTTGTTAGACTGTCTTCTTTACTATTTTATGGGTATATATATTTTAGGCCCACACAGCTTTGTAATTGAAAATCCACATTCTTTACTTTTCAACTTGAAAATCATTGAGTCGTGACACAACAATTTTTGGTTCATCCAATCAACACAATGTATGCTTACTGTTAATTTTTTTGAATTTTCAAGCAATTTCATGAAAGATCAAAAGCTTTTAAGTTACAAGAAGGTTTCTATGATACTTGGACTCTCTTAAGTTTTTGATGATGTATCAGTATTAGATACTAGACACAAACTTGGTAGAGTTTATTTTGGAGATTGATAAAACTGTTATCTTATGCATAAAAACTCTACATTAATTTATAAACACCATTTTACCCTAAATAAATAAAAGAATTGAAGGTATTTTAGAAATATGAAGTTTTTGCATATTCCTTGTATGAATTAGATAAACATGATACTTAGACACATAATTGTACCTGACACCATGTACCTGTACCCGATTACATAAAATATATAAAAGGGACATTCTCTAATGAATTCAAGACAAATGCACACTAGAAGTTCAACTATACTTTTTAGCTTTCACGTTTCTCCTTTAGGCAAAAATCATCTTAAATGCCCCACAGGACAATGGACATGAACCTATCAGTAATTACAACTCATTCTACCCAATTTTTTTTTTACATGAACTTAACATGTAGCAAGTTTAGCTTGTAAAGTAGTTAAAGGATTTCAATGTAAAACAACATTTATATCTTCATGTAAAATGATTTTATATCGTGATCCATCTCTAATTCAAGGCAATGTTTGCAGCCTTGGATCAATCAACTGGAGGAAACTACCAGATGCTCAAAGTACGTTTGTCCAGGGACTCTCTGTCCCAAAAACTTGTTAAATCCTGTATCTCAATACATAGGAAACTATGTAATATGGATTCGGGTAAGAGTGTCAAGTGCAACAATGCGTTGAAATATAGAATTCATCTAATTCTCGTATTAAAATTATTGACACACGTCAAAGTACTCATATTTCTTGTATTTTTCAGTATAAATGGTGTTTACAACGTTCCATTGAGTATTTCATACATAATATCAGAGTTTATGCATAATTGTAAGGTAAAACTCGAATTACTAAATATACTTCTTAGACGAATGTCCAAGAAAAAACATCAAGCACATATTTCATACCCTTATCTGAGTGTTAAATGTTCGATATAGGTACCTTATACATTTAGAAGAGTCTATGTAACATAAATTGAAAGTTATTGGATCATGTGAGAATCCTGCAGCACGTAAATTTCAAGCATGATCCAACAATGTTTAATGTATTGAGATATAAGAATAGAAAAAATTTTAGACAGAAGATTTGGTGCCGGTGCATTTAGCATTTCAACTTATTGACATTTACATTTCACAGTTTATGGTAATATCAAGTTCCTGTTTGGTCTGAATAAAGATACTAACCGATATAAAAGCAGTTAGCAAGAAGACAAGCCAATGAGTTGTATGGCCCTGTGCATACTTTAAGCTGTGAGATAAACATTTATGCCGAAATATAATGAGGTTTTCCACAAGCTTTTTCAAAAAGTACATAAAACATGCTATGCAAACTATAAGGATGGTTCCAAAATCACATAAAATAGTCAAGAAGGCAAATCAATCACATAAAATGTAAGAGACCATAAGATTAACATGGTTCGGCAGTGTGGCAGTGTGGCAGTGTAACCCACAGTGGAGAGGGAGAAGAAAAATCCATGGTATACAAGGAGTAGAATGCTTAAGCTCTTTACACTGTATCTCTTACTCACACTCTAGATTATAAAAACTGTACTCCAAATTAACAATAGATACAACCAAAACTTTGGGCGGGGATGCTATCGACCCTAATTCTGAGGCATTGTTTGTTATCCCAGATGAGAATAACTAGGATAGGAGGGATAAGTATTACTAATGATTCCACATATTTTTTATACCAAAAAATTATAGATAAAATTAGGTATACGGTGAGAAATTTAATTGATACTTAGTTAGACTTTAGAGTGGAATAAATAATAAAATAAGAGGTATAGAGTTATTATTGGCCATTGAATAAGGAGGAAAAATAATTCATAGCCCATGATAATAATACTAGGGGTCTAGGATAAGTTATCTCGGAATTAATTCGAAATTCATCAGAGTATTAGTACGAGTCACGCAATACAAATGCAGATTATCCCCAAGAAACAAAAAAAAATTAATGGCCCCGCTTTCCCCTAGTCCTATCCCGTCCCCCCAATCCTTCATAACAAACATGGTCTAAGAGTATAATAAAATACAATAAGTATAATAAAATACAAGAAAACTTCATGACAAAACATATAAATAAAACAACCTTTTGTAAACGGGAAAAGGTATGGTGGAGGTCAAAAGAATGAAAGGAGTATGAAATATGGATTATACATATTAGAATTAGTCAATATAACAAGGAGAGGTGACATTTCAAAACTATTTCAGTATACTGAAACCCAATCCATGCGACTAAGGTTCAAGGCTGACAGCTCAACGTATCATTCAGATTAGTCGGTCCACAAAAATACTATTCCAATTGCTAACTTGCATATATAGATCATACTGTAAATTGATAAACCCTGTCATGATTTGTTTAGAAATCCAAATATCAAACCTTAATGCTTGGCAACATCCTTCAGTAAGATAAATAAACAGAAAAAATGGGTCTGTTTTTTCATGTACATTGCATCCATCAGTAGTTCTTAGATGAAATAGCATCACACAGGCACTAGAATAATGCATAGGCTTAGTTTCACATGGAGGGGATCTGGTGCATCAAGTAAGATAATGATAACTACTCAAAGCTATCCAATTAAGGATGTTGTTTGATTGAAAGGATAAGGCTCAACATCTATGAAACATGGGTACTTTAAAAGACATATCGTACTTGCACATAGTACATATTGGGTACTAGTACTTTACATGTTACTTCTTCATGTGTACTAGGTAGGCAAAACAAGCACCCACATTTTTTCTTATTTTTTGTCGTAAACAAAAGATACTTAATATAGACTCATGTTGTACTCTATCTGAAATAATACTTATTTTCATTAAAAGAAGAAGTCAGTTTCATAAGACTTTTGTCTATATTTGCATTATTTTAGAATTAAGCTTTGATTTTTAGGTTTTGTAATGTAATTACATATAAATCTTGTTTGTACCTTGCTTTGGGCACAAAAAATTGATGAGGGTTGGATCCTTAAGCCACTAAATCATTAACTAAGTTTTTATAGATGTATCCAGCCATCCTCATACCCTACTTTTTATGTTTTTCCGTATCGATATATCCGTATCGTACCAATAACTGCACCTGTAAGTGTGCTTCATGGATCAACATCATACAAAGCATGATTCCAGCAATTTCAATTAACGTCATAGTTCTGCAGCAATTAACATCCGCTGCTAGCAGATCTAATCTAGCTAGCCAAACTCTCTGAGGAGAGATGTAGACTTCTAAGGATCACTACCCATGTGGGTAACACAATTTTACTTTCTTTTGACCCCAAGGTAAATAACTCAGAGTCTCAGATATACAACCGCACCTTGGATAATAAAGTCCAAACCCGTGTCACACAACATCCAAAAAGGCCTAACTCTATGGATTCCGTGTCTTAAGTATTTTCCTCCCATGTATGTAACTGGATGGAAGAATCTCTCCTAACCACTTGGGATTGGGAATTTCTATGGCTTTGCTTTATGTAAATAGGAATATAGGGTATATGTATTGAAGACCTCATCACCTAACGTATTGACTGTCTTCCAGTTACAGCTATTAACATTGCAGAACCTGCAGATGATTCCACAAATATCATAGTTCACTAACTACAGTTGCATAGATGATCCCTGCACCTGCACTGCATTCTTGACTTTCAGGTTTTGTTTAAAACACGAGAAAAGGACTCTCTATCAATTTATCCCGACAAGAGCATTTTCTCTACGCCTAACTTGTAGTAAGCTATCTAGGATGAAATAGCTATGGCCGAGGGATTGAAATTGCAGGAAACAACAAGTAGCAGGAAAACTGTTGAGAAATTCATTATTGCAGACAGGTACTTAATTGATTACCCTATGAAAATTGTGTTGAGAAAGAGTTTAATAACCATATCTATCATGTAAATATTATTCTAATTCTGCTATACTAGAACATTACAAAGAAGTAACCCACATTGACTCCAAAAAATTCAAAATAGCTAAAAAGTTGATTGAATAGAAACTACACTTCTTTACGAAACCATCCCCCCCCCCCACACAAAACGCCCCTAAAAAAAAAAACATCAACAAAGACTATTGTGAAATTAAGAATTCTAAGACCTTAGCAATGTGGCATGATAATATCATAATCATGGAGGTATTTCGTACATATCACAGTCTCAGCCTGAAAACCCTTCCCCGACCAACCAACCAAATCCAATTTTAACTTTCTGTTGCAGTAAAGAGAGGCAGAACTAGAGCATTTGAATGTCAATTCATAATAATTCTGACACAGAAAGACCATTAGTGCAGGTTGGCAGGACCAAATGAGAATTTTATATCTTCCCAGTTATTTTTCTTTCTCTAACAGCTTTCGAGCAACCTTCGTTTCCAAATGTATCAAGCATAAATGCACTCCATTTGGAGAAAGAAAGCACGACTAATAAATTGTTATTTATTATCAATTAATCCCACTAGTTATATATATTCCTGTCACATATAATTATCCTCCAATTTATATACAATTTAACAAAGATTTAAAAAAAAACACACATATCCAATTTATATACACTTTTAAGTTTCTCCCATCATAGATGAAGGTGAAGCAATTGGAAACAAACCACAAACCGCAAACCACAAAACAAATGAACTAATCACAATTCAAAACTAATTACAGTTTCCCAGATAAGTTCAACTGATTTGTACACAAATAGAACGTATCATTTGAAATTCTATCCATATGCAATTAACCTATGAGAAGAAACAATTGAGTTCTGATCTAAGCTCCCTTAAATCGCAATTCAATAGCCACTTTAGCAAAAACTACGACCCACGGCAATAAACAAAATCAAACATATAGAAAGAAGAACAATTATCCAAAGTAAGTGCCACCCCGTTTGCCCAATTTCGAAATTAGGCAAAAAGGAACGATTCAGAATTCCAATACAATGCCTCTGTCGTATACATTTGGTGGGTACTAGTAAGAAGAAACACCAAATCCAAATGGGTTTGACCTAAGCTTCTTGCTCATTCCCCCACCATTAGCACAATTCAACCCACACCCACATTGAGGACACACCTCAAAGTTATCGATCGAGAAACCGGCCGACGCGATCCCGACCGAGAATTCGAGGTCGTCGCCGGTCCGAATGACCTCGATGATGTCGACCCAAAAGAAAAACAACTTTACTTTCACACCCTCCAACCTTAAGAGCTTTCCCTCAGAAATGTAACCTTTGATTGTGGATTGGTAGTTCAATTGGTACGAACCTTCGAGGGAGAAAGCGCAACTTCCGTTCAAATATGCAGAGAACTTTCCGGTGGATTCGTCTAAGTCGTAGCCAGTGACGCCTTTGGGTAAGACGCCGATTGGGAAGTTGTAGCTTTGAAGAAGGTCGTAGGCCGTCGGTTTATCGTCGGACGATTTCGCCGCCGACAATGAAGAGATGAGAATCAGATACGTAATCGTTGTTAGGTATATGGATTTTTGGGTGTAGATCAAACCCATTTCTCCTCTCTCTCTCTCTCTCTCTCTCTCGGTGTGGATGTCTGTGGATGTATCTGTCTCTGTGTATCTCTCTCTCTCTGTTTCTCTCGCTCCGCACCACTTACCTCTGTTTCTGTTGCGAATGGTAGTTGAAGGCATCAAATTCTCTCCAAGGTCTTGTTTGTCATCTCCAAAAAAAATTATTTTTTTTAAAAAAATTGACGATAAATTTTAAATTGAAGCTTTCAGCCAAAAGTTTTTAAAAATAAATTTTAACGTGCGAAATCCATTTAACACTACAACATAGATAAATTTAACACAATAAATAAATTTATATATAATGCATACAAAATAATTTATCTGTCGTCTTATTTTATACAAGATAGATAAATTATATGTGTTCTTTATATAGATAAATTTATATATCTGTTAATTTATGCAAGACATATAAATGTACCTGCATACTTTATACGTGTTTTGAAAAGACACAGTATTCTTTATACAGATAAATTTATTCGTGTGATTTATATATGTTTTGAAAATGCACATATAAAATTTTTCGGTTATAGTGTTCAATTGGATCTCGCGCGTTAAAATTGGAGCTCAAGCGTTAAGATTTTTTATAATTAATGAAAAAAAAATCGACGTTATTTTAAAAAATAAAATCAACACTATTTTAAAAATTTAAGAGTATTTTTTCGTTTTAAATTCTAGTCAACATTGTAATGATTGCACACAAATCCCAAACAATCATGGGCTCATTTAGTTGAAATATTATTTTTATATAATAATTAATATATTTAAATTATTAGTATTTAAAGTATTATAAATTATATTATTAGACCCTAATTGACAATTATTTTTTTTTTACAACTAACTTTGTAGCTTTTTTGTGTTTTTAGTCGAAATATTCAAATTAGATTATTTGATAACTTAGATTTTAAACTAGTTTTTAAAGTTAGTTGTGTAGGTAAAAAACTAGTTCTTTTACTTTTTATTTAAATTGGATAATTTTATTCTTTTTGTTTAAAATTCAATCATTTTTAAAATACAATAATACCCTAATTCTATGTGATATCCTAGTATCACACATCGAAAAGGGAGATGGAGTTCCTGGACTATAAAAAAAAAATATTGGACCCTTACATTCAACGAGACATTTTTCCAGGTGATAAAGATTCTAACAGAACTCCGCAATTAAGTGTGGTTGAGTAGGAGCAATGCAAGAATGGGTGACCCATGAGAATAACAAAACATGAGAGTTTTGTCCAAAGCGGACAATATCGTTGTCATGTGAAGGGTCGGGTGTTACATATGGTATCAAAGCCGACTCTTCTCACCTCTGAGTGTGGGCCCCTGTCGTCTCGCGTGACACGTGGGTGGACTACTGAGTGGGCGGGTCGATAAATGACTAATAGGCTACCAGAGCTGGCAGGTTACTGCACGGAGACGTACAGGTCTAAAGGGGGTGGAATGTAATATCCTGGTATCCCACATTGGAAAGGGATAGAGAGTTCCTAGGTTATAAAAGAAAAAAATCTTGGACCCTTATATTCAACGATACCTTTTTTCAAGTGGTAGAAACCCTAACAGAACTCCGTAGTTAAACGTGCTTGAGTTGGAGCAATGCAATGATGGATAACCCACTGAGAAGAACAAAACCATGAGAGTTTTGTTCAAAACGAACAATATCGTTGCTATGCGAAGGCTCGGAGTGCTACATTCTAACTTATTTATTACTACTACTAACTACATGTTACCTTTTTTGCCAAATAGATAATGTTTGCTTTTTTGCGTTTTTAGCCAAAAAATTAAAAAGTTAAAAAGTCAAAAAGCTAGAGTTGCCAAATAGACCCTTAGTGTAGTATTTTTTGTATCGAAGATTGTTTAGTTAAAAATAAGATAACTCAAAGATAAATAATATGCTATTTGATTTGATACGATTTTGCTCAAACGAAAATTTTTATGTATAAAAATACTTAAAATAGTCTCAAAACTAATCAATTCAACTGCATCGAATTGGAATAATCCCCCACATGGCTTAGGAATGGGAATTTTTAACACAGCATGTTAATATGACTCGAATTCTATACAAAATTAAAGAGTTAGAATTGATTATTTTTTTTAAACGAAATTAAAAATGGCACGATCCAATAACACGTTTAATAAATAAGTTGAGTTTGTTTTGAACCCATAAAACTAAAAAATGATCCATCTAATTTGTTTAATTTTTTATAAATTTTTTTCATCAACTATTTGGACTTTAGATTTCTACATGTATGGATTCATGGTGTTTTTCTATTGAACTATTTAAAGATTTCTTACAAATTGTTTGAATTTTTTTATTTATTATAATATATGTGATTTTATGATTGAAATATGTATAGAACTGAAACTTTGAACTTGTAATTAAATAAGTTATTAAACAAGTTAATATGTTTCTAAGCATGTAGTGTTAGAATATGCAGCACGTTTAGTTAAATGTGTAGTATTAATGTTATGAGATTTCTAATACGAATCAAATATAACACGACACGATACCAACCCCTTAGAGCAAGGATGTCACTTGGGGCAGGGATGCCACTAGGAGTTTATTAAATCGGGAGGCCAAAATAAATAATTTTTTTTGCATGTTGATATAAGTTACTTTATTTTAACTAGAGAACAAAAGAATATAATTTATATTAGCATAATTAGACTTTTGTACATTTAGAACTCGTGATTTATCTAAATGGAAGTTTCTTCTAATTCTTAAATCTTAAATATGGTGTTTGACAATATTTTAAAAAATTAAAAAATATCATATTTTAAAAAAATATTTAAAAGGAAAATAAAATATACTTTGATTAAAAATAACTGTTTTGTCTTTACTTTTTTTAAAAATTTGGTCTAAAATTCTTACTTCTTAATTTTTTTTGGCAAATGGTATCTAAAAATAATTAAAGTTTAGACTGTTGAAAAAAAAAATTTATAATTTTTTTTGACAAATACTAATAAAATTTTCTATATTTGATTTTACACTAGTTGTTTTTTATTTTACATTAACTTTTTCAGTAATTTTTCTTATAATTTATATGAGTAAATTATTGGGAAAAGCTTGGGGCCATGGCCCCCCATTGTCCACCCTTTAGTTCTGTCACTGCCTTGGGGTGTTAAGGTGATTGGGAGGGTTTTCTTAACTGCCTAACATGGGTTGCTAAACATGGGTGTACATGAAACTATTTCAAATAGTAATATTCCCCTTGATAATCCTACATTCAAACATGGCCTTAAACCCATGTTAGAAATGTTGGATTCAATTAGTAAAGAAATGAAGGATAAATATTATGAAGGTGTTACATGTTTTTTAATATCATGGAATAATAGATGGAATTACTTGTACCATAATATTATTTAACTTGTATTTAGTTAAAGTGAAATAAAGCGTATAATAAAGTTAAAAACTTATTTTTGGTCATTTGATGAGAAGTAAAAATAATTCAAAAGAATGATAAATTACTTTAAGTGGGTAGGATGAGATTTACAGTATTATGAATTCTTTACTATTAAAATTTCTCAATTAATAATAAGGTCTCATTTGGTAATTTGGCATTAAACTATACTTTTTGCTTAAAGTCGCATTAAGCTAAATATATTAAAAGTTCATTTCATAAATCTTAAAGGCAAAGCCAAAAGGTTTTTGGCTTAAAGTGATTTTAAATTAAAAAATAGTCAACAAGCCAAAAAAATTAAGACAAAAAGAATTTATTATAATTTTATTTATTTATTTTTATATAGTTTTATAGTCAATATAGATATTCTTTGATAAGTCTCGACAAATAAAAATTTTAAAAAAATATTTTTTTATGAAAAACAAACGTGTACAATATAAATTATATAGTTTCTAAAAATATATAAAAATATTTTAAGCTAATAAGCAAAATATTTTGATACTGTATAATAAGTAATCCCATGAAATAATAAATGTGATTACTTATACCATGATATTATTTGCCCCGTGTTTAGTTAAAGTAAAATAAAACATAAAATAATATTAAAAAATTATTTTTAATCGTTTAATATGAAGTGAAGTTAATTCGAAAGAATAATAAGCTACTATAGAAAGATAGGATGAGATTTACACTCTCTTCAATTCTTTCTATATAAAAAATTTTAAATTAATAATAGGATGTCACTTGGTAATTTGACTTTAAAATATACTTTTTGCTTAAAATTATATTAAACCAAATATGTAAAAAATTTGTTTGATGAAATTTAAAAGCAACTTAAAGTTAAAAAATTTCGGCTTAAAGTAACTTCAAACAAAAAAATAATAAATAATAAGCCCAAACAAATTTAGTCAAAAAAATTTATTATAATTTTATTTATTTATTTTTGCATATATTCAACATGGACATTTTGATAGATATGGACAAATATATTTTGAATATATATATATATATTATCAAAAATGGATATAGTTATGTAGAAGTTCGGCCTCATTTGGGATATAGTTATTTATTTTATTTATTTTTTAAATTATTTTTTTATCATTTAATTAAATTATTATATTTTAAACTTATTTTATTAAGTTAAGAAAGTAAAAAACATTATCAATATATTTTAAAAAATCAGAAAAAAGCAACTAATAAACTAAGTTTTATGTTTCTTATTTTTATTTTTAGTAAATTTTTTCCTTTTTTTTTTTGGATCAAGGATTAGCGTATTTTGATTAATTTTATCAAGGCGATTCAAAAGTAAAAATTTTAGCCAAAAAATTAAAAAATTCAATAAAACAAAAATAAAAACATTTGCCCAAACAAGGCCTATTTTTAGACGCTCCCTTAAGTTCAATCGCTGATTTTTTTTCCCTAAAAGTTTAATAGGGCTGCATTTCTTTAAAGTTTAGTATTTGAACTTTAGCCTAAAATTTAACTATTATGAGTTCACTTTAATCCTATCTCATTATAAGTTAGTGCTTATTAATTATTTCTGAATACATTTAAGACAAATAAAATATATATTGTAAATGGCTCAAAAGAAAAATAGAACAAGAATTATCAATGAAGCAAGACCTGAGCTATTCAAGCATGGGGTCTAAATGAACGGCAAGCTTGAGTGAATGGCATACATAACTTAGGTGACGTGACTCAAATAAATGAACTAATCGATTGACATTTTAACGGATAAGCCAATCGCCCAAATGGCTAGCTTGAATGAGTCGGTAAGTAGTCACTCAAGTACTCAAGTGGCTCGGTTAAGCCGAGTGGATCAAGGGTCATGTGGCTCGATAAGGAGAACTGAAGAGGCTCATGAGTCGAATGATCTGGTGGGTAAGAACACCTCAAGCAAAGAAAATCGAGTAACTTGCAATAGGGTTACTCGACTCAAAGTCACTCGAAATAAGCTATATTTGTCTCGGTGGATAAAAAACACTTGTATTATGTAGCATTCAGAGGACTTGAGCAAAAGTGGTAATTTGCTTAAGTTGTAAAGGTTCGACTCACTAAGGTCGCTCCCTAGTAAGTCTATTTATTGCGAAAAGGCATGCAATGTCCAACAGCATAGATTATGAAGTATAACTCTTATCACAGAGGAAGACATTTCGCAGTACATACTGTGAAGCATAGCACAGACTATGACAGTTGCTTTGACTACTTAATTATATCCCCATGTCTCAAACCATAAAGACAGCACAGACTGTATTATTGTCACGACATAAATCGTGAAGACAGCACAGACTGTAATGTAACTCTGACTACTTAATCATAAAGACATAGCATCAATTATGTGGTCCAGCACAGACTGAATAGCCAATATATAGCACAGACTATATCAATATAGATTCCTCTGAGAATCGAAAGACTCTCCGAGAGACAATGAAGATAATAGCAGTACAATCCTACACGGGACGTTGGGAGACATGTGACTTGGTGGCTAAGGAAAAGAAATTGTCGAAACACGGGACCTTCCTACTCACTCAAGCGACCCTTGAGTTACTTAACCCGAGTGGGTCGAGTACTTGACCTGAGTGGGTCGAGTACACACGCGACACCCGTCGGCCGACCTAGTTGAGTTGGAGTAGAACACTACTTGGTCGATCTCTAGGATAGAATCTTTTGATTTTCCAAGATCTTCTTTCATAATTTGATTAGACCTCTTGAAGAGTCCCATCCAAATCGTAACACATAACTCCTCAAATTGTTATAAATAGAAAGGATAGTCATACTTTAAGACAATCAGATTGGAGAGTGCCAAATGTATTATTCATACTGCTGATATTCTGACTTAATTAACTTTCTTCTTCACCCAATCTTTTCTCCATCCGTTTTGTGTTTATGATAATCTACATATTCTACCTCCTCATAATTATCCTTTGTTTTGATTCGATCTAAAGGACCCTACATGTATTATATTTGAAAAGTACACTTGATATTAAATATCTTAATATAAAATTTTAAAAAAAAACCAAAATTTATTCCACACAATCTTGAAAAATCATCATACCAGACAATTTCATTTTTTTTCTAAAAAAAAAACAATTAAATTGATACTCAATTTAAAGTGAATAAACAAAATTTCATACTCAATCTCACATAGACATATAAAATTCTATGCAAATAACGTATTTGATAAAAATCATATGTACGGGTTAAAGAAAAATCTTTTATATCTTTTGAGCATAGGCCAGCCTAGGGCCTTAAATTTTGTACAAAAAATAGGGTGGCCCCATCTTAAATAAAGCTTTTACATTAAGTTTAAAAATATTTTTTTTAAAACTAAACTTCAATCAAATAACCAATTATTATAATTTTAAGTTCATCAATACCTTAGTAAATTCATCTCTCAATACCTTAGTAAGAAAAACTATTTTATTACTAGTTGGCCCAAATTAGGTCATCATTCAAAAAAAAAATAACGAAACAAATAAAAGTTCAGTAAAAGTACTAAATTCAGTAAAAGCCCCCAATTATTTAGATGTTTCTTTGAAATTATTCTTCATAATTTTTTTCCTACTCTCCAAATGTAAAGTAGTAATATGATTATAAAAAGTACAAAAAATTCCAATCTCTTTACCAAATAACAATTTGGACAAAAAAAACAAAACAAAACTAGATGTGCAAAATATGTTCAATTTTTTGTACATTTCACAAAAAAACAGTAAAAGCTAAAAAATACACAAAAAAGTATATTAACAAATCAAGCATTAATTTGCGTAACATTTTTTTTCATTCATAATAATTTATGAAGGTCGTATTTTAGTATTTTAGAAGTTCTGCCAAGCACAACTTAAAACTCACCTTAAAACTCAGGGTCGGTGATCGAAAAAAGTTCTTAAAATAACATGCAAACTAAATAGAGATGCACACTAACGTCCCGTTTGGTAACGCTTATGTTTATTATTTTTTTTATTTTTATGTTTTAAATTTTTTTATAATTACAAATAAAAATATGTTTGATAATTATTTTTATTTTAAGAAAAATGTAAAAAGTTTTAAAAATTTACTTAATTCTAATAGACAAACAAATTTTATTTTTACTTATTTTATAAATAAATTCTTATTAAAAATTTTTCCTCCTCTATCTTTGACCATCACTTTCGGTCATCCCTTTAACCACAATTTCGGACCATCACCTCCAATGCATTTCTTTGATTATTACATTCAACCACTCTATTCGGCCACCGTCTCTGATAATTATATTTGGTCACTATTTTTCAGCCACCACTTCTAACCACTACATATGGTCATTATTTTCGACTATTGTTACTATCTTTTGTTATTATTGTTCACTAATACTTTTGGTTATCTCATTCGACTATCACTTTTTAAATGTTTATATGATAAATATATATTTATTTATATTTTTATAAAAATAAATAAATTTTTTTATTTATTATAAATAAAAAATAAAAAATTAAAAACGTTACCGGGGAAGTGAACTGGCGAATGTTCTTCTAATGAAAACTCTCTCTCTTTCTCTGACCGGTAAAGTGAACTGGCGAATGTTCTTCTAATGAAAACTCCTTCTAATGAAAACTCTCTCTCTTTCTCTGACCGGTAAAGTGAACTGGCGAATGTTCTTCTAATGAAAACTCTCTCTCTTTCTCTGACTTCGTTTTACTATAACCGTAGGAAAAGAAAACACGAGGGTTTTGTTTCAAGTCAAGAGTCTCTCTCTCTCTCTCTCTCTCTCTCTGAGGCACATAATTACAGGAAAAAAATGCTCAACAAGTGAGTTCCCCCTCTCTCCATCTCTCTAGAACTACACATTTATGGGTTTGTGACTGCGCGTTCTTCATTTGCCTTTCGTAGCTACTGTTCTGTTCTTGCTTTATTATGCCTAAGCATTGTTTAGCTTATCTTTTTCTTTTGTATGTTTTTAAAGATTAGTTTCTCATTTCATTTGTAACCCATTTGATACTTCTGATGCTTTTTGTTTCCCTCTAATGCTCCTATCGCGACCAAAGACATTATATATGAATGTATCCATTTAACCGTGCATTAGTTAACTATTTGTAAATTATATATAGTTGTTTACTGTTATTTAATGGGCCCGCACTTTTTTTGGGATTCTATTTCTTAGTAGTTTTCCAATTGGGTTTTTGCTTCCACTGCAAATTTGGGTGTATTGGGTTATATGGTTGCAGCAAGTTCTGACCCGAGAAAGGGAAGTTTGATACAGCCAAGAACTTACAGGAGTTACTAGTCACTTGAATGGTTGCATCATGACAACAAAGAGAGAAGATGGTGGATTCTAGGGAATTGAAATTAATCAATCAAATTCCGGGAAGCTTCGTGAAGTGCTACTTTAAGCAGTTAAACTTCAATTTGTACACGTTTTGAGTAAAACCGTGCTATATTAACAAAGAAAGACCTTACATCCTATGTATTTCAAAATACATAGGATGTAAGGTCTTAGAAATGTCCGCATTACCTTTTAATAGAAGTCCCTCTCTTGCGCCTTTTCCATTACATACTATTTATACGGATGTGTGGGGTCCTTTACCGGTAATAACTAAGGGTGGTTTCATGTGTTATGTCTCTTTTGTTGATGATTACAGTTGGTTTACTTGGATTTATTTGATGACTCATAAATCTAATTTTTATAAAATTTACCAATCTTTTCACTTCATGATTCAAAATCAATTCTCCACTACTATCAAAATTCTTCGTTCTGACTTAGGTAGCAAATATTTTATATCTGAGTTCCGAGCATTTGTAGATTCTCATGCTGCATGATCCATCAGTCCTCTTGTTCTGATACTCCTACTCAAAATGGTCGTGCTGAAAGAAAACACCGTCACCTTCTCGAGACTGCCATATCTCTTCTTCTTTCCTCCTCTATTCCTTCGGTGTTTTGGGGCAAAGCTGTGCTTACAGTTTCTTACCTATTGAATCAGATGCCTTCTCACCTTCTTTTTAGGGTTTCTCCTTACGAGCATCTATATGGCCAACTCCCCAATTATTTCCTTTTGTGTGTTTTTGGCTCCACGTGTTTTGTTTTTCTCCCTAAACGGGATTGTACGAAACTTAGTGTTCGATGTGCCTTATGTGTCTTCTTAGGATATGGAATTAATCAAAATGGTTATCAGTGCTATGATACAGTCACTCAGAAATTGTATGTTTTCCATCATGTCGTCTTTCTTGAACGCTTATTTTACTTCACTCTACCCCCTAAAACTGTCCCAGCGGTCAAAGATGATTTGATTCACATTGATCATTTTCTCTCTAATGTTCCCTCAGATGAGTATATCTCTACGGTTGACCTCTCCACTCTTTCCTCACTTGTCCCCACTGTGTTTGTTGACGTGCCTTCTAACTTGATCTCTCTTGTGCCATCTATTCCTCCTCAGTCTACTTCTATCCTACCCTTTTCTCAAGTTTATTCTCGTCGTTGTCAAGCTCCACCGACACCGCCCTCCAGCTCTCCTGTCTTCCCATCTACTGCTCTGGACTCTAATCTGCCAACACGTCGCTATCGTACTCGTGATCGTCGCCCATCGGTAAGATTACTTGGTTTTACTAATACTTGTTTCTCTTCTACCTATCGTTCTTTTCTCTCTCGCATCTATACTTATTTTGAACCCAGGTCTTATAAAAAAGTTTGTACTGATCCTAATTGGATCACTGCCATTAATGATGAGCTTACTACTCTTATTAAGACTCAGACTTGGGAATTGATTCCCCTGCTGGATGGTAAAAATTTGTTTGGTTACAAATGGGTCTACAAAGTCAAGACTCATTCTGATGGCTCTTTGGAAAGGTACAAAGCTCGTTTAGTTGGTCAAGAGTTTTCTCAGGAATATGGTGTTGATTATGAGGAGACATTTGCTCCTGTTGCCATGATGACCACTGTTCGCATCTTAATTGCTGTGGCCACTGTACACTAGTGGCCGCTGTCTCAGTTAGATTTCAAGAACACATTTCTTAATGGTTATTTGTCTGAAGAGGTTTATATGTGTTCTCCTGGTTTTTTTCATCCTTCTGGGCTTGTCTGTCGCCTTCGTCGCGCTTGTATGGGCTTAAGTAGTCTCTCCATGCTTGGTATGCATACTTTCAGTCTGCCGTGTTACATATTGGTTTTCAACCTAGTCCGCATAAGTCTACCCTTTTTACTCGACGCACCTCTATGGGCTTAGTTCTTCTATTATTGTATGGGAATGATATGATCATTTTTGGTTCTGACTATACTGCAATTAGTGAAGTGAAACTTCATTTATTTCAATAATTTGAAATGAAAAATTTGGGTCTTCTCCATTATTTTCTAGGCATCGAGGTGGCATCTTTTCGTGAAGGCTTTCTTTTATCTTAGACCAAGTATGCTACGGATATTCTTCGTTGTGCCAATCTCATTGATGACAAGGTGGTTGACACTCCTATTGAGCTCAATGCCAAATTCTCTCTCTGATGGTGTTCCACTTGAAGATCCAACTGTGTATTGTGAGCTAGTTGGTTGCTTAGTCTATCTCATAGTAACCCGTCCTGATATTGTATATACTGTGCACATTATGAGTCAATTTGTCTCGGCCCTCCGGTCTACTCATTGGACCGTTCTACTACGAATATTGCATTATGTTCGTAGTACTATTCTTCAGTGCTTTCTTCTCTCCTCCACTTCAAGTTTGACTCTTAATGCTTATGCTGATGTTCATGCTGATTGGGCGGGTGATCCTTTTGATCGAAAGTCCACCTCTGGTTTTTGTGTTTTTCTTGGAGATTCTCTTATTTCTTGAAAAAACAAGAAACAATCTGTGGTTGCTCGTTCTACTGTTAAAGTTGAGTATCGTGCAATGGCTCATGCTACTGTTGAGATCGTGCGGCTCCAATGGCTTCTTTTTGATATGGGAGTCTCATTTTCTTTGTCTACTCCTTTATATTGTGATAATACAAGTGTTATTTAAATTGCCAACAATTCAGTTTTTAATGAGCGTACCAAGTATATTGAGATTGCTTGTTGTTCGCCAGCATCTTCAGTCTGAAACTATCACTTTGCCTTTTGTCCTCTCCTCACTGCAGTTGACTAACTTCTTCACAAAACACATACTACAAGTCGTTTTCGTTTTCATCTTGGCATACTCTTGATGCTCTATGCTGTCGCATTATGAGTTTGGGGT